>CM062812.1:347360242-347807651 GCA_031772625.1 Pinus tabuliformis
CATAAAGAAAATAGTCAATTTAGTAAGGTTAGAGTGGGAAATTCTTGACCTTGTAAATAGAATTGAAAAGATTTAGAGCAAGGAAAAGCTCGAAATTCTTTTAACATATTACAGATGTTTTGAAAATCAAAAATATATGAAAACCTCTACAACAGTTATGTCAATTGAGCAGACATTAGAGAAATTTTGGAGTCTAAAATGGGTCTCCTAGAATATTTTAAAATTTTGGGTGGAACTAATAAAATAAGATTATATTACATCATCAAATTTTAGAGGAACCAAAAAAAATAAAAAAAATTCAACTTGTATTTTCAACTTATCTCACTACGGTTTTACACAAATTTTGAGTGGGAGCACTCGTTGGATGTAGAATTTAATTTCTCATCGAAGGAGTACTCATGTTGCATATTTTTAATGGACCCTGCTACACGAAAAATGAGAAATACATGCAAAAACGTTATTGCAATCATGTTTTTCATTTATTTCTGATTTTTCATGTAGTAGGTAGTGTCCATCGAAAGCATGGAACATGGGAACTCTTTAGATGAGGAATTAAATTATGCATCAAACGAGCGCTCACAAAAATGAAAATACATGTAAAGACGTGATTGAAGTCACTTTTCTCATGTATTTCTCATTTTTTACATAGTAGGGTCCAAAAGTATGAAATATGGTTACTCTTTGGATGAGGAATTAAATTATGCATCCAACAAGTGGTCCTACTTGAAATGTGGGTAAAACTATAGGGATATAAGTTGGAAATACAAGTTGAAAAAACAGTTTCTTTTTTTAATATTTTTACCTTTTTACTCCAAAAAATGCCAATAATCCCCATGGTTGACATCATCATCTTGAACCCTATTGGTTGTTATAAAAAAAAAATTGGTTTTGTACTTTTTTTTTCGGGCCCATTTTTTCTTCAAAAATTCTCTAATTTTAACTGTTAATTGCATGTAAGAATTGTATACAACAAAAGTAGTAAGTAAGATTGTAGGGAAATTATTTGCAAGAGTACAACTAGAAATTGTATATTGGGATGGTATACAATGTTGTACTGTAAGAACAATGCTTCTTAGTTGAGGCACAATAATGCCAGAATGGCATAATTTTTTGTACCATTGCCACATTATAGGAATATTGTAGAATTATGTTCAGTATTTAGCATAATGTTTGCACGCATATGACTAATGTTGTTCTTTTTGAAACCCCATATGACATATGACCATTTTAACATTTAAGCCCCATTTTTTTCTAATTTGAACACTAGCTCCAAATATTATCTTATAAATTTCAATTAATGAAAAAGTATTATTATAAATATTTTATTGCTAATTTTTTTCTTCTATATTTTAAAATTAAAATAATAATTATTAAAATTATACAATATTTCTAATTTATATAATAAATAATGATTCTATTAATCCAAAATCAGTATGCTTATTTCCAATTTAAATATAAAATAAACAATTTATAATGTAAAATAAAGAATGAGTAACCAAGGAAATCTCTAATAAAATACAAAAAATTTATTAAATTATTTTAAATATTTTCGACACAACACAACTAATTGTAAATTTATAACATAAAATTAAACAATGAATAACTTTTGTTTTTTTTGTTAGTAAAAAAAGTTCTATTAATTCTCCAAAATATTACATTTGATACTCAGAAAAACCTTTGCTCTCCAAGTCTCAATCCAACCAGATTTGTTGGCAAGGATAAGAATGCAAAATTTAACGAGAATCATGCTTCAGATAAAGACCATAAACTAACCAGCTAGATAGCCCAGAAAACACATGAAATGAAGAGACAACCAACCAACTTCACAAAACTGGAGGTACATTTGGTGCATTACTAACACTAGGACCAGGATGATCAAAATCTTGATGGGCATGAAACTCAACATGGGTGAGACGTGCATCCAAATCATCTAAATTGTCAATGGTTCACCTCTGGCCTCTTAGTATGGAAGTTATACCATCAAGAATGTCCCACTGATTCTGTTGCATATCATTAAGAAATTCAATCACTTCATTCCTGTTGTCATGGCGTTGTCCATGCATATCCTCCAGCGTGGTCAAGGTAAGATGAATTTGCATGTCAAGGAGTCGAAAGAAAATGGATAAATGACATGACCTGGGGATTGGACCAAGACATGCTCCAAGTATTCACCTAGCTCTAATTGAGCGATCGCCATGGCTTCATCCACACATGCCTGATTGTCTCTTCCCCTTGGTGCGCCATGAGGCTTCATCACCATCCAAGCCTCACCTCTCTACCGTGGCATAACAACCCAAACACTAGGGCTACCACACTGATTATAGTTGATGATTTTTTACGTAGACTCTACCTCTTGAAGCCCTAGTTGAAGGATGGCACCGTCAGTCACACCAAAATACACCAGCGCCACCTTAAGCCAGGTAAAATGCCCCCGCTTAACAAGTGCTCCAGGGTCACACCCAAGAGGAGACAACCTATTCTAGAGTGGACCCTTGCACTTCTACGAACCCCAAAGAAACTCTAGCCACCCGAAACCCAGAGCCAAAATTGTCTTGGCTTGTTACGCACATGCCAAACATAATTCACTAGAAAACAAATATATAAAGCAGAATTGAAACACACCACCACAGAAAGGGCCAGAAGGAACCAAGTACAAGTAGGGGAACCAATAAGAAACCTTACGAGTAACCTGCAAAGCATTTTCATAACTATCATATTTCCGCTCACCACAGGCCAAAAGAGCGCTTCAACTCCACTCAGTTTTGAGAGCCAACCACCAAGAAAAGCTTCGGGTGCCTTATCACCAAGGTCCCAAATGAATCGACAAATTCAACTATTAGAGGAACATTGAGAACCCTAGCACCAATAACAACTACCCATAGTAAGTTTTTCGAGAGAGTGGTCATGCACAAGTTGGTCACCTGTGCATACTCCATGATGTTTGCACCACCCTCCCTACCTCCCATAACCTAAAATAAAATATAAAAACTAGACATACCACCACCCTTTAAAACTTGTTGTGGCCTTCTCAAAGATTATGAGCCACACTTGCGAGTTGTCCATATCACCTCCCTTGTACTCACTGTCTATCATTCACACAAGTATATTCCACACCAGCCCACACTTCGTGATTCAAGGTCCTCCACCCCATCAGGGTAATGAATAACTTATTCTAGTATATAAAGGAAATCACTAATAAAATACATGATTTTTTAAAACTATTTATAAAATTTCTTAAAAAATCATGCAATATAATTTCAATTTATTTTATTTCATACATTTTTTCAAATAAAAATAATATTATTATAGTCATTATTATTCTAATCATCCAATCATTTTAAATATATATATATATATATATATATATATATATATATATTATATATAGATATTATATATATGTGAATAATTTAATTATTATATTATTGATATTATTTTAATTATATATTTATAATTTTTGTGGTAGATTATTTTTTTATAAATTTTAATTTCATAAAATAAAACAACTAATATATTGTTGGAGTAATTAACTCATATTTGTTTTCTTTAGAAATTTGTTAAATTTATTAGAATTTTTGGGATTCTATTTAAATGTGTGGCTGAGATATTTTCTCATCAAAATAATTGAGTGATTTGAGTTATTCCATCTATCTCATGTCAAGCTTAATATATAAATATGTGGAATAAGTCAAGCTTAATGTATAAATATGTGGAATAATGTTATGCGTGAACAATGTACTCTTTCCTATTTTCTAAAAGATACTCCATAAAAAAAAATAGGTATATTTGAAAGCCGCCAAAGTTTTGTTTCTTTAATGATAGACGGGCTCCAAATTAATATACGATGGAAATATGGCCTTCTTTTTTGAGCTTAAACAAGTCGTACAATACAGTTTGGATCACCCCAACCCTACAACGGATTTATTCCTACCCCCATTGGGGGAATATAGACGTAAATTCCTTTGCTACACATTTGTGCAACTAACAGTTTATGTGGTCATGACATTCAAATTCCATTCAAAGTCTTCGATGAAGAACAAAGAAACAAATTATAAAAACGGTTATTCTATTCAGGGGATTGTAAGCAAAAAATTAAGACACGATTATTGTATTCAGGCAATTGTAGACAATATTACATTATGCACGGCCTGAGGTGTATATACTCACTGCATGTTTTCAGGAAGCGAGCATACTCATTGCATGTTCTCAGGAAACAAATCAAACCTCGAGGGCTGTGACTGCACTTAGTCAGGGTATTCAACATTCTCGATAGTTGTCACTGAACCATTCTCACACAGTATGGCAAAGAGTGAGAGCATCAACTTCGCAATAGTGCAAAGACTTTGAAATAGCTTGCTCTTTAGGCTTTCAGGAAGCGAACATACTCACTGCATTCTCAGGAAACAAATCCTGGCTTGGGGACTGTCACTGCACTTCGTTGGAGGTCATTAGCTTTCTCCATGGTTTTCCGGGGACCGATTTCGCAACAATGCGAAGACTGGTTTGAAAAAGACGATCAAATATGGAAAGCTACGATATAAATTCAACTGAAGAAGAATTTACACTGGAAGAGAGCATAGGATTTTCAGGCATAGCCAAGCAATTGAAGGGTAACAGAGGATTGAGAAAGTCCTCTCCATTTCCTTCTAACATTTCGACAACCCTTGTCATACAAGGACGATCTCTGGAGTTGTATTGAATGCACCAAAATCCAAATTTTGCGAATCTTCTCTCCTCCTCATCTGCAACTTCTGTTTCCCCACCTCTCAATCTCATCCCCAACTCGCCGCTCTCAATCAGCTTGAAGGCCCACTCTGGGAAGTATAACTGATTGGACTGGTTTACCTGGACATTGATATTCTTTCTGCTGCCAACAATCTCTAGCAACAACATTTTGAAACTATAGACATCTGATTTATCAGTAACAGGACCCATATCTCTCGACCACACCTCTGGCGCAACATATCCGGGCGTCCCTCCTGGCACTGCGATCGAAATATGATCTTCTCCCTTCCCACATAGTTTTGCTAGACCAAAATCAGCGACTTTAGGGGTGAAGTCGACATCTAGCAATATATTTTTAGGTTTGATGTCGAAGTGTATGACGCGTTTTTCACAATCGTGATGTAAATAAGCAATTCCTTGAGCCACACCCAAAGCAATTGAATACAATAGCTCCCACCTTAAAATTTCCCCATTCTCTCTTTTGGCAAATATAAACTTCTCTAGAGATCCATTGACCATGTATTCATAGACCAATGCGCTTGTACGGCTTTCGAAGCAATATCCAACAGCTGAACCAAATTGATGTGATGGACCCGTCCAATTGTGATGAATTCTGTTTGACTGTGCCTATTACTATCAATAAGCTTGACCGCCATTAAAGCATTATTCCAAAGCTTTCCTTTGTACACCACCCCATAACCTCCTTCTCCCAACTTTTCTGCAAAATTTTTCGTGATCTTCTTAAGGTCTATGAGTGAATATCTGGTTGGCAATGGTGCTTCATAAGCATAATCTTGTAGGAATTTCTCTACCTTTTAGTAGAGCTATCAGGAGGTTGTCTTCTCTTCTTGGCATAAGACGTTAAGAACAACGGTACTATTGCTGTCAACCCAACTCCTCCGAAGATGCAACCCGCAGTGGAATGGAGAGATTGGTATGAATGTGACCTTTCTAGATTAACCCCGATGAGAATAGTGGAAACAAGATACAAGTTCACAGTGGTTTCCAATTGAAAGAAATCATAGCTACCTACTACAATGGCCAATTTTGTTTTCCTACCTGCAATGTGGCCATGACAAATACTATTTGTCAAAGCAACGATCCATAGTTTTTGCAAAAAAAATGAATACTTGACAATATTGTGAAACACATTGACATATATCCCTGTGTTCCAAAGCGATGAATGGATTGAGCATTTAACACAACATTGAAAAGCTTTGGTTGCGATTTGCCATGGGGACAAGGGAAAAGAAATATTGAACTTGGTTCTGAATTGTTAGAACCACAACTCCTGTGACTATCCAAACCGTAGTTTTCAATTTCGAATTAGATTTGATATGGAAAAAAAATCGTCATTGAAATTTCAATATAGGGAAAATTGATATGAAGTAGATATATTAAATATTAAAACTTTCAAAAGAATTGCATCACTTTTGCTCCTGGTTAACATGTTATTTCTTTTGTAATTTGAAACATTTGTTAATATTAATGGGATTGATATGTTGTTCTTGTATCTAATGTTGTATAATTCTTTTCAAACAAAATCATGAATACACAAAATTATATCCTTTTTTAAAAAGCTGATAAACCTGAACCTGAAATGAAATTTACGTGTTATTCCATGCCAAACCACTAATTCTCCCCATCTTAACAAAGGAAGATGGAAACAATTTTTTAATAAAGTATTTAATTTGTTACAAATGAGAAGATGTTTCAATATTGATGAAATGAAGAGGGCAAGAATTTTAAAATATTTATATTGTTACAGATCAGAAGATGTAATTTCAATAGTGATTAAATAGTGTGTATTAATTTGTGGGATTAAAGTAGCCTGGTTAGTGGGTGCACTACGAACTTTGTGAACCTGAACACAGCTTTATTCGCATCCCTAATCATCCCAATTTATCAAACCAAGACATTTTTAATAAAAACGGTGAACAGTTCCCGTGAATTATAGTTGAAAATAAATCTTTAGTGTAAGGTAAGAAATAGTGCCCGCGTATGGTGAACTATCCAAGCACGTTGGCAATAATAATCCCAACCACCGCAATAAAAAGCTTGACAGCAGCCATACCTATCAGACGTATTTTTGCAAGTTGCATCTCTGCTTGAAGATAGAAAGACTGAAGCTAGACGTGAACTATTCAGAAACTTAGCAAAGGCATTTAAAGAAGTTATGTACTTTGGAAAACAGATATGGGCAAGTATTTATTCAACCACCTTTGCCCACACTCCAGAAACACCTACGCGATTTTGAACACACTCAACAACAACATCATATTAATTATTTTGCTCTGTCATGAATTAAATGTAAAAATTGTATGCTGAGTTAAATATGAATGTAAAACTCATTTTGACTGTGTATAGAGGTTAAAGAGCAAGAGGGCAAAAGAAAAAGAGCACAATTCTGTGGGGAAAATGATGGAGCAAATTTTGGTGCGCGGGTGAAAACAATAGTTACTCTGTTTTACTCTGTGTTATTCCTCGTAAGTTTAAATCACTGTAACTTTTATTTTACCTGGTGAATGAGACGCAGTATCATGTAAATGTATTTTCATGTTTAAGAAATGAATACTAAGTTTTAGTGTGTTTCTCCAACCTTATTTTGTTTATCCTTGAGTCTGTGTAATAGCTCCGCGAAATCTAGGTGCGTGGTGCGTGAAGATAGCTCCGCGAAATCTAATTCGCAGTGCGCGAACCTAGTTTCGCGAAAGTAGCTTCGCGACACTCATAACTCTCCGTCTCTCCCCTCCGCAAAAACGAAAATTAAATTCCTAAATTTTTCTAACATGGTATCGGAGCGGGATAAACTCTGTTAGTGTAAAAACAAGTGTTTTTACTAAAAGTGAAAATTGTTTTGAGTGTGCATTGTTTTTTTAGCATATTTACCAGCAGGTATAAAGTTTTTTTTTTACCCTCAGAAATGGCAACATCAAGCACAAGTTTGACTAATCATCAAATACCTTAGTTTAATGGCAAAAATTATGATTATTGGCCTATTAAAATGAAGGCCTCGTTTCCTTCTCAAGATATTTGGGATTTGGTGGAAAATGGTTTTCAAGAACCAGCAGATGCAGCAGCATACAATGCCTTATCTCAACAAGAAAGAAATGTGTTAAGGGACAACAAGAAGAAGGATTCAAAAGCCCTGTTTTATATTTTCCAAGCAGTTCATGAAAGTATTTTCCCAAGGGTTGCAGCAGCAATGAAGTCCAAGCAAGAATGGGACACCCTCCAGACAGAGTAGCAAGGCATGGCAAAAGTTAAGACAGCAAAGCTGCAAATGTTGAGAGAGATTTTGAAACACTTTGTATGAAAGAGTCTGATAATATCGACTCAGTTCTTAGACATGTAAGTGGGGTGGTTACTAGAATCAGGTCTCATGGTTAGACACTAGAGGAAAGAAGAAAAGAAGAATAGTTGAGAAATTTTTGAGAAGTTTGCCAGCAAGGTTTGAGGCCATTGTTGTGGCCATACAAAAGACAAAGGATCTCTCATAGTTTTCAGTGGATAAGCTTAATGCATCACTGATTTCTCATGAACATAGACCGAATAGAGCAGCAAGCTCCTCATTAGATCATGCCTTCAAGACACAAGTATTATTTGATCAAGGTCGAGGCAGAGGAAGATCATATGCTAGAGGAAGAGGAAGAATCCCACACAGAGGTGGAAGAAGCAGCGCTTCAAGCTCAAATGGAAGAGGCAGCAATCAAAATCCAAGTCAAGGCCCAAGCCAAAATCAAGCACAAGGTCAGAGGTATGATAAATCTCAAGTTCAATGTCATCACTGTAAGAAGTATGGTCATTATGCAAATGAATGTAGAAAGAAGCAATATGATATTAGTAACAAACCAAGTGTAAATTTCAAATCAGAACCATGATAGCATGTTTTTAGCTTGTAATGTAGCACAAGAAAAACAGAGTGATATATGGTATCTATATTTAGGGTGTAGCAACAACATGTCAAGAAACATAGAAATTTTTTCTGATCTAGATGAAAGTGTGAACTCTGAAGTGACATTAGGGAATGATAGCAAAGTCTCTGTTATGGGAAAAGGAAGAGTTAATATCCTAACAAAGAAGGGGGAGAAGAAATACATCTCTGATGTTTACTTTGTCCCCGGTCTAAAACATGATCTCATGAGTGTTGGACAACTCATGCAGAAAGGCTACAATGTCTTCTTAAAAAATGATGTGTGCAAAATTTTGGATAGGCCTCCAAGCAGACAGTTGATTGCAAAGGTTCAGATGACAGAAAATAGAATGTTTCTCCTAAAAATAATATCAGATTTGTAGAAAGAAGGTGCACAAGCACAACTATCTATGAACTCACAAGAAAATGGAAGAGAAGGGGCAACTGTCACACAAGTAAACTTTCCAGCAAAGGTAAAATATGAAAACTAGTTATGGCACTTGAGATTTGGACATCTCAACTTTGGAGGTTTGAATTTACTGTATAGGAAAGGCATGGTGAAAGGTTTACCACTCATAGAAAAACCAGACAACATATGTGAAGGATGTATCTTGGGCAAGCAACATAGAGAGACATTTCTAGCAGGAAAGTCAGTGAGGGCAAAGGCACCTTTAGAGATTGTCCACTCAGATTTATGTGGACCAATGCAGACACCATCAATTGGTGGCAGTCACTATGTACTGACCTTCATAAATGACTACACAAGGAAGACATGGGTCTTTCTCCTAAAACAGAATAGTGAAGTGTTTAATCGCTTTCGCCAATACAAGGCTATTGTTGAAAAGCAAGTGGACACTACATCAAAATCCTTAGGACTGACAGAGGTGGAGAATACATCTCAAATGACTTCCTTCAATTTTACAGGGGCATGGAATTCACAAGAAGTTTACAACAAGATGTACACCACAGCAAAATGGTGTGGGAGAAAGGAAGAATAGGACCATTATGGAGATGACAAGGATTATGTTGAAGGTAAAGCATTTTCCAAATAACTATTGGGCTGAAGCTGTCACTTGTGTAGCATATATCTTGAATAGATGTCCAACCGAAAGCATCCAGAACATTTTTCCTGAAGAGGCATGGAGTGAAAGAAAACAAAATGTCACTCACATGAAATTTTTTGGATGTGTGTCTTATGCACATGTCCCGAATGAGTTGAGAAAGAAGCTGGACAGCAAGGGGGGAAAATGCATATTTGTTGGATACAACGATGAATCCAAGGCATAAAAACTCTACAATCCGTTAACCAAGAAAGTCACAATCAACAGAGATGTGCAGTTCATAGAAGAGGAAACATGGGATGGAAGTTTATTAAAGATAGTCAATGTCAAAGCATGCATACCAAATGAGGACAGAGAGGAATTAACAACAACAAGTAATTCCTCAACTCTGACTCTCTCTACTCCTATTCAAGCGCAGCAAAGCAGACAACAAGCAACGCCATCAACAAATAATAGGACAATTTCGCGCAGCCAAACAAGTGCTTCTCCAAGCACATTGCGAAGCGCGACACCAAGTGACATATCAAGCACATCTTCAAAAACCACAAGAAGGGCAAAATTTATAAATTTAAATGAAATTTATGAGCAAGATGAAGTTGATAGTAGCGCAGGTCTGAATTCCTTATTTGCATTATTTTGTCATGCAGATGACCCAATCCAATTTGAAGATGCAGTCAAAGAAGAAAAATGAGTTGCGGTAATGGAGGAAGAAATAGAAGCAATAGAAAGGAATAACACATGGGAGTTAGTGAGCCTTCTAAAAGGAAAACTTGTCATTGGAGTGAATGGGTCTATAAGACCAAAAGCAACATTGAGGGAAAGATTGAAAGGCACAAAGCAAGGCTAATTGTCAAAGGATATAAGCAGCAACATGGAAGAGATTATGCGGAGACGTTGCTGCCAGTCGCGCGGATAGAGACAGTGCGTGCAGTTGTGGCGATTGCCACATAGCATAAATGGACAGTGTATCAGATGGACGTAAAGTCAGTGCTCTTGAATGGAGTGGTGAAAGAGGAAGTGTATGTCATGCAACTACTTGGTTATGAAATTGAAGGCCAAGAAGACAAAGTATATCGGTTAAAGAAAGCTCTTTATGGATTGAAGCAAGCACTGCACGCATGGTATAGCAGGATAGATGCTTACTTGTTGGACAATGGTTTCGACAAATGTGATGGTGAGCCTACTCTCTACATCAAAGAGAGCGAAGGTAAGATTCTCATTGTCGTCTTATATGTGGATGATTAGATTTTTACAGGCAGTGATGATTTTTTCATCGTTGATTTCAAACAAGTCATGAAGAGTGAATTTGAAATGATTGACTTGGGATTGTTAAGATATTTTTTCGGCATAGAAGTGAAGCAAACAGAAAATGACATGTTTATCTCTCAATTAAAGTATGTTGCAAAATTTTTGGAGAGGTTTAAAATGCAGAATAGTAAGTCCACACCAACTCCAACTGTCATAGGGTTGAAGTTGAGCAAAGAAGATTGCAGCAGCAATGTCAATCTGACATTATACAGAAGCATGATAGGCAGCCTAATGTATTTGATCGCCACTAGGCCAAATATAGTATATGCAGTAAGTTTGGTGTCAAGGTTCATGGAGACACCCAAGGAGACACATTGGCAAGCAGCGAAAAGAATCCTGAGGTATGTCAATGGGACAAAACAGTATGGCATTTTGTACACAGCAACAAGTGATTTCAGGCTAGTTAGTTACACTGACAATGATTGGGCAAGCAGTGTCGATGACAAAAAGAGCACGTCAGGATATGTTTTTCAATTGGGTTCCGGAGCCATTTCATGGGCCTCCAAGAAGTAGCCAATAGTGTCATTGTCAACACGAGAATCTGAATAAGTTGTACCAACAGCAGCAGCGTGTCAGGAAGTGTAGATGAGAAGGATGTTGAGGGATCTTCGTTCATGACCAAGAGGGCGCGACAACTATTTTCTGTGACAACACTTCAGCAATTGCATTGTCAAAGAATTCTGTCTTCCACAAAAGGACCAAGCATATTGATGCTAAATATCATTTTATTAGAGAATTGATTAACAATGATGAAATTGTGTCGCAACACTGTAGGTCACAGGAGCAATTTGCTGATATTTTCACAAAGCCATTGGTAGGTGAAAGTTTTGTTTATCTTAGAAACTGTTTGGGAATTGTCAATGGCGGTAGTTGTGACTAAGGGGGAGTGTTGGAAATAATAATCCTAACCACTGCAATAAACAACCTGACATCAGCCATACCTGTCAGACGTATTTTTGCAGGTTGCGTCTCTTCTTGAAGATAAAGGGACTGAAGACAGACGCGAACCATTTAGAAACTCAGAAAAGGCATTTAAAGAAGTTATGTACTTTGGTAAACAGATATGGGCAAGCATTTATTCAACAATGTTTGTCCACACTCCAGAAACACCTGCGCGATTATGAACACACTCAACAACAACATATTATTAATTATTTTGCTCTGTCATGAATTAAATGTAAAAATTGTATGCTGAGTTAAATATGAATGTAAAGCTCATTTTGACTATGTAAAGAGGTTAGAGAGTAAGAGGGCAAAAGAAAAAGAGCACAAGTCTCTGTGGAGAAAATGGTGGAGCAAATTTTGGTGGGCGCGTGAAAACACAGTTACACTGTGTGTTATTCCGTGTAAGTTTAAATCACTGCAACTTTTATTTGACCTAATGAATAAGCCTGAGTCTCATGTAAATGTATTTTCATGTTTAAGAAATTTTATTCCGTGTAAGTTTAAATCATTGTAACTTTTATTTTACCTAATGAATGAGCCCGAGTCTCATGTAAATGTATTTTCATGTTTAAGAAATGAACTCATGGTGCGTGAACCTAGTTTTGCAAAAATAGCTTCACTAAACTCATAACTCTATGTCTCTCCCCTCCGCGAAAACGAAAATTAAATTCTTAAATTTTTCTAACAAAGGCAAGGCATAAGGAAAGGCAAGGTAAACTTGGAAACATCACGTGCTTCCATTAGCTGCACAGCATCGGGCTAATCATTCTGACCCTGACAAATGAGTGAAGTCATGCAAATAAAGTTGTATGACTGCTACACTGTTTTACCCGTACCAAATCAAATTTGGTGTTTAGCAGTCAAATCGAATTTAGACTTCTTTAGCCCTATTCTTTAATTTTGGAATTCCTTAGTTCGGATTCTTTTATCTGATTCTTTTGTCCAATTCTTTAGTTTTTAGATTCTTGTTGAAATATTAATAATTTCAACTGCGCGTATTAATTCCGGAAACCAGGCAGTTTTATATCGCACCGCCTTTTGCCGATTGTGGTATTTGTCAGGAGGGCTCCGATCACACTCAACTGTTGCCACGTGTCTGAGCTGACTTTTCAAAACCACCAATCCCCTGGAACGTAAAGTTCGATTAAAAGGGGCTCCCGGGGAATTAATGATAGCCGTTCGATTAAATCAATGGACCTGCATCATTTGAACTTGCGTGGAGTAAATTTTTGGTTGACCACCAGGTTTGTCAGTAAAAGGACGAGAAATTAATTTTTCACCATGCTGAAGTAATAAATGAATTTATTACGATAGGTAAGTTTTGGTAAAGTCTTTAAGTGTTTTATTCACGGGAGGTATGGCCATAGGTAAAGTTTTTAATTTTAATGTTTTTAATTTTTCACGAGTGTATTTTGTTTTTACCGTAGATGTAAAACAAAAACAAAGGGTCAACTTCTGTATGGTATTACATAGCAATGTGAAAACTCGCTATAATGCGAATGAAGAAAAAAAAAAATTCACACAGCAGTGAAAAAGAGTTATGTTATGTAAATTTTGTTTTGCTGGGAGATTGAAATGCATTGAAATGCAGTGTGAATGTAATCAGGTTGTATGTAAGAAAATTTTTACATGGTAGTGTAAAAATATTTTTTAGCTGAGACAAAGTATTTTTTTTAAGAGCCAGAGTATTTTTGTGTGGAAGTTCTTGGTGATTCCCCCTGAGAGAGAGAGGAAGAAATATGTATCACACATTTTATTAATGAATACAAGTTTGATTTGTATGTGGAAAAATCTGGCCGCTCAGAAATTTTATTTGCTTCCTTGTGTTAAAGATCCTGTGGAGAAAACAGAGCATTGTTCTCTGTTCTTTTCTGTTTGAAATTACCAGAAATTTCCAACATGGTATCAGAGCAGATCCAGGCTCTTTGAAGGTGTCAAAGAAGCTGAAGGAAGGAGTTTTTTGCTGCAACAACTTCTCCAAGAGAGTGAAGTCTCGGGCAAAAGAATCCAAGGTATTTCGCAAAGTTCTTTTTTTGTGTAGCTGTTGAAGACAGTCAGTGTTTTTTAAATACATAGTCAAATATTTGAAGCATAGCTGAGAGTGCAAGGAATGGCCAGCACCAACACTAGCATGGGTATGTTTAATATTCAGCTCTCACAGTTTAATGGGAAAAACTATGACTATTGGGCAATAACCATGAGAGCCCTGTTTCCCTCACAAGATTTATGGGAACTTGTTGAATATGGTTTTGAAGAACCAGGAGATGACGATGAGTTTAATGGATTAACTCAGGTAGGGAAAGATCTGTTGAAGAGCAATAGGAAGAAGGATTCCAAAGCCCTCATATTTTTGTATCAAGCAGTGTATGAGAGTGTGTTTCCAAGGATAGCAGTAGCCAAGACATCCAAAGAATCATGGCAAACTCTCAAGAAAACCTATCAAGGCATGGAGAAAGTGAAGACAGCAAAACTACAGTTGCTGAGGAGAGATTTTGAGAACCTGTGCATGAAGGAATCATAAAATATTGACTCATTCTTCACACATGTAATTGGTCTGGTCACACAAATAAGATCTCATGGAGAAATTCTTGAAGAAAGGAGGATTGTGGAGAAACTATTAAGGTTCCTACCCTCAAAGTTTGATGTGATTGTCACCACCATAGAAGAGACAAAGGATCTCACAAACTTTTCAGTTGATGAACTTCATGCATCACTGATAACACATGAGCAGAGGTTGAGTAGAAATGAGAACTCATTTCTAGAGCAAGCCTTCAAGACCCAAATGTCCTTTGGAAGAGGAAGAGGTCAAGGCAGAGGAAACAAGAGAGGAAGAGGCAGAAGCCAAAACAGAGGTGGAAGAAACAGTCCAGCAAATGCTCAAGGAAGAGGCAACAATCCAAATCAGAACCAAGGCCAAGGCAGCAGCCAACAAAGTGGACAACATCATGCTCAAGGACAAAGGTATGAAAAATCCAATGTCCAATGTTATTACTGTAAAAAATATGGGCATTATGCAAATGAATGTAGGAAGAAGCAGCATGATATGAGTAATAGATCTAATGCAAATATCACTAGAGAAAATATCAGTTGTTAGGATATTCCGACACATAGGAAATAGTTAAGTACAACTTGGTCTAGTAAAGAGTTAGGTAAAGTGTGTTTCTTTACTATGTACATTTTGTAACTTACAATCCGACGGTCACGATATGTAGTGATCCGACGGTTCATTCTCTCCTCAGTATTACCGACACTTGATCCATGGCTTAACACCCGAATGGTCCATGATTTCTATTTAAAGCGCATGGAGGGTCATTTGTAGGGAAATCCGTCTATGAGAGAAGCATATGTAAATTTTCATTCTTTTATTAATAAATTGCCTGAAGTGGCCGCGTTGGCTCAGGCCGTGGACTGTTTCCCTCTTTGAGGGTTTTAACCACGTCAAAATACTGGTGTATTGATCTGTGATCTGTTTGTGAGCGGTGTCCTTTGGTGTTCTAAATGGCTAATTGTATGCTTCAATCTAAAGGACTTAGTCTTAATTATTGGGCAGAAGCAATTAACTGTGCAAATTACATAATAAATCGCACTCCTACTAAGGTTTTAAAGAATATCACTCCAGAAGAAGCATGGAGCTCAATCAAACCAGATGTAAGTCACTTTCGTGTTTTTGGAAGTGAAGCATGGGCTCATATTCCAGATGAGAAACATAAAGCTTTAGAACCTAAGAGTGAAAAATGTATTTTTCTTGGATATTCTGAAGATGTCAAAGGATATAGACTTATTCCACTTAAGTCCAAAAATGTTATCATTAGAAGAGATGTAAAGTTTGTTGAAAATATATCGGCCTGCGAGCCTAGTTCGGCGGATGTGCCACCTCTCCCTATCTCTTCTACTTTTGAAAATATTTCTTCTTCAGATGACGAAAGCAAGGATGAAAATCCTCCCCCACCTTCTCAGGATCCTCCTTCAGCTCCTCAGCTTCCAAAATGGGTCTGTGCTACTCGGGATGCAACAGGTGATCTTGCCGGTGATCCTACAGATCAGCGACGTACACGTTCTCAGTTCGAAAGAGCCTCTTCTTTACTGGCTCAAGCTTCAGTGAATTATGATCCTGACATCTTTGCACAAGCTTCAGGCCATCCAGATTGGGAAGCAGCTATGAATGAAGAATATCATTCATTATTGGCAAATGATACATGGGATCTTGTTCCTCTACCAAAGGGACGAAAACTTGTTAGATGCAAATGGGTTTACAGAACCAAGTATGGACCAGATGGGAAAGTTGATAAACATAAAGCTCGTCTTGTTGCTAAGGGTTTTTCATAAGTTGAAGGCATTGACTATACTGAAACCTTCTCCCCTATTACCAAAATGAACTCTATCTGCCTTGTTCTTTCCCTTGCTGCCTCTTTCAAATGGAAAGTCCATCAGACGTACGTTAAATCCGCCTTCTTGCATGGGGACTTGCATGAAGAAATCTATATGGAACAACCTATTGGCTTTATACAAACAGACTCCAGCCTTGTATGTCGGCTTAAGAAATCCCTTTATGGTCTCAAGCAAGCTCCTCGAGCTTGGTATGCCAAAATCGATAACTTTCTTTTAGAATCTGGCTTCTCTAGGTGTCATTCTGACAATACTGTCTACACCAAGAAAGTGGGCAAGTCTCTTATCATTCTTGTTCTTTATGTTGATGATCTTATCCTGACTGGTAGTGATCCCAACCTTATAAACCATGTGAAGTCTAGCCTTAAAAGGAAGTTTGAAATGACAGAATTAGGACACTTACATTATTTTCTCGGTCTTCAAGTCTTGTAATCCAAGGAAGGTATTTCCCTTTCTCAGTCCAAGTATGCCTGTGATATTCTACGCCACTTTCACATGGAAGACTGTAAGCCAGCCCCTTCTCCCTTTTAGTCTGGAGTCAAACTTTCAGTCACTTGTACTTCTCCTGAAGTTGATGCTACCTTATACCGTCAACTTGTAGGAAAACTTTTGTATCTAACCCATACTCGTCCTGACCTTTCCTTTGTTGTTGGCCTTGTTGCTCGGTTTATGCAAAACCCACGTGAAAGTCATTGGAAAGCAGCTAAAAGAATACTTCGTTATGTTCGAGGTATAGTTCAGTTTGGGATTCAATACAGTGCTGAAGCATCTCCTCTATTGGTTGGTTTCACTGATTCCGATTGCGCTAGTGACCCTGATGATCGGAAGTCTACTTCAAGTTATGTGTTCACTCTTGGTTCAGGACCTATTACATGGGCTTGCAAGAAACAAGGTGCCATTTCTCTTTCTTCAGCAGAAGCAGAATATCGTGGTGCCGTAGAAACTAGTAAGGAAGCCTTGTGGCTTCGTCAGATCCTGTCAGAGTTTGGCTTTCAGCAGCAGCATCCGACTAGTGTGATAATCAAAGTGCCATTCAACTATGCAATGATCCAGTCCAACATTAGCGCAGCAAACACATTGAACTGCACATGCACTTCATCAGAAAGCTCATTCACGACCATGTTCTTGAAGTGCAATATTGTTCAACAGATGATCAAGTTGCAGACATCTTTACAAAGGCTCTCACAGAGGCGAAGTTCACTAAACTTCAATTTATGGTTGGATTTCAGGAAGTTGTCACTAAGGGGGGATAGGCTCTAGTGCCTCCATCCTTCTCCTATTGTGTCATATTTGTAAATCCTTCAATCCTATCCCAAGTTGTTTTTAAAGGGGGATGTTAGGATATTCCGACACATAGGAAATAGTTAAGTACAACTTGGTCTAGTATAGAGTTAGGTAAAGTGTGTTTCTTTACTATGTACATTTTGTAACTTACAATCCGACGGTCACGATATGTAGTGATCCGACGGTTCATTCTCTCCTCGGTATTACCGACACTTGATCCATGACTTAACACCCGATTGGTCCATGATTTCTATTTAAAGCGCATGGAGGGTCATTTGTAGGGTAATCCGTCTATGAGAGAAGCATATGTAAATTTTCATTCTTTTATTAATAAATTTATTGAAGTGGCCTCATTGGCTCAGGCCGTGGACTGTTTCCCTCTTTGAGGGTTTTAACCACGTCAAAATATTGGTCTATTGATCTGTGATCTGTTTGTGAGCGGTGTCCTTTGGTGTTCTGTCTGAGGAACTTACCCTGTAAATTCCTACATCAGCCAAGATAATGTGCTATTAGCTTGTAATATGGCTGAAACAAACAGTGAAGATATATGGTTTCTAGACTCTAGTTGCAGTAACCATATGTCACGAAACATAGCCCTGTTTTCTGCTTTAGATCAGAGTGTGAAGTCACAAGTCACACTTGGGACTGATAATAAAATTTCTATTATGGGAAAAGGAGAAGTAAAAATATTTATAAAGAAAAGTGAAAAGAAAACCATAACAAATGTCTATTATGTTCCTGGAATGAAGTGTAACCTCTTAAGTATTGGACAACTTGTTCAAAAGGGGTACAATGTTTTATTTGAGAATGATGTATGCACCATCATGGATAGAGCACCCAGCAAACGATGTATTGTTGAAGTGAAGATGACGAAGAACAGAATGTTCCCTCTCAGAATAAGGGCAGATTTGAAAAATAAAGAAGTAATAGTAGCAGTGACACAAGAGGCTTTCCAAAGCGTACCAAAGGATGAAAATTGGTTGTGGCACTTGAGATTTGGACATCTGAACTTTGGAGGTCTTAATTTGTTGAGTAGAAAAGGAATGGTAAGAGGATTACCATTGATAGAGAAGCCAGACAACCTTTGTGAATGTTGTATTTTGGGGAAACAACACAGAGAAAGTTTTCCATCAGGGAAAAGCATAAGGGCAAAAGCACCCTTAGAGATTGTCCACTCAGATTTATGTGGACCGATGCAAACTCCATCACTAGCAGGCAACCAATATTTTCTAACATTAGAAAAAATTGGGTTTATTTCCTGAAGAACAAAAGTGAAGTGTTTGAAAAATTTCAGAATTTCAAAGCACTTGTAGAAAACCAAAGCGGGTTGCATATCAAAGTTTTGAGCACTGATAGAGGAGGTGAGTATATATCCAAGGAATTCCTACGGTTTTGTAGAGAAAATGGAATTCATAAGAAATTTACAACTAGGTACAACCCGCAGCAAAATGGAGTTGCCGAGAGGAAGAACAGGACAATTATGGATATGGCGAGAAGCATGTTGAAGGGCAAAGAATTTGCCAAATGATTATTGGGTTGAAGTTGTACACTGTGCAGTATATATTTTGAATAGGTGTCCTACAAAAGCAGTGATGAACAAAGTGCCGGAAGAAGCATGGAGTGGGAGAAAGCAAGGAGTCACCCACATGAAAGTTTTTGGATGTGTGGCTTATGCACACATTCCAGATCAGCTAAGGAAGAAGTTGAACAACAAAGGGGAGAAATGTATTTTCATTGGATACAGTGAGGAATCCAAAGCTTACAGGTTGTATATCCCATCCACCAAGAAGTTTTTTGCGAGCAGAGATGTTCAGTTCATTGAGGAGGAAGCTTGAGATGGAAGCATAGAGAAAACAGTGAATGTTAAAGACTGTTTGTCTCATGATGAAAATGATGAGGAGATGGCTGAAATACATCCCCAAACAGCAGCGCCAACACAAGGGCAGCAAGTGACACCCTTGAGGAGAAATGAAAGTGCTTCTCCAAGCACACCACAAGGAGGAAATTCAAGTGCGTCTTCAAGCACTTTCACGTCAAATGAAAGAGGTAAGAAGTTTAGAAATTTAAGTGACATTTATGATGAAGGTATGAACTCTTTGTTTGCATTATATTGTCATGTTGAAGACCCTATTCATTTCGAAGATGCAATTAAGGATCAAAAATGGATAAAAGCTATGGATGAAGAGATGAATGCCATAGAAAGAAACAAGACATGGGATTTGATTGAGCTACCAAAAGGAAAAGAAGTCATTGTAGTCAAATGGGTCTACAAGACCAAGAGTAATGCTGAAGGAAAAATAGAAAGACACAAGGCAAGATTGGTTGTCAAAGGATATAAGCAGCAGTATGGGAGAGACTATGAGGAAACTTTCGCACCGGTTGCAAGAATGGAAACCGTGAGAGCAGTGTTGTCCATAGCAGCACAAAACAAGTGGAAAGTTTACCAAATGGACGTGAAGTCAGCATTCCTAAATGGAGTGTTAATGGAAGAGGTTTATATTGAGCAACCTCTAGGCTATGAGAAGAAAGGCCAAGAGCATAAAGTGTGCAGATTGAAGAAAGCTCTTTATGGGCTGAAGCAAGCGCCAAGAGCATGGTACAGTAGGATAGATTCCTATCTACTGGAAAAAGGATTTGAGAAGTGTGAGGGAGAACCTACTCTCTACATCAAAGAAAATGATGGTAAATTACTAATTGTTGTGTTATATGTTGATGATGTTATTTTCACAGGTAATGATGAATACCTCATTGAAAATTTCAAAACAATCATGAAAGAAGAATTTGAAATGACTGACATGGGTTTGCTGAGATACTTCTTAGGAATAGAAGTAGATCAAAATGAAAATGGGATTTTTATCTCACAGGCAAAATATGTTAATGAAGTGTTGGAAATATTTAATATGCAAGAGAGCAAGGCAGCAATCACTCCCACAATAATTGGATTAAAACTCAGCAAAGAGGACAGCAGCAAGGATTTTGATCCTAGTTTGTACAAGAGCATAGTTGGTAGCCTCATGTATTTAACTGCAACTAGGACGGATATAATGTTCGCTGTTAGTTTAATTTTCAGATTCATGGAGAGGCCAAAAGAAGCACATTGGCAGGCAGCAAAAAGGATTCTGAGGTATGTTAAAGGTACTAAACAGTTTGGCATTTTATATACTGTCTAAGAATGTTCAGATTTAATTAGATACACTGATAGTGATTGGGCTAGAAGTGTAGATGATCGGAAAAGCACATCCGGTTATGTTTTTCACATGGGTTCAGGAGCCATTTCATGGGTTTCTAAGAAACAACCTATTGTAGCGTTGTCTACAGCAGAAGCAGAATATGTGGCAGCTACAGCAGCAACATGTCAAGCAGTTTGGATGAGAAGAATGTTAAGGAGCTTAGGCCAAGAGCAGGCAAAAGAAACAGTGATTTTTTGTGACAATAGCTCAGCTATTGCATTATCCAAGAATTCGGTGTTTCATAAGAGAACGAAACACATTGACACAAGGTTTCACTACATCAGGGAATTGGTAAGCAATGGAGAAATTGTCTTAAAACATTGCAGGACTCAAGAGCAGGTTGCAGACATTCTGACCAAGCCATTGGAACAGAAAAGTTTTGAATTTTTGAGGAAATGTCTAGGTATGACTGATAACCCAGCAATTGAAATTAAAGGGGAGTGTTGAAATATTAATAATTTCAACTGCGCGTATTAATTCCAAAAACCAGGCAGTTTTATATCGCGCCACCTTTTGCCGATTGTGGTATTTGTCACGAGGGCTCCGATCACACTCAACTGCTGCCACATGTTTGAGCTGAGTTTTCAAAACCACCAATCCCCCGGAACATAAAGTTCGATTAAAAGGGGCTCCCGGGGAATTAATGATAGCCGTTCGATTAAATCAACGGACCTGCATCATTTGAACTTGCCTGGAGTAAATTTTTGGTTGACCGCGAGGTTTGTCAGTAAAAAGATGAGAAATTAATTTTTCACCATGCTGAAGTAATAAATGAATTTATTACGATAGGTAAGTTTTGGTAAAGTCTTTAAGTGTTTTATTGACGGGAGGTATGGCGCAGTGCGAATGTAATCAGGTTGTATGTAAGAAAATTTTTACACAATAGTGTAAAAATATTTTTTTTAGCTGAGACAGAGTATTTTTTTTAAGAGCCAGAGTATTTTTCTGTGGAAGTTCTTGGTGAATCCCTCTGAAAGAGAGAGGAAGAAATATGTCTCAGGCATTTTATTAATGAATACAAGTTTGTGGAAGTTCTTGGTGAATCCCTCTGAAAAGGAAGAAATATGTCTCAGGCATTTTATTAATGAATACAAGTTTGATTTGTATGTGGAAAACTCAGTCTGCTCATAAATTTTATTTGCTTCCATGTGTTAAAGATCCTGTGGAGAAAACAAAACATTGTTCTCTATTCTTTTGTATTTGAAATTACCAGAAATTTCCAACAATTCTTTAATTAAAATTGACCAAATTTAATAGATATAATCCAACTTCTATGGCTCTTCGCATCCTCGTATCATGGAATGGACTACGACAGACACGGAGAGAAAAGTGTATCCATATTATGCATTGGCAGGACACCTAGAGACTACGAAAGGGCGAGCGGAACACTCCCTGATTGTTTCCACTGCACTATGGAGATGAAGAAAGATGTGTAGTTAAATTTAATATGTACTTATTCATTTTTTTATTTTTTTAATTTGTTATATATTGTTTTTTAACAAGTGGGAAATGTGAATACAAGGTTATTTAAACTATTTTATCTGAATGCAAATTTATTCATCACTTTAATTCAAAAAAATCCACTCCACCTGAATACAGGCTTGTTCATTACTTTTATTCAGAAAACTCACTCCACCCGAAATAATTTGTTGATAGTCTAAAAAAGACTTTCACTTCTGTTAAATTATTAATTTTGAAAACCTTGAGATTTACTTAATTTTTAAATTCCTTGAATTAATGAAAATGAATTAAAGATTTTTTTATATAATAAGTTTTGATCTCCTAAATATTAAATTTGTTAAAAAATTTACTAGAAATTGGTTATTTATATTTATGTACATCACTATATTTATATAAAAAGGAAAAATTATAAATAGTTTGACGAATGAAGTGGAAGCGATGACCTCGCGAATTGGAGGGCAAATTTTAATTGAAGCCAAGTCATATTTTTCACTTGTGTTGGGTGTAGAAGGCCTGAGGAAGGACATGGAGATTGTCTAGATAGCTTCGTAGGAAATCATGACATGATGAAGATGGAGAACTTGCACCGGAAGGTGGAGAACTCAGAAGAAAAAATGGAAATTGCAGTACTCTTAGTCCTGAAGCAAGCGTTTGGTATCGGCGAAGGCGACGACAATGAGCAAGCTAGGGATGACCAGGGAGCTCTTTCTCCGGAAATTCAACATGTGGTTCTGCAGAGTGATCCTGAGGATGCACGCCAGCAAGACGAGGTCGAAGCGATGGAGCTGGAAGGAAACACCAAAAGAAGACGTTACTTAGTCACGTTACATGTGGTTCTGCAGAGTGATCCTGAGGATGCACGCCAACAAGACGAGGTCGAAGCGATGGAGCTGGAAGGAAACACCAAAAGAAGACGTTACTTAGTCACGTTACTTAGTTACTTAGTCTTTATTTGTAGTAGTTAGACTATATATGTTGTTTTTTTATGTTATGCAAGTATGTAAAGCTCAAATATTGAACCTTTAAAACACTTGGCCTCGGTCAGAGCAATTTTGGAGATGAAACTACTATGGAATGTATTGGTTCTACTAAATTGGAGAGCTATTTTGGAGATGAAACTACTCTGAAATGTATTGGTTCTACTAAATTCGAGATTTGTTAACTATTATTGAATGTATCGGTTCTACCAAATTCTAGCTTATTCAATAGAAATATAACTATTTCTTTTAAAAATAATAATATAAATAAAAAGAAAAAGTTGAGAATTCTTGAACCTTAATTTTCAAATAGTTAATCTAATCTAAATAAAATTATATTTTTAAAACATTTTTTATTTCTTAGTAAAGTTAACGATTTAAATTTATTTTAATTTTGACCTTAATTTTCAAATAGTTAATCTCATCTAAATAAAATTATATTTTTAAAACATTTTTTATTTCTTGGTAAAGTTAACGATTTAAATTTAACTTAATTTTGATTTCATCCTGTCATCCTGATTTTCTGGTAAATTATTTATATACTTTCATCTTTTGAAATATAGAAAGAAATTGAAACCTTCATTTTAATGTTGTTCAAATTCAATACGGTAATATTAAATTTTATGAAGTTTAGTGATACCTTTGATATATAAAATAATAAAAAGAGAAATCATGTGAAGAGTAATTTGAAAAAAGAATCCTCAAACAAAATTTATTCGGCGGATACGAATAGATGTCAGATCTTTAACATGCTGTTACCCATCATAACCCCATTTCCCGAGTCTCAAAGATCAAACTCATAACATCTCAGGTATACTCGCAGTTCCAAGTAGTTTGCCGAAATTTAAAATAAAACATACCATGGCTGGGAAGGGGGAATTTGTCAATACGGGGTAGAAAAATTTCATTTTTTTTTAGAGGTAGTGTTTTAATATTGTTGGTCGAAATAGATTGACCACCATCAAAATGTCTAAGACACTTAAAATTTTCAAATTTGACAAGTTAGATTAACAAAAAATCAATAGATTGACCACCATTAAAATGTTTAAAACACCTAAAATTTTGAAATTTAACAACTATATAACTTAGATTTACAAAAATCTTTCCCTGATTTTCTCTAAATATAACTAGAATTTCCTTAACTTTTCAAGCAATTCCTCCAACTTCGTTAGACTACGGCCCAAGAAAATTGTTATTGATAATACTTGTGAGGTCGGTAACGGCAATTTCCGAGAATGTGAGAACTTCGTGATCATGGAATCAATCAATATATAGCCAATATAGACTTCAACTCATAGACATGAATGGGAGTATTTCAGGCAATCTCATCCACGCAAATGTGTATAACAAACAGCATTGAAGTGTAAATATCGGTAGAGCTTGCTAATACGATGTATATGGAGCGTAGAATTAAGCAGAATACGACAAGTCTAAGTCATCACGTAAGAAGCACGTTTCCCCAAGTCAACATAAAAATGTATGATTCCCCAAGTCAACATAAAAAATGTTGAAAAGTAATGTGTGGAAAGAATGTGCTCTTTGTACGGGGAAAGAAGAAAAAAAAACTATAAACAGCGAAAACAGTACAGATTTAACAGAAAGAAAAGAGATTTTGGTAAAACACGAGAAAGTCTTCGTGGTTCATGTTTAGAGATGAAAACTTTAGAAAAGTGACATGGAGTTGAGTTAATAAAATTACACCAGAGAACATGTTTTCTTATTCACATGTATAGATGAAAATTCTAGTAATTTGAAATAGTAATTTAGTAATATAAATTAAATAATGGGTAAATCAAAATATCTAAATAAACATTAATTTATAATAGAGATTAAATAATTATTTTATTATATATTTTATGTTATTTTATTATATATTTTATATGATCAAAATTTAAAAAAAAAAAAAATCATAAAAATCAACTAAATTATAATTTTATAATAAATTATTATTATTAATTTTTAACCATGGAAATTTATTTTTTTGTCAATAAGTTTTGTTACAATAATATAGGTCATACCATGGTTTTAATTTTATAACATTTTTTAGTTAGATTGAAAAGCAAAAAAAAACATAACTATTTGTGACATAATTTTTTACCCTCTATCTTCACTACCACTATTGAGTGAATATTCCTTAGAGGTTAAATCCTTAAAATCCATCTACTAATTATTGATGATTAAATTGAAATTATGAAAATCTTTTTCCAAAATAGACATTGTTATCCATGTAATAAGATTTTTCTAAAGAGAAAATAATTTTCATATGATTTATATATAAAAGCAAGATGGAATGATTAGAACCTGTTATTATTTCCCATAGGGTAGAGATATATACCATCTTCTTATAGTCTTAATTATATCATATTAAAATGTAATATTTATCAGCGTAGTTTGACATGTGATCATGGAGTGTGGTGGTGAAATCACATTGTTTATGAGTTGAGGTGGTATATTAGGCAAGTGAGGTGGTCTATAATTGGTCTTGAAGTGGTGGGTTTCTCAACCTAGATTTTGCTGGGAAGATGTTTTACTTAAGTTTATACCTTAAATCCTATCTTGATTACAATAAAAAAATTTAGGTAGATTACCATCCATTTATTTTTTATTGCCCATCCTTCAATGCACCTGTGTCTACCTATGTTGAAAATTCTCATCAACTATTGCTAATTTAGAGCTGCAATATGATTTTACTTCTATGGTTCCAATGTATTTGTATTATGCATATTCTCTCCATAGGTTTATGCTTAATATTAGTATAAGAGTTGTTGACATATGAAGGATTGGTAGGGTGGCACATATACTTGCCTTAGAAGTTCAAAAAACATTCCATTGTTTCTTGGAATGGCACACCCTGCCATCTTTCCATTAGAAAAACTCCAATTTTTTATTTTCCCACATCTAGAGCATACTTCTCAACAAATTTTGTGTAGGATTGGAGAGGTGGCTCATATGCCCAGTTTTTAGGTACTGGGTCATATGGTAGTGTTATGGGTTGTGGATTTTAATTTTCCTTCTCATTTTCTTAGTATTGTGTGTTTTTGTGGTATTTGGTCTTTTGCATCTTACTATAGGTTAATTATGGTTTATTGTTAATAGTTAACCATTATTGATTGTACGTTGGCTTTTCTTAAATATGGTTAATTAAGACTGACTATAGTGTGTAGATAAATTTTATTTACATTGGTTAACGATTGTTCACTATAGTATGAGATTAACTTTGCCTTTACTTTGAGGGAAATTTTAATATATTAAGGCCATAATACACATTCATTATTATTTTATTTTTACATTAGTACGTCAACTAAAATGTTTCATTGTACCCGTTCATTATAATTGTACCCTTTATCTCCTATATATACACCAAGGAGACCTAGTCTGAAGTGATAATATCATGTCTTCTATATTGAATTCATTGTAAAAGAAGGCTTTCCCCTCATATTTCATTGTATCCATTTCCTTGTCATTTTTAAGGTGCATGGTTCATAACTTTTGGTATCAAATCTATGGCCTTAGGGTAAGATTTTTCTACCTCAATGAATTCATCTTGGAATTTTCATTATAAGTTTCTTTTGATAATCTTAAGTTAGAGAAATTTTGTGGAGTTTGAGGAAAAATATATATGTACAAGTGGTAAAAATTCCATATTATGTTACAATATTATTTCAAAGATATATACCCTATGGAATTTAGGATTTGTGTTTGGTCCTCAATTTAGTTTCAAATGACCTATCCTAGAATTTTTGTTTTATTATTTTGAGAGGTTTTAGATAAATATTTTTTTTCTTTCGAAATTTTAGTATAAATATTTATGTATAGATGGTCAAAATTTAAAATTTTGTTTCACTAAAAATTAAGAGATATGGCTTATGGAAGTTAGGGTTAGTGACTAATCCTTAAATTAGTCTCAAGAGAATCATTCTTTTATTTTCTCTACAATTTCCTTTTTAGGAAGTTTCAAATAGAGAAATTTTATGGAGACTAAGAAGACATATCATAATAATATGGTGAAAAGTTAATGTTTTGATCCATTATAATTTCATAGAGATATTTTATGGAAGATAGGATTTGTGACTAATTAGTTCTAAAAGAATAATCTTGGAGTTTTCACTGTAATTATTTTTCAATGAGGTTACAAACTCTAAAATTTTAGAACCTAGAGGAGGCATAGTGAATGATATGTGGAATTATTTTTATATTTTTAATCCTTATAATTTATGAGTTATATATTGTGCAATTTTAGATTATTTTAAGAGCGATTTTTGGTCTTAGCAAGCTCATTTTTTTTTTTAATAGTGATGTGTTTCAACATCTTTAAATAACATAGGATTTCTTGTTTATTAAGTAAAATAATAATTAGGGAACAATACATGTAGGAACTGCATGAGGTTTCACCTTAATAGAAATCATTTTCGGCACCCCTTCATGTACTATTACATCAGATAATACTTATGTTTCTAACTTGCTTCACATATTCCCACCAGATGTATGTTTTCCATTTGACGCTAAAGATATAATATTTTGTCCTTCATATTCTCTGTGTATTCATGCAACTCAAAGAAATTCTTCATCCCTGTTGTTTTCCTTCATTATTTCATGTTGTAGGGATGGTTAAGGGTTGTATTCAAGACTTTTATCTTAAAAATTAATCAAATTGGTGATGAGGGCAACTTTAGGCCCTGCTGACATAGTAAGAAGCTCTAATAGCATATCCATCATCCATGGAATACTCCACCTAGCAAGCAGAACGAGCTAAAACAACAAAACTACCACAGCCATGCCTTTTTGGTTAAATATCAAGCAGCTCGCATGGTGGATCATCGTCCACCTCCACCTGATTAGCCCCCGAAAACATTTCCCGGGGGGGTAACTTGCCCGTACGATAGAACTGCGCTACCCCCCAAAGTGGAATAGTCGAGCGAGTAGGCCCACCAATCCAATGGCCCAGATTAATTCTAGGGGCAACCGCAGGATGTCGCCTCCCATTCTTCCACTCGATTGAGGAAGATAAGGAGCACCCACCCCGTTAGAGTCTTTCCAACACCATTTTTCAAGAAAGCGATGAAAGTAAAGGCAAAATGGTAACTTTGTCATCCCCCGCTCCTATCCACCTATCACCTAGATCACCCAATCTTCCTTCACTAGGTGTCCCCCCGAACCTCGCCCCCATGACGCCATCTGGTTGTTGCTCCTCTCCACCTATAAAAACCCTTCCTGCTCCAAATTTTTGAATTTGTTTTGCTTTCTCAGTGCTAACTCCTCCCGTAGTTCGTCCGTTCTGAAACACTGTTTGATCACCCAGTTGGTCCAAAACTCCCCTCCAATGCCATTTTTAGTTGTCTCTAGGCCAATTAGGTAACCTGTAAGTCCCCTCCACCTGAGAATTGTTTTGATAGTTGTTTAAAATGAAGAAAGCGACCCCCAAGACCCCAAAAGCCCTAGAAACCAAACCCTCCTCCAATGTCGAACTGTTGATGGACAAGGAGGCACAAATCTCAGACCCCCTTTGTTCTTAACACTTATCGGACCTTCGGTTCGACATGTATGGCTACCACGTTAGAGGAGAGGACCCACTTTGTGTAGTTGATTGATAGCTATATTATCAGATCATCCCTTCTTTTAATAATTTCCCTGAGTTCATTTCTTGGTTAACTATTGCTTACATAGAAGAAAATAATTGTTTTGTTTCTCCCACTGGAGCCAAAATCATAGAGGTGACCTAGAGTTGAGTCAAAATGCTCTAATTTACAAAAGCTCCCTTGAACCACAGCAATTCAGATAAACCATTCTAGTTTATAATTATAATACCATTTTAGTTGATGAACAAAAATCCTTTCTACAAATGGTCTTAGCCCCTGGCCTATAGTCCTTGCCCATTGTTGATAGTTTCCCAATAACTATCTTTTCTGAGTTTGTGTAGCCTATTATGTCTATAATTGCTCATATTTTTGGGGATGACAATTCCAATATGGCCAATAAATCATCCCTAGGGTTTCTAAGGGAGATGATGTAGCCAGGCCATTTGTTTGACATACCTTCTTACTTGGCTGAGTCCATAAAATTCCAATTATGTCATTTTCCTACCACCTCATACTTAAGGTATTATTCCTTGTTGTTCTATCTATTTGTGTACACCCATGTGGATGAATTTGAGTGCCTGGGTCTTAGTCTGATGGCCCCAAACAAACAGAGGAAGTTGTTTTTGACTGGGACACTGCTATTAGGAGAAGACCAGATAATGATGGTTATTCATAGTTCATATCCTCCTACATGGCCATTGCTTATAAAATTATTCATAATGTTTCCCCTCCAAGAATCCTCCCTCAACAAAAATCAATCCTTCAATTGAGCAAGGACACCAAGGTGGGAGACTGGTATCTATTTAAGGATTACACAGATATTCAGGTCTATGGGTGTGAGATTCCTCCTTACCACTTGCCTGTATTCATACCTATGAGTATATTCGCCCTGGAGTTCATTAGACAGAGTCTTAGTGTTGACTAGGTCCACTTTGTCCCTGCCAAAAAGGTATATATGTTCAAGTTGGGTAAGCCTATAGGGAATTTTATTGTTAACTCCATATAGGCCTTCATGGCAGCTAAGGAATTACTGAAGCAAATAAATTTTGATATGGGAGATGTCTGGCATTATGATCCTCATGGGGTCATTGTAAAGAAAATTCAAATCATAAAGACTTCAACTTATGAGAATGGATATAGGCCCGAGCTTCAATGGAATACTAACCTTGATTCATAGCCTCTTAACACAAAGATGAAGATCGAGACTCCAACAACAAAGGACAAGGTGCAGAAAAGGACCATTGATGAGACAGGGGATGTAGAAATGGAAGATGTACACACCAGTAAAAAGCCCAAGACCCAAGAGATAGAAGAAGAAGAAATTGAGACTAGGTTGATGGAGACAAAACCAGAGCAGCCAGGCTTCAAGGTGACTTTGAAATACCCATTGCAATATTCTGCCTCATCATCTTCAGAGGTATCCATTCTGAGTTCAACTGGAAGTACAACTACAACTGAGCCTAGTTGGCCTACTGGAAAGACCATTGAAGAAAGGAACAAGAAAGTAAGGGAGAAGATGCATGAGCAAATGAAATCCCATTCAGTACCATACCAGATTAGATTTGGGGAGAAATCAAATGAAATTCTCCCTGCATCACTCATTAGCACAACTACTACCATCAGGCTCCGATTTCAAGGCCCTGGATGTTTCGTTAGACTTGGGAAGTGTCCCCCTACATGATAAGATCAACTTCCACATGAAAGTGGGGGAGATGTTGTATAGTGAGCCTAATTGAAATGCAATGACCATAAGCAAGGATGAGAAGCTGCTGGAGAAGGCCACAATAAGATTAAAGCATGAAATAGCTAACTCCAAAGATCTCCATATGTAGAATGAGAACTTCAAGGAGTTTCTTGTGAAACTGGCGTTGAATCTAGAGGATAAAGCTTCATTTTAGGCCCTTCTTCAAATCTCACAAGCAGAGGTTCAGGAGTTAAGAAGCAAGTTGAAGATGTCATTCAGTGAGGATGTGCAGTCCAAGAAACTTGCACAAGTGAAGGAAGAGAAAGAGGTCCTGGAAAAAGAGCTGATAGACAAAACCAATGAGGTGGTGGCTCTTAAGCAGTAGGTAGCAGAACATCAGCTGAGAATAGACACTCACATTTGTGCAATGTTAGTGCCTGAGAACCCTTAGAATACCACATAAAAACTTACAAAGAAACTCATTGAGCTCTAGTTCTCGGAAGGGGAGATTAAGAAGGTGCAGAAGGACTTAGACACAACCCATAGAGCCTTTTCACCAAAAGAAAAGAAACTTGAGGCAGCTAGGACAAATGTAGATCTAATTAGCAAGAACCTACAAGCATCAATCAGGAGATCTTTGAGCTCAAAGGCAAACTGAAAGGAAATATGTCCCTCCTACAAGCTAAGAAATAGGTCTGGGATGAAATTACTACAGAGATGAAAAACAACTAGGAGCACATAAATCTAATGGATGAGAAAAATATTGTGATCAAGGTCTATGAGTTCTTCATCCTAGTTGCTAAGGAAGAAGGTGAAAATAATTCCCATATTTCCAAGAAATTCATCCAATTCATAAATGAGAAGCCACTTAGGGAGTTGAGAGCTATAGATGTGGTGGATAGAGTGTCTGCTATCATGGAGATCTCCAAAGTAGTTTAGAGGGAGGTGATTAGAGCCAAAGATGAAGAATGCCTAGACATGATGCTGAAGGATGTGGCTGCCTTCAACTCTGAGTTTGAGGAGAGAGTCAAAGAATGATTTTCTAACTGTTAGGATATTGTGGGAGAATTGCTCCCTTGGGAACAATAAAGTCAAATGTTAGTTGAGGCCAAGAGCAAGGTGGATTCATCTCATGAGAAGACTTTGACCCTTAAAGGTAAAACTGTGGTAAATTATCTGAGAAGGGATTTTTAGTTGTTAGGATCAGTGAGGACCTTGTTCCACCCTAGGTTGAACTATATAGAGCTCACAAATGTCAATATTTCATATCAATGATTCTTTCACGCTCCTATACTAGCTCCAACAATGTGGCAAAGATGTGAACATTTCATCAATCCTCCAGTGCTATATGTCATCGACCCAACGACACTGCCTCCTGAACCTATCTATCATGATTAAATATGTTGTTGGTTGTGTCGATGATGACACTGATATTTTATGTTTTATGTAAATATTTGTTTTGAGGGACTAAAGTGCCAGTTAGTTAGGATCGTGTTAGTACAACTATGCCACTAAAGCATGCTAACATTTTTGTTATGATGAGTCACTGCCAAATAAAGAAGAATATTTTGTAAGGGGTTCTCTCCTTCAGGCCCTATAAAAACAGTTTATGATATGAAACAAAGGGTTCAGAATTTTGTTTTCAAGAGGGAAGCTCTACAAATTTTAAATGAAATGTATGCCTTGTTGAAGATTAATGAATTTTTTTGGTGATTCCAGCACATATGAATGTGTAGTATGTATTCTCTCTTGTTTTTGTTCCATATACCCTCACTCTTCTTCTCAAGTTACATGTAATAGTAGCTGCTGGATATGTTTATATGAATTCATGGATTCATCTATGTCTAATGCTGATCTAAGATGCCTATGACTAATAAGAATGATTATCATTAAAAATGTACTCCATGTATCTTAATATATCATTTTTATTTTTTTTCTCATCCACTTCATATTAAACGTTGATGAATTGGATTCTTAATTTAAGCCCTATGCATGGTTTTATTTCCTTCTTGATTATTCTCTCCAATATAATAAAAATGATTGATAAAACTACATGCTCATGTGGTATTGGCCATTGGACTTAGACATTATTTCTTTTATGAGTATTACTTTGCATCGATATTTGAATTTCTACTTTTAAAGAAAGTTTAGAATCAATTTCATCTTACATATGTTAAATATTGAGTGTAAGAGAAAATCTCAGCAAATCCTGCAAGCATTCATCATGATGTCCTAGGTACTAGCCCCTCCTCAACCCACAGGTTGTCTTTAGCTGCTACAATAATCCGAAGCAACCATTCCTCTGCATCTTTTGGCTTCTTCTAATCGCCATAAAAGGTAGGTGGCTTAGATTTCTTGAACTCATCTAGAAAATTTCCCTTGTCATTCCTCCTATAAGGATGATAGCAATGATGACTATGGTACATGTTGGACCTAGAACTAGAATAGAACCTGTGTCCATCACCTCTCCTATCCAGTATATCCAAGAACCTTCCATCCCTAACAGTATATTCCCTATTTGACTTGTGACCACCATGAGACCTATTACCATATTCCCCATTCGCCCTTTCCTCCTACTCATAACTGATCTGTGGTTTTCCATGTCTCTGCAATTCCTACAAACTCTGAAGAATAACTGCATTGACCTCTCCTTGTTTCTCTTGTTCTCTGGAAAGTCCCTCCCGTGACTGAATGATTCAGTCATTATATACTTTGCAACATCTTGTTTCTGCCTTCAAACTTCTCAGTGTCTGTTATGTGAGGAGAGTACTCATCACCATGTTTCTCATCTGATTGGTAGGGAGTGTCTCGTTAATTGTAGCTTACCATCTTACTAGTCATCTTTGATCTTCTTCTTGCAAGTATATCATGTCATCTGAAAAAAATATAAACATAATCAAGATACGCAGTATAGTTCAGGGGAGGATATCTCGTCTACAAGATCAACCTGATTAGCATAGTACATGTATAATCATAATTGTAACAATATATCACCATCTTCTCAACCATTATCCAGTTACCATGCATGACAATACCAACTACATACCATGACCTCATGCACGACAACCATAACCATGACAATGCATGCATACCAACATATAGACACTAAAATGAATAATAAATTCATAACTACCATGCACTCATGATGACCACACTTCAACAACAACACCATCAACTTCCACATGACAACACAACTATAACAATGACCACCACCATGCATACATAACAAGCACATATACAACCTATATGCATGCATCACAAACACATTCTTCCCATCTAGTCTAAGTGTTGAACCACGTTATGATACCAGTCTATAACACCCGCCTCCCACACTTACCCAAGCGTATCAATCCACTGGGTTAGATATATGATGAAGAGTTACTATGATATGACTTGACCTCCTAGATCTCCTTAAGGAAGTGGAATCAACAAAGAGAAAACTTCACTGACCTCCTTGAGGTGCTATAGGGACCCTAAGGGCTAAAACACCCTTCTAGTTGTTCAAACCTTGAGTTAACTTGAGTTTTTAATGATCTAGACTCTGATTCACTCCCATGACAAGGAAATCCAGTGACGGTAACCCTCCAGTCACTCTTGTAAGCCTGCATCCTAGATACTATACACTTTTTCACTCATTTCTATGCTAACAACTCCAATATGTGAGCCACTTATTCAGGGATAGGATCCAAACCTCTGCCCAAAACTTCATGAAACTCTCAGAAACGATAAATGACATAGGGACAATGCCTTCCATACAAAACTTAGACAAGAACCTGGCCTAGGAATGCCTAGCAATGACAGATATTCCGTCAAACATTTCATGAACATGTAATGTATAGGTCATAAATACACATCTGAACATAGAGATTTCATACTTATCTTGGAATCGTCAAGAAGGACTAATTCCCTCTCATAATAGCTGGATTTTCATTTATTATGTCATAAATTCATTATTCATTAATTTACTAATCAAAACATGAAGAGAGCCATATCTAATAACTGTCATAAAACAATGTTTATAACCAATATATAACCAATAGATTAACAATGATGGAACAATTATTAAAATCACATAATAACAAGCACATTTTCTCATAAAACTCAAGAGGAAAAGAGCTCATATTAACATATGCAAAAACCAACCAATTCAGGGATTTCCACGTACCACTCAACCGTAGATTTGGATGGACCAAATCTTTCTTTCAGCTAATGACCCCCATGCCATATTCCAAGCATGAATGTGGGACTCACAAAAAAACCAACGAGGGCTTCTCAAGCTTTACCATGTATCCCACCATTACCATTGAAGGGATTACTAGGCCCAAAACCCTGATCTATACAAGCAGGATTTACCTGTATCTTGCCATTACCAATCAAGGGATTCCTAGACCAAATAATAAACATACACTACGAGGCCAAACAATAAACATAGTAAAATTCTTTGATGCATCGAACTCCGAGAGTGCAAATATTAAAGAAGGTTGGAGATATGTATGGAACTACTCTTATTTCTTCGCAAATCAAGTAGATTCTAGAGAAGCTTTCTACATTTGTGGCCATTAAAGAATCTCTACCATTGCTAGACAGCTATATTTGGTGGAAGGGGGAGCCAAAACCATAAAAAGAAATGGTAAAATGCATCTTAGAGGTACTTTTTGTTCCTGCAAGTGATGAGAATGTAAAAGAAGAAGTAGCCAAGATTGAAATAGAAGTAGAGATCGTGGGCAACGAGAAGAAAGGTTAGAAGTTCAAATGCCCACTAAGAAAATTATGGTGAGTTGTTAGGAAAGCATTGCTATTATTGTGAGACCACTATTTTATGCTTTATGTGAGTCACTGCCTACCTTCACTTTGAAGAGGAGTTATGTAAAATCCAATATTTCATCTAGATTAACATGCAATGAATTCTACCACAACTTCACCACAAACAAAATTTGGAACTACTGTAGAGTCAGTCAGTATAATTCTTAGCAACAATCAAGGGCTTTTGAAACACTTTGTGACATCGTGTCAGGCTTGTGAAATTTGTGACGCCATTCTGCAGAGAAACCCTTATCATGCCAAAATTATAATAGAGCAAGAAAATCGAGTGAAAGTAGAGGTTCATTCACATCTTGAATTATCTCTGAAGTGATTTCTGTGCCTACACGATATTGTCCTCCTAGGTGAGCTCCGAGAAGAAGTCAATTTATTTTGCCTCACCATCCTTAGTGACCTTTGCATGGAGAAATATAATGGATCGAGGAGGCAAAGGAAGCAAGGCAGATAATGTGTGCTAAAGCTTCATATCTCAATTAGAAAATCCTTAAGAAATTTGAAAGCAAAGAAGCGGTAGATGGGATCAAGTGAGGGAAAATCTTAGCATGGATGGTTGTCGAGTTAGTTGAGGAGTTCTGAATTTAGGGAAGGACCCCTCATTAGTTGTTGAAGACATGAGCGTGATCTACTAGTGATGTTATGCGACAACTTGTGGATGTTGTCCAGTAATTAAATTTAGGAGATCCGTGATGCAAAAGTTCAAAAGCAGGACTCGGGAATTCAACTCCAAAACTACACTTTTATGAGTGTTAAGAGACAAATTGATGGAGTTAGTAGCCTATAAGATTTTGAAATGATTAAGGAAATTTGATGAATACCTTATCTGACAGAGATCAAGAAAAGTACTCATTAAGGGTGCGTTGTGGAGTAATTAACTCCTACTTGTTTTGTGATGGAGTGATTTGCTTTTTTTAGGAGTTTGTTAGATTTAGGAGAGCTCTTAGATCCTATTTAGACGTGAGGTTAGGATATTCAATCAATAAAATAATTGAGTGATTGAGATATTCAACGTATCTTAAGTCAAGCTTAATGTATAAATATGTGGAATAATGTTATGTGTGAACAATGTTCTCTTTCCTATTTTCTAAAAGATACTCTATAAAACGAAATTAGGTACCTTTGAAATCCACCAAAGTTTTATTTCTTTAATGATAGACGGGCTCCAAATTAATATAAGATGGAAATATGACCTTCGGTTTTGAGCTTAAACAACTCATACAATACAATTTGGCCCAACCCCAACCCTATGACGGATTTATTCCTCCCTTGTTGGGGGAATATAGACGTAAATTCATTTGTTACAGATCTGTGCAACTAACAGCTTATGTGGCCACATGACATTCAAATTCCAACAATATAGTGTGCCAAGTCTCCGATAAAGAAAATAAAAACAAACAAATTATAAAAATGATTATTCTATTAAGGGATTGTATACAAAAAAATAATGAAAACGATTATTATATTCAAGGGATTGTAGATATTACATTATGCATGGTCTGGGGTGTATATAATGGGTAATTTAATGGATTTAACTAAACCAGCTTAATTCTTCCACTACTTCGCAATTATTCCAGGCATATTTGATCTTGCAATTTTGAAATAACTTGCTCTACAGGTTTTCAGTAAGCGAGCATACTTACTGCACTTAGTCAGGGTATCCATCTTTCCCCGTAGTTGTCACCGAATCATTCTCACAAAGTATGGCATGGAGTCAGAGGATCGATTTCGCAACAATGTGAAGACTAGTTTGCAAAAGACGATCAAAGATGGAAAGCTATGATATAAATTCAACTGAAGAAGAATTTACGTAGAAGAGAGCGTAGGATTTTCAGGCGTGGCCGAGGAATTGAAAGGTAATGGAGGATTGAGAATTGTCCTCTCCATTTCCTTGTAACATTTGGACAACCCTCGTCATACAAGGACGATCTCTGGAGTTGTACTGAATGCACCACAATCCAACTTTTGCAAGTTTCATGGCCTTCTCCTCATCTGCAGCTTCTATTTCCCCTCCTCTCAATCTCATCCCAAACTCACCACTCTCAATCAACTTGAAGGCCCACTCAGGGAAGTATAACTGACTCAACGAGCTCACCTGGACATCGATATTCTCTATGCCGCAAACAATCTCTCAACAGCATTCTGAAACTATAGACATGTGATTTATCAGTAACAGTACCCATATCTCTCGACCACACCTCTAGTGCAACATATCTCGGTGTCCCTCTAAGCACCGTGATCGAAATATGATATTCTCCCTTCCCACAAAGTTATGCTAGACCAAAATCAACAACTTTAGGGTTGAAGTCAGCATCCAGCAATATTTTTTGAGGTTTGATGTCGAAGTGTATAATGCGTTTTTCACAATCTTGGTGTAAATATACAATTCCATGAGCCACACCCAAAGCAATTGAATAAAATTTCTCCCACCTTAAAATTTTGCCATTCTCTCTTTTGGCAAATATAAACTTCTCTAGAGATTAATTGACCATGTATTCATAGACCAGTGCACTTGTACGGATTTTGAAGCAATATCCCAATAGCCGAACCAAATTGATGTGATGCCATCCAATTGTGGCGATTTCATTCATGAATTGGGTTTGGTTGTGCCTATGATTATAAAGAAGCTTGACAACCATTAAAGTGCCATTCCAATGCTTTCCCTTGTACACAACCCCATAACTTCCTTCCCCCAATGTTTCCTCAAAATTATTCGTGATCTTCATAATGTCTAAGAGTGAATATCTGGTTGGTATTGGCGCTTCATAAGCATAATCTTGTAGGAATTTCTCCACCTTTATAGTGCAGCTATTAGGAGGATGTCTTCTCTTCTTGGCATAATACCTTAAGAACAATGATACTATAGCTGTTCGCCTAAATATGCAACCTGCAGTGGAATGTAGAGTTTGGTATGAATGTGACATTTATGAATTTAATTCTGGCTTTATCTCTCAATTCCTCCAACCTGACCAGTTGGTTGATCCTCTCTTGAAGTAAGGTTGAAGGGGTTCCTCTTGAAGCTTGGGAGAGCTGTAAAGAGGGAAGGGTAACATTTGGAGGCAAGATGGCTTCCTGTCCATAGACGTGGAAGTATGGGGAGTTTCCTAAGGTCACTTTAGGGGTGACCCTATCGGCCCAAAGGGCATTAGTTAGAGCATTGTGCCAGTTCCTTTGGTTGCCAACGACAGATTTACGGATTATACATATGAGGTTCTTATTTGAGGACTCTGCATCTCCATTTCCCTGGGGGTAATAGTTTGAGGCATACCTGATGTGAATTGATTTATCAATAGCAAATTCAATCAATTTCAGTGATGAAAAGTAAGAAGAATTATCAAATATGAGAGTGTCAGGGATGCCATACATGTTGATAATGAATTTCTCAATAAATGATATTACTCATTTTGGTTTACCTTCTTAAATGGGATGGCTTTAGTCCATCTATTGAAGTAGTCGGTCGTTGTGAGTATATACTTATGCTGTTGTGAGGAGTTTGGAGTGATCTCGCCTATGATATCTAGGCCCCATTGCTGGAATGGGTGATAAATCATAACGGGCCTGAGGGGAACAACTGGATTTCTTTCTCATCCTACAGCGGTTTGACACACTTTGCATTTGTGAGCATAGTCATGTGAGTCTTTGAACACTGTGGGCCAATAATATCCAGTTCTTAATATTTTGTGAGCAGTGGTCTCTCCGCCGTAGTGACCACCTGCTAGGTCATCGTGCATTTATTTCAATACATGGTGGGCATCATCCTTTTCCAAACACCTCAGCCAAATTCCATCATAATTTTTTCTGTATAATGTGTCATTGGCCAAGTGATACTGATTAGATTTCAATCTGAGCACTCTCCTCTGTGATGCATCCATGTGTTCAGGACATGATCCCTGTGTCATATAGAAGTGTATGTCGTAATACCATGACTCAGGATCCAAAAGGGCTTCTGACGCTTCACGTTCATATATTAGCGCTTCATTAATCCATAGGGGGCCCTCCCTGCGTTCTACTTGTTCATTTTGCATGACGCTTCTGGTTCTTCGAATGCCCCTTCTCTATCCACCAAGGCTTCTACTGCTAGCTTGCACAACCCTACCCTCATACTATCTTTGCTGGCTTAATCTCGAGGTCGAATTCTTGAAGTGCGGTGATCCAATTCCCTCTCTGTTCACCCATTTCTTTCTGCACAAAGAGGGCTCTCATAATAGGATGGGGAATGATTAGTTTAGTCCTAGCCTTTAATAAATAAGGGCAAAAGTGTTTTACGGCTTTAAAAACCACAAAGCCTTGTTTCTCCACCTCTGGGTAGTTCATTTCTGCTCCTTTGATATTAGAACTCATATAAGAAATAGGGACTTCATTGTCATCATCATTTTTTTGAGTGAGAATTGCGGCATATGAAAGATCAGAAGAAAAAGTGTACAAGAAGAATTCCTTGCCGAAATTGGGCTTGACCAATGCAGGAGCTTTTGCGATGGCTTCCTTGATTTGCTGCAATGATTTCTTAGATTCATCGCTCCACTTATACACAACATCTTTCTTCATCATTAGCTTCATGGGGTGCACTATTTCCGCGAAACCTGAGACAAATTTTCTAACGAAATTAATCTTCCCGAAGAAAGATTGCATGGCATTTTTATTTTCAGGGGGTTGCATTCTCATGATGGTCTCTATTCTTTCGGGATCAATAACAATCCCTTCGTTAGAGAGGATATGATCCAATAGTTTCCCTTTTGTGACTGCGAAGACGCTCTTCTTGGGATTTAATGATATTCCATACCTTCGACATCTTTCGAAAATCTATCTTAGGTGATAAATATGATCACTTCTGTGATGTGAATACACAATGATGTCATCCATGTAAACCACTACTGATCTATTAATCAACCCTTGGAAAGATATGTCCATAGCTCTCTGGAATGTGGCGCCCACATTAATAAGTCCAAAAGGAATTTTACAATATGCGTAGGTGCCCCATTTAGTGTTGAAGGTTGTCTTCAGCTGATCCCCACTAGATACCAACACTTGATTATATCCTGAAAACCCATCTAATAGGGACAACATTTTAGACCCAGAAAGACACTGAAGAATGTGTTCCATAGAAGGGATAGGGTAGTCATCCTTTTGCGATTCTTTGTTCATGTTTTTGAAATCAATACACAACTTGATGTCTCCATTTTTCTTTCTCACTAGTACAAGATTGGCTACCCAGTGGGTGTGTCTGACAAGGAAAATGATTTTAGCATCCAGCATTTTGTTCAATTCTTTCTTCACCAATGGTTCTAGGCTTGGATGCATCTTGCGAAGTTTTTGTTGGTAGGGCTTAGCCTCCTTTTCCAAAGGAATTACATGTTGCATAATGCTGGTATCAAAGGTTTTTAGGTCTCCATATGTCCATGCAAAGACGTCCTTGTATTCTTTAAATAGCTTGACAAATGCAACCTTTTCTTGTCGAGAGCACCCCAAGCCCAAATTAACAGTTTTTGGGTCTTCTTTGGTTCCAAGGTTTACCGATTCATACCTCATGGATGAGCTATGTGTTTTGCAATTAGTTTGCTTCTTGAATTTACCATGTAGGTCATACAAGTTCTCCATCTTGACAACTGACTTGGGAATCATATTGCATTGATCCTTTTCCTCATCTTTCCTCTCGTTCATAAGACTATCATGCTCCTTTTCATCAATGACTGCATTCTTGAATGTCTTCTCGCAATGCAAGAACTCAAGGATTTGCTCGTCATCTTTGAACACCTGCCAATTTGAGATGTTATCAGGCACAGATGGTCTGAAAATCAATTCAACATAACTTTTATTCTTCTTCAATCTAAAATCAGGAAAACGTTTAGCGGCCATACTAGCCATCAGATCAACATCTTGGTTTTGCCCTCAAGGTATGTATGTGATATTAAAAGAATCAAAACTGTCAATTAAGCTCCATACCTCATGCTGGTACATTACCATGTGTGGCGAATTACAGTGTATCCTTTTCCTTACCTGATCCATGATTATCTGTGAGTCACAAAAAACTTAGATTTTTCACCTTCATATCAACGGCTTTCTTTGGGCCCTACAGAAAGCCTTCATACTCTGCCATGTTGTTGGTGCACGTGAATTCCAACAGGCTGGCCATCAGATGTTGGTTCCCTTGTGGATCAATGAGAATGCTCCCAGCACCTACACCTTCAAGGTAGTTACAACCATCAAAATAGAGTGTCCAAAATATAGATTCTAGTGTTACATTAATTGAATTGCTTCTTATGAAACTAGTTCTATCATCTACTATATTACAAGGTGGTTCATCAGTTGGATTATAGGGGAGAGATTCCAATTGTGTTTATTGTAGTTTCTTCAGTTGTTTCTACATGGAATTCTCCAAAACAGGTTTCTGTGGCACAACATTGAAACTATAATTCCCAAGGATAGAGTTGGTAAACATTACAGGTTCGTTGGGACCGTTTAGCTTTGTCACTACATACTTCATGTATCTTTCACGATCAACTCTCAGCATATCACCCTTCCCCTTCTGAGGCAGCAAGAGATGGGACCAATCAGTTGAGAAATATCCATTGAGTTTTGCTGACCAATCCCTACTAAGCAACATTCCATAAGCCTCGGGTATATCGACTACCACTATATCAATGACTTGTGTGTATTGTGGTTTAGGAGTCATTCTGATCAATACATATTTCAATTCCCCAATTACTTTCATATTTGTCCTATCTAATTGCATGATTCAAGTTCCAGTTTTCTCAGGTATCGCGTGAAGTATTTTAGCAACAACGTAAGGCATCACAGTGGACGAGGCACCTAAGTCTACTAAGCAATTGTGTATGTTCATGTTGAAGATTTCAAATGTGATTAGGAAAGGGGGAGTCATTGATTTTGATTTCCTTCCTATCATGGCTGCACTGACATCTTGGGGGTTTCGATTCATTTTTGATAGGGTGGCTTCCATGGCTGCTGCCTTTTGGGCTGTACTGGGAGTACTAACAAGTCTGGAGACCGACTTTTGGGTTTGGCTGCTCGGAATGGTGGGAGTTTTGCAGTTCCTCGCATTCATAGCTTTCAAGAGAAAATCTCTTTGCTGCGTTAATTTTAGCAAATCAAAGTATGTGATATTAGCCCTTGATTTCTTAAGATCATCCACAATATTGTAATCAATGTTATAAACAGGATAAGGCAGAGTAAACATCCCAGTTTTTCCATTCTTAGGTGGGAGTTTACCATTTTGAGTCACCTTCATTGCAATGGGAGATGCATTTTCATTCTCTGGATGGTTTGCAACTGGGGTATTCTTGGACTGACCACTAGGTCTACCCTTCTCAACAGGAACTTTGGGAGCGGGTACCTTCACAGGGCGAACATCTTTCTTGGTCTGATCTACAGGCTTCATCACACCCGCAAGTGGCCCCTTGCTTCATGTGTGGATTTCATTAGTGTGGATCTCTGCCATACTATCTACTTGGTCATCATCGTTCTCGTTTGTATAGAAATCCCACAGTGTTTTGATTTGAGATTCTTCTTCCAAGGGCTCTTCTACTTGGTATTCTTCCTCATCTTCTTGTTCTGGCTCTAGCTCCACTATAGGTTCTTCTTGGTTAAGGAGTGATCCAATAAGAGCCAGCTCTTCTGTATTTAAATTCCCTTCATTGGGTGGAGCAGGCAGTGCAAGTGGACCATGACCACCTTCTGTCTTCTTACGATACAAAGGTTTGAAAGGTTTTATGTTGTTATACTCTCCTCCACTCCTGCTTGTACTCTCTTCAAAATTCCTTTTCATATCGATGATTGTGTTTGTTAGTTTGTTAATGATCCGATGCAAACCTTCCACATCTGTGGTATCCTTTTCTTTGGTTTCAGTCCCTTTGTTATCACTCCCATTATTCTTCTTGGATGCTTGAGAGGCTTTCTTTTCTTCGGTTGTATGATGGCATGCTGTGAGACTGAGCATTTCATTCTCGACTTCTAATGCTTCATTGATAGCACCCTGTAAGGTTCGTGCGTTACTCCTTTTGAACCACATCGCAGTAGGGACAGGGAGAGTAGTGATGTAGAATTCCATGAGCACCTCCTCAGTAGGTCTAGTGTTGGCTAGGATTTTGTTGAACAAGGTGTTGAACCAGATGTTAAAATCCTTGACCTTTTCTTTGGTTTCCATTTTCAAACGAGATAGTTCTAGAACTAAGGCCGCGGGAGTTTTTTCATCGCCATACTTGGCTAAAAAGGCCTATTGAAAGGTAGCCCACGAGGTGATTGATCCCATTCTCAAGCTAAAGTACCATGTGGAAGCTGCACCAATCAGGGTAAAAGGGAATAGGCGACATACTATATCTTCATCGGCTACCCCCAACATGCGCACGACCAAGAAGAAAGAGTGAATATGGTTATCAATGGTGTCTCCCTTCTCAGGGTCAAATTTAGGGAGTACTCTTTCTACATTCTTGGGTAAGGGATGCTGCTTCCTAGGTATCGCTATGGCATCCTGAGCAAACCAGGGAGGAAGTGCTCCTGGAGGAGGTGGGAGTTGGTTCCCACCTGGGAGAGGAATGTTAGCCATATCGTGGATAGGGATGTTCTGGTTGAAGGTTTCTTCAAGGCTTTCTTTATTAATACTTCCCAAGTCAGGCCAGGGAACACCTTCAGCGAGTGGATCTTCAAGAATTTCTTCCCAGGGAGTGTCAATACTTTGCAAGGATTCAAGCACAATATCTTCAAGAGACGGGGTTGCAGATGTCTCTTCGTTTATGGAACAGATCATTGGCTTTCTTTTAGTTATCGGAGGTAAAGAGTGAAAGATGGGGAGTTGAGAAAGGGAACGAGCGTAAGCCCGAGTAAGTATTCGGACTGGTTGTTCCTGAGTGACACGATACTCCCACAGTGTCTCTTCTTCGAAATGAGGCTTTTTAGAATGGGAGGAAGGGTCTTTTTGACCTTCACGATCCATGAATTAATCTTTTCGATTCCATGCGTGAAATTTATAGATGAAATCATAAAAAGTTGTGGACGGTGGTTCATGCCCTCCTTCTAGCGCCAATTTGTTGACATGGCGAATTTTTGCTATACCAACAAGGAGAACTAACCCAATCACAGACCCCAATTAGACATGCTTTCGTTTGGAATGGCTAGTTCCAACGAGTTTTAAGGGACCCCGTAAACTGTTAAATGCATTGAAAGATTGCTTCTGGGAAGAAGACTTCAATTAAATCAACAAAATAAAACAGCTAACCACTATGTATTGAATCCTATCTACACTTCTTCTAACTACTCTAGTCTATGTCCTAACTATCCTAATCTATCCTGCAGGAGCAAAACAAAAGGAGGTTAAACAACATATATAAATCCCATGTCCAAATGAATCAATTGCTGGTCCACATAAGAACAAGGCTATATTAAATCCTAATCGCAATCCAATTACTTATACAAGAATATACATTCCTTTCCATACAAATATCACCTGAAACTGATGTTTAACAAAGTCTGGAATCAACAACCTTTCATGAATTATCAATGCTATTGAATTACGTTCAAATAACCAGGAATAAACATGAATTGCTAGTTACCAATATGCATAAAGAAAATCACATTTGTCTTTATACCAGAAACAACAGATGGATTCTAAACATATCAGAGAAAAGGGAAACAAATTTGAAACAACAAGCTCCTTCTTGAACCAAACAGTCCTCTTTATTCACAATAAATGAAAGTTGTTTTCTCCAAATAGAAAAATCCCTTCTCTCCTATCTGGAGGTAATATTTATGCCTCAAGCCCCATGACCTTTCGTCTTCCCCTGTTCTTTTCAATATACCAATTAGAATACACAGATTTAGAGCCATCAGTGTCACTGCTAACACGTAGAAGGCATTTCCTGTCACTGGAGTGCTTCATTTCCTCAAGAAATGAATAGGTGTTGATTAGAAGAGGATGACTATGTGTCATCTCTTCATGATGAAACCTGGGGAAATTTCACCTTCGAAATACACAGGCAACACCTCGAAAGATGACTGCCAACAACTGAAGCCAAATCTTTAAATAAAACATATCCGCATAGGTGACTCTTCGTATTCGCTCATGCATCTTTTATCTGGAGTTATACTTGAAGCTTATGCATCCATTCTTCGACCTCGCTTGCCTTCTCTTGGTCCTCGCCTGTAGAGATAACCAACATCAGTCATACTTATATAATTATAATAAAATTCTTTAAAAAAAACAAATCTTTCCTTCATGAAGTGCTTATAACATCAAAAGGAGCAATTGTGAAAGAATCGCCCCTTGGTTTTAACCCATGCATTGATTAAGTCCTGTAAGAAAAAATCCAATTTACACTGAAAATCATTGCATAACACCAGACCGGATGGTATTTCGAAAAGGGTATGAGTGGTAACTGGTATTGCGAGGAAGGCCCCTGATTCCACTCTTCAAGTGACACATAGCAGCTAGGAGGAAAGAGGATACCACTTTCTGGGCGGGTATTCCTCGAGCAACTCGTTCACCTGAAATATGTGTGGACCGTTGGATCCACAAGGATAAATCAATGGTGGAGGGACTTGACACAGCAAAACATAGAAAACCCCATGGCCGGGTCGTACAGCCGGACTTGAAACATTATAGATGGGAACCTATACCCTATCGAGTCCGCCATATGGGTTTTTCCATTAAAAATTGCGACCACATTGTTTTATCGAATACACAGGAATATATGTGAAAACTTGCAGCCGAGCCATACAACCGGACTTCAAAAATTATATACCGGAGCCTATAATCATCGACGGGTCCGCGGTATAACACTCTCCTTTGAAAATCGGGTCCGGAACGTTTTATTGAAAATACAAAGGAATACATGGGAAAACTTGTGGCCAAGCTGTACAGCTGGACTTCAAAATTTATGCACCCGAATTGATAATTATCAGCGGGTCCGGAATATCACAGCGCACCTTATATAAAGCTCTTGGGTTCCGCTGATTACGATATGCGATATAGCTCCAGACCTGATATATATATATATATATATATATATATATATATATATATATATATATATATATATATATATATATATATATATATATATACTACCCTTAATAGTCTTGGTGAGTCCGCAATGTAAGCCTTCCCTTTGAAAAACCCCGACTTCAATGTTTTTCGAAAAACACAAGAATATACGGGAAAACCCACGTTCGGCCGTAGAGCCAGACTTGAAATACTATATGCCCGGATCTATAGTCATCGGTGGGTATGGGTGATGGCGATGTGCCTTATATATAGGCCCCGGACCTCACTGATTGTGATATGCGATGGGGCTTTCGGACCCGATAATATATATATTGCGGTTAATAAAGCCATCGGGTCCGGTAAATAGTGGTGCACTATATATATAAGCACTGGACCTAGCCGATAGCGATATGCGATATAACTCCGGACCCGATATATATGAAATATGGTTAGTAATGCCATCGGGTCCGAAGTAGAGTGGTGCGCCTTTTATATAAACCCTGGACCCGCTGATAGAGATGTGCAATATGGCTCCAGACCCGAAATATATAAATTTGGGTTGATAATGCCGTCAGTTCCGAAAGAGAGCAATGCGCAGTGTTGATTGCAATAGGCCAAAAAGGGGTGATTTATGCATATTTGTGAAGAGTTTCCATTGTAAAGGGTTATAATGAGAATAAGGTGTGATAGAAGGCTTTTGAGGGTTAGAAAGGTTCCGATGGAGGAAATGAATGGAGGGTTAGGAAGGGCTAGAGATGAACCATGTGGTAGATATTCAAAGAGGGGGTTTCAACCATTAGGAATTGAAGATTTGACTCGGCAACGAGTTAAAGTCTCTAGGATAAAACAAATCACTCGGAGAGGTTAAAGATTAGCTTTAGGGGACCCATTCAAAATTGCTACCAAGGTAGGTTTTGATAGGGTGGTGGTTGTGGCCACAACACTTTGACAATTGTGTTTGTTTTTGAGTGAAAGACCATAAATTGTCATTTTTCATGAAGGGTAGTAGGAGAAACTCTTACTCTATTAATTAAGCATAAAGCACTAGTATTTTTTTATTCTATTTTATTAATTATTTATCTCATCTGACATCTCCTCCTTCCTTTTTTTGTATTTACTATCATTCACATATTTGGATTTGAAAGGATAGCTACGGTTGGAGTCATATAGGCAAAAAAAATTCATCGAAGTACTGCCCAACTTTAGTTCTGGGTTGCATTTGATTTCAAGTATTTCTTTTATTTCTACATTGCAAATCTTCCAAGACCATATATGTTGAGAAAAACTAGCACAAATAGAATTAGGGTTTCTTTAATAATTTTTTCTCTTATTGTATTGACAATTCTTGTGATATAATGTTAGTTCATCATCATCATTATTATTTTGAGTTCTTTATCAAGACAATGCCAATAAAGAAGATCACAATGCAAACAATAACAACATAAATAAGCTCTAGACCAGGGGAAACCCTTTCATAGGGAGAATACCCAAAAAATTCTCTTCTTATCGAAATTCATGGAATACTTCCAAGACCAATGATTAAGACAACTCATCAAGTGATAGGCCAGCCACCCAAAAAACAATGCTTCTCTCAATAACTTGGCTTATTTCTCTTCCCAAGATCAAAATCTAAACAAAGATAGATTTCTTCTCATACATGTGAGCTTTCCAAACAAAGAATTAATGCACAAGCCAATCAAATAGACCTTCTTTCTTTCCTCACTATCATTCACCTCTTTCTAGCTCTTAAATTGCCTATGACTTCTTGAAGAGACCGAATTACATGTGTGACTCAAATGAGGTCCAATACCCCTCCTTCTTTAATAAATCTAAGGCATTATGTGAGTTAGATTCTTCAAGTTGATTTTCTTATATTTACATTTACTTTTAAAGTTATATGTTGATTATGTTAGTGTTCCTTTCATCAAATAAATTCGAACATGAACATCACAAAGACAGGAACATAAGATGTAGGTGTACACACTTGACCCTTTGATTAAAGAAATACACTTACTCTAATCACCAACCTAGTTACACCTACACTTGTCTTTGCAATCATGGTTCTTGGCTCCTTCTGCTTCAACTTCAATATTTTGACCCTCCTTCTACAATAGTCTTGGTCCTCCTACTTTAGAAATCTCAGCCTTCCTGCTTCAGAAATCTCGGCTTCCTTCTACAATAGTCTCAGCCCTTTCTATAATCATGTATGTAACAAGGAACTTCCACCTACCTTTAATTATTTCTCCAATTCACATTTTTGACTTCCTCTATATAATGGTCTTATAATATTCTTGGATTCCTCTCCATTTCTCAGTCATATAATAGTTTCTCTTACTTCTTGAATGAATTCTTCACTTCTCTCCAAATTGTGAAATAGTAGGCTATTTATACATATTTGTCACTTTGCATTTGAGATGACATGAACAATTTGCCTTGAATCCACCTTGATTATCTTCTGTTCGAAGGCCAACTTTGAAGGATTAATGGTAATCCTTTTGGGATAAGGAATATATTTGGTGGAGAATATATTTAGACACAAAAGCATTTTTCATTTCTTAACCTTAAGGAGCCCAAGAAGAGTCTCTTACAAAAATGCCTTTGACTTTGACTCAACAAAATTTTGGCTTCACAATGCCCAAAAAATGTATTTTAAGGCAAATATTTAAGCATTTAGATTTTAGAGGCATGCCCCTTGCTCATTCAGTGTTGTCTTTTCAATGTAAAGTGAACCATTTTTTAGAGTTGATGATAAATGTTGAAAGATATGAAAATTACGTTTGTTACCCAAGTATCAACTCCCTGGAAATTTGTGGAATGAGATATAAGTCGAGCACAACATCCCTTTCAAGACATTTGATGACATTGCTTACTCATGGAGAGGTTACAAAACATGTATTTATTAATCTTGTAATCAATGCTATAGAAAAAATTCAGAATGAACTTAAAGATGAAACAAAGCTTGGAAAGTTGTAAGTAAATATAGAGATTTAGATTGAAGATCACATATGTTTAGAATGTTATCATGTGGAATTCCTTTTCATGAATTAATTCTTATTGGATTGACCAGAACCACCCTTGGGGTACCATGAATGAAATGTGAAGCAACGATCTCAAAATAGGTATCTAGAATAAGCACATGCTCCTAGGGGGGTTGCAGGGGAAAAACTATGGATATATTTAGATATATAACCTATTATAGTTTAAAACTAAAAAGGTCGTTATTTAGTCCCTTGACTCTCATAGGATATAGAGAGGAAAAGCGTATAAGATCACTAGTTAGCGAAAGATTGCCATGACAATAGTAAAATACCTTAATAATTAAATATAAGGTACCTTTATGTGTTTCATTTAACATGGTATTCAAACATTAATGATCATTCTATGTCCAAGACTTCTAACAATTTCACTTGAATGAATCAACTTATCTATGTGAAGTCATTTCTAGCTTTGTATGATCCCTATTGAATCAATCATAAAATACAAGCTCCTAGGGACCTCTTGATCAACTCTAAGTTTTATTAAAGTAAGGACCTTTTTATCAACTCAGAGTTTTAATAAATTTTTTATTCTCTAATTTCGATTATTGACGTAGTGTTTATCTATGATTAGTCATAGTTCACATTTACAGTATGGTTCACACTTAAAATTTGAGGCTCCCACTATGTAGATGTATTTCTAAGCTTCACTCTCTATGGTTTGTGACCATCTCAAAATGATATTATAGTATATATATACTATGATATTTCATTCTTTGTGGTATAATCTTCTAGGACGTTGAATTCTTCATCTTCATATATTCTTCAAAGGGCTTGACTAAGCCTCTTGAGGCTGACTTCATATTTGTTAGCCAAGATGTCACTTTTGTCCACCAAGAATAATTTGAATAAGAGAGCTGAATTGAATTTCTGAAGTAATTCTCAAGGAAGGTTGAAGTCACTACTGTAATAACCAACTAACTTCCTAGAAAATGTACTCGGTCAACTTCAGAAGTGATCACAAAAGGGAGAGTGAATCTCTCTCCAATTCTCGGCAAGAGCACCAACACAAACAAATATATAAGAAATCCAAGTCATTATATCAATGAACCCTTGAGAAGAACCAAACTATAGAAAATATAACCATATTAAGCTTCTTCACAGCTATAGATATACCTTGTAATAGAAGACCAAAATTTTCAATTGCAGACATAATTTGATGACCTTGATGATAGTTAAAATGATAACAAAAACCCCGTTAAGCACAATTCAGGAGTATCCTAGTTAATGAGTCCTGGAAATTTTCAACCATATTAGGTAATAATATACAACATAAATAAAATATAATGTTAGTTAAGGAGGAAAAATCTAGTGGGAATAACCCCCTAACTCAAAATAAGAGTGCTTTTATCAAAAAGTTCAACTTTTAAGAGCCTATGTTCTTCACTCGGAAGAGTTCCCACATAGACGTGAGTCTTTTTTGCATGTAAATATTGGTGAAGATTCTATATAATACCCAAGAGAATGGAAATACTTCATATCAATTACTCATTTATTCATGTTCTCTCTAATGTAGTGCATGCCAACCTTAATGTGCTTGGTTAGTTGTCTCTAAACCCAGTGTCTATAAAAATTGAGTGTATTTGGGTTAACGCATCATATCACTATAGGAAGTTGAACTTGTACACAAATATTTACCAAAATTTCTTAGAAGCAATGGATTGAATAAAAATGTTCATTATACCCCTATATTGTTCCTCTACTAATGAAAGAGTAGTAGTTGTATGCTTCTTGCTTGACCAATACATGGGATTGAAACCAAGTTAGAAAACATATCTTAATGTGGATTTTCAATATGTTATATAGCTATCCTAACATGAAACTACGTAGCCAAAAATATGTAAGGAAGACCCTACTGCATAGTGTAAACCATAAGTTTTAGTCACATGTCTAAGAATCGTCTTAGCTTCTTCCTAGATTAGCTCATATTGCTCATGCATGTATCCAGAAAGTGCTCCAACTAAGTAGGAGATTATTATGATAAAATGTGTAAGGTATAAATAATCCTAATCAACTATTTATATATAATAGGGTACACTAATGTTGTAGCATTTCCATCATCTAGATTAACTCTCAAAATGAAAGAAGTGGGAACCTCCTTGTAACTAATCATCTAAAATATGTCAAAAATGTCACTAGCATTTATGGAATGAATCAAATTGATCCTATAATCACCTTGGATGATATACAAACAAAGAAAAAATGAAAAAAAATCCCATATTAGTCATGGCAGACCTTTCTTTAGGAAGAGGTGCCAATTCCCAAGTGTTGATCTCCATTAAGTAGTTGTACTACTCTCTCATAGTTGCTTCACAAGAGGGGTTCCCCTGAACCTCTGCATAGGTTTGAAGTTTTGATCCAAAAATAAAATATCAATTGATATCACGTTAAATATCCATGATGGGTATATCTTATAGGGGCTCCACAAACTACAACTTGAGTCTCTATGGATTGGTAGGATCATTTGCTAGATCACCAACTACCGAAATTGTTTTTTATACCCTTTAAGGCCTTGGCTATATATCTACAATTTGTTCTACTATTTTGAAGTATTACGACCCAAAATTTGATCAAATTATTCTATGATGAAATATCGTTAATATTCATCAAAAGTAGGGGTGGCGAGGATCAATTAGGATACAATGGAAGTTATTATAAGGACCTTCTTCAAATATACCACTTCTATGGATGAAAAAAGTATTTCTTGAAGAGTCTAATAGTTTGTATATCTTAAATCCATCTAAATATCCCATGAATATGCACTTCATCCTTTGAGGATCGATGGACTTCCTCCTATTAGAGAGAATCCTAGCCCATGTGCATGAACCAAAATATTTAAAGTGAATAACATATAGTTTTTTTGTATAAATAATCAATGGCAAGACTATATTATATTCTTCTTTTAAAATGCAGACCACCATTGAGTATTGGACGAAAAAGGCCAATCATCGAATATTCAATGGCTATAGGTCAAAGTACTCATCGGATAATCGATTCCCGAATCCACGGATAGAAGCACCGATAATTTAGCACTCCTATCAAATAGAACTCTCATCTATCACATATCCAATGCCTCACCACTAACCTACGAGTGTCGATGCGATAACATTCTTGTTGCAAAATTTAGCTATATCATCGATAACATGATGCCTAAATGTTGTTGTTTCCCTTCGGACAAAATGACCTATGTGTCGAATATCTAATTGTGGACTGGCACAAAACCTTTTGGATATTTGACATTCGGTTTGTCACATATCCGATGATTTTTAGCATCACAAAACAAACTTCTAAATGTTAGTTTTTTAATGACCACTTTGGCCTTTTTATGTGTCGGATAATCGACATCTATGTTGTTGAATATCCGATGGTTAATAAAATGTCGATTACTCGACATAATTCCAGCAACGATTTCATGAGCACCTATGTGTCGGATATCCGATTCCAATAATTCGCCCCGTTTGTACTAGTCATAGAAATAATGAAATTGAGGGCCCTCTTGGATAGTCCCAACTCTCACCAGCCCTTCAGCTGACTAATGCCACCTAGGCCACTAAACCACTACCACATGAAGCATGAAAAATATTCCTACAATTCTATCCTACCACATGGCACATTGCGTCTTTGTCACTAATCATAGGTCAGTGCTGAATCGGAGTAAACGTCTTGTACAACAGGAAGACCGACCATAGATGGAAAACAACACATTAGTGAACATAAAGAAGTTTTGACCATGTGGACCAGCTTGATACAATGGTTGAAACTAGTCAAACGACTGCGACACCATAACATAGTCAATAGTCAATCATTCAGAGTAAAGCTAATTCCAAATAGGCTGACCATAGTCGCCTCTGGCTTTTAATATAGGAACAACGTCTTCCAGGTAGAAATTTGTACACATATATATGGTGTGAACTTGGAATAAGACGTCCAACTAAACATTCAAGGTATGTAGGCTAACACAAGTTTATTTATTGAACTGTTCGATAGTAAATGTCACAGTGAATATTATGCTCATAATCGTACATTACATTATCTTTATTTCCTTGCAAATAGATGATTCAGTGGCGGTCTACCCTACTCATCATACATTGAACATCATTGTGAAATAAGACTCAAGGGATCTCAACTAATGAGAATGTAAATAAATATAATTCAAATTTTTTTAAAAATAAATTGTTTTTTCTTTCTAATGTTCACTTTATAAATTGTCTCTTTAATTTTTGGTCAACTAGAAATTAATTAAAGGGTCAACGCAAATCAATTGCATTATATCCTACAAGTGACACGAATAATAATGGGCCAATGGATTCATTTATCATATTATAGATATATAATGTTGGAATACCATATAATATGTATAATATGTTTATATGCCATAAGTATTAATTAAATATATATTTATAATATAATAAATGGGAACATATATGTAAGTGTGCGTTATATTGTTATGATATATGGGTTATGTTATATATATATATATATATATATATATATATCTATATATATATATATATATATATATATATATATATATATATATATATATATATATATATATATATATATATATATATATATATAGATGTAGATGTAGATATATATATAAATAAGAGTTAACTGTGGTCATATGTGGTTGGGTATGACGCTTATGGAGGGGTTGTGGTGGGTCCATCCTATTTTAAAAGTACTTATTTCAATGCATGTATTGAAACAATTAACAATATGGCGTAGGGTAGGCCCACACATTATTTTTATTTAAAGTATGATGATTTGAAAATGGTGAGTGTGTGGTCAGTGTCATGCATGACAAGGTCCCACATGGCTATTATCTATATATATATATATATATATATATATATATATATATAGAACATTTTAATGTAAATTAGTAAGCATGTGCATGCTTTTTGCACGTTGTTTAACAACAAATTACTACAATATATGTGAAATAGTTAATATGGGAATCTAATCAAGGTTGTTGTGATGTTGATTATGTAACTATCAAGGAAACAACCGTACACGACATAGGCCTTGTGGGTCTATGATCATGAAGTACCTAGCAAGGTGGATCACCCAAGAGACTATTAGTCAAAGAAGGGGATATCTTAGCCTGGAAGAGCAAGTAAAACTTGACAACATGATTAATATGTTGGAATGCAAAGGGAATTATTTAAGGGCTTGAATGGTACCTAGAGGCCTATCTGGAGGGCCTAGGAAAAGGAGTAGTTGGAGGCTATTATGGCTTGGTACCCTGGCTAGTGAAGAATACTAAATATGCATTTAGTAATGGGAAAATAGATACCCATGAAGTTAGTTGCATATCATCCCTTACGGATAATTGTTGGTTTCAACCTATTGTATTAGTATATATGTTATTTATTTATGAATCAAAATTATTATAAGGATACAATATTCTTGGTATAGACATGAAAATAATGTGATGGTTTATTTGTTGAGTCATGTGGGTATATGTTAGGGGAATAAGACCCAAAGCACCACAATTAAGTGAAGTACTTAGTAGTGGATTAGGTAGTGAGTTATGGGTTTGAACTCTAAAAGTAATAGAAGTGTAATTATTCAAATAATCATACTTGATTTGATGCATCTTAGTTGAGAGCCTAGGTTGTTGAGAGCTTGGGACTTTGGTTTATATCTATGGTAACTATGGAGTTCTAGCATGAACTTAATTTGATGAGAGTCAATGAGTCCTCAGTTTGGACTCTATAACTCACTAATTAGTCAGTGAACCCTGTGAATGGAATCTATAACTGACTGAAGCCAAGTCATTCAGTTACCCGTGCTAAATTGGACGTTTCCTATTTATATAAGCTACTAAGCAGTTTTGGGAGCTTGGTGGATCAGGTTTAGGGCTCAAATAGTCGTGGAGTAATCATTCCATTGACTCTTGAAAGGCAAGTAGAAATTTTATTGCATACTCTGTTCTTGCATAGTAAAGATATATGATTATGTGTTAAAATATGTAATAATACAATATTATGGGTAGATTATTGATTTAATGGGTAGAAAAATCATTTTTGTCTAGTAAGTAAATATACCAGCACATGTGCCAATTAATCTCCATGGTAAATTGGTCATAGGTTGTAGCAAGAATACAATACATTTTGTAATAGGTGTTACAACTCATTATACAAGATTATAACAAGTGTTATCGCAAGATGGTAATGGGTATGCCATAGGTTAAGACAAACCTTTGACATGTCATGACATGTTTTTTATGCAAGTCATTACAAGACCATGCAGGTGTATGAAAGGATTATTGATAGGTTGGGGAAAGGTTATACCATAGGTCATAATAGGTTCAGTACAACCTCAGACACAAATTTGATTAAAGGTTTACTAGAAGTTCAAGCTATGATTAATCACTCCCATAAAGAAAATAGTCAACTTAGTATAGATTTAGAGAGGAAAATGCTTGAACTTGAATAGAAATGCAAAGAATTAGAGCAAGAAGAAGCTCAAAATTCTTTTAACACACTGCAAATGTTTTGGAAATCAAAAGATAGGAAAACCTCTACAACAATTATGTCAATTGATCAGGCATTAGAGAAATTTTGGAGTCTAAAATGGGTCTCCTAGGAATATTTTAAAATTTTAGTGGAAATAATAAAATAAGATTATATTACATCATCAAATTTTAGAGGGGAAAAAAAGAAAAAAAACTACTTTTTTTCAACTTGTATTTTCAACTTATCTCACTACGGTTTTACATAAATTTTGAGTGGGAGCACTCATTCGATGTAGAATTTAATTGCTCATGGAAGGAGTACTCATGCTACATATTTTTAATGGACCCTGCTACACGAAAAATGAGAAATGCATGGAAAAACATGATTGCAATCACGTTTTTCATTTATTTCTGATTTTTCATGTAGTAGTGTCCATCGAAAGCATAGAACATGGGCACTCTTTGGATGAAGAATTAAATTATGCATCAAACAAGTGCTCAGAAAAATGAAAAATGCATGAAAAGACGTGATTGCAGTCACGTTTCTCATGTATTTCTCATTTTTTACATAGCAGGGTCCAAAAGTATGAAATATGGTTACTCTTTAGATGAGGAATTAAATTATGCATCCAACATGTGGTCCTGCTTGAAATTTGGGTAAACCTATAAGAATATAAGTTGGAAATACAAGTTGAAAAAATAGTTTTCTTTTTTAATATTTTTACTTTTTTACTCCAAAAAATGCAATCTTCCCCTTCGTTGACATCATCATATTGAACCCTATTGGTTGTTATAATTTTTTTTTTGGTTTTATATTTTTGTTTTCGGGCCAATTTTTTCTTCAAAATTTCTCTAATTTTAACTGTTAATTGCATGTAGGAATTGTATACAACAAAAGTAGTAAGTAAGATTGTACGGAAATTATTTGCAAGAGTACAACTAGAAATTGTATATTGGGACATTATACAATGTTGTACTATAAGAACAATGATTCTTAGTTGAGGCACACTAATGCTAGAATGGCATAATTTTTTGTACCATTGCCACGTTACAGGAATATTGTAGAATTATGTTCAGTATTTAGCAGAATGTTTGCACGCATATGACTAACGTTGTTCTTTTTGAAACCCCATATGACATATGACCACGTTAACATTTAAACCCCATTTATTTTTCTAAGTTGAAAACTAGCTCCAAATATTAAGTTTCTTATAAATCTCAATTAATGAAAAAATATTATTATAAATATTTTACTGTTAATTTTTTTTTTTTCTATATTTTAAAATCAAAATAATAATTATTAAAACTATAAAATATTTCTAATTTATATAATAAAATAATGATTCTATTAATCCAAAATCAGTATGCTTATTTCAAATTTATAATATAAAATAAAGAATGAGTAACCAAGGGAATCTCTAATAAAATACAAAAATTTTATTAAATTATTTATAAATATTTCGACACAACACAACTAATTGTAAATTTATAACATAAAATAAACAATGAATAACTTCTTCTTTTTTGTGAGTAAAAAAAGTTCTATTAATTTTGCAAAATATTACATTTGATACTCAAAAAAACATTTGCTCTCCAAGCTTCAATCCAACCAGATTTGTTGGCAAGGATAAGAATGCAAAATTTAAGGAAAATATGCCATGCTTTAGATAAAGACCATAAACTAACCAGCTAGATATCCTAGAAAACACACGAAATGAAGAGACAAACAACCAAATTCACAAAACTATAGGTACATTTGGTGCATTACTAACACTGTGACCATGATGATCAAAATCTTGATGGGCATGAAACTCAACATGGGTCAGACGTGCCTCCAAATCATCTAAATTGTTATTGGTTCACCTCTGGCCTCTTAGCAGGGAAGTTAGATCATCAAGAATGTCCCACTGATTTTGTTACATATCATTAAGAAATGCAATCACTTCATTCATGTTGTCATGGTGTTGTCGATGCATGTCCTCAAGCGTGGTGAAGGTAAGATGAATTTGCATGTCAAGGAGTCCAAAGAAAATGGCTAAACGACATGGCCTGGGGATTGGACCGAGACATGCTCGAAGTATTCACCTAGCTCTACTCGAGTGATCCCCATAACTTCATCCCCACTTGCTTGATCGTCTCTTCCCCTTGGTGGGCCATGGTGCTCCATCACCCTCCAAGCCTGGCCTCTCTACTGTGACATAACAACCCAAACACTAGGGCTATGACACTGATTATACTCGATGATTTTTCTCCTAGGCTCTATCTCTTGAAGCCCCAGTTGAAGGATGGTACCGTCAATCACACCAAAATACACGAGCACCACCTTAAGCCAGGTAAAATGCCCCCACTTAATAAGTGCTCTAGAGTGGACCCTTGCACTTCTGCAAACCACAAAGAAACTCCAGCCAGAAACCCAGAGCCAAAATTGTCTTGACTTGTTACGCACATGCCAAATAGAATTCACTAGTAAACAAATATATAAAGCACAATTGAAACACACCACCACAGAAAGGGCCAGAAGGAACTAAGTACAAGTAGGGGAACCAATAAGAAACCTTACCAGCAACCTTCAGAGCATTTCCAAAACTGTCAAATTTCCGCTCACCACAGGGAAAAAGAGCGCTTCAACTCCACTCGGTTTTGAGAGCCAACCACCGAGAGAGGCTTCGGGTGCCTTATCACCAAGGTCCCAAATGAAATGACAAATTCCACTATTAAAGGAACATTGAGAACCCTAGCACCAATAACAACTACCGATAGTAATCTTTTCGAGAGAGTGATCATGCACAAGTTTGTAACCTATGCATACTCCATGATGTTTGCACCACCATCCCCATCTCCTATAACCTAAAAGAAAAGAAAAATAAAACCAGACATACCACAACCCTTTAAAACTTGTTGTGGCCTTCTCAAAGATTATAAGCCACACTTGCGAGTTGTCCAAATCACCTCCCTTGTACTCATTCTCTATCATTCACACAAGTATATTCCACACCAGCCCACGCTTCGTGATTCAAGGTCCTCCACCCCATCGAGGTAATGAATGAATTCTTCCAATATATAATAGAAATCTCTAATAAAATACATGATTTTTTTAAACTATTTATAAAATTTCTTAAAAAACCATAGAATATAATTACAATTTATTTTATTTCATACCCTTTTTCAAATAAAAAATATTATTATTATAATCATTATTATTCTAATCATCCAATCATTTAGAGAATATATATATATATATACTATTTTAATTATATATTTATAATTTTTATTATAAATTATTTTTTCATAAATTTTAATTTCATAAAATAAAACAATTAATATATTGTTGAAGTCATTAACTCATATTTGTTTTGTTTAGAAATTTGTTAGATTTATTAGAACTTTTGAATTCTAAATGTGTGATTGACATATTTTCTCAACAAAATAATTCAGTGATTGAGTTATTCAATCTATCTTAGTCGAGCTTAATATATAAATATGTGGAATAAGTCAAGCTTAATGTATAAATATGTGGAATAATGTTATGCGTGAACAATGTGCTCTTTCCTATTTTCTAAAAGATACTGCATAAAAAAAAATCAGTTACATTTGAAAGTCACCAAAGTTTTGTTTCTTTAATGTTAGAAGGGCTCCAAATTAATATACGATGGAAATATGACCTTCGGTTTTGAGCTTAAAGAAGTAGTACAATACAGTTTGGCTGAACCCCAACCCTACGACGGATTTATTCCTGTCCCCATTGGGGGAATATAGACGTAAATTCCTCTGCTACACATCTATGCAACTAACAGTTTATGTGGCCATGACATTCAAATTCCAACAATATACGTGTGCCAAGTCTTCGATGAAGAACAAAGAAACAAATTATAAAAACGATTATTCTATTCAGGCGATTGTAAACAAAAATTTATGAAAACGATTACTGTATTCAGGCGATTGTATGCAATATTACATTATGCACGGTCTGAGGTGTATATACTCACTGCATCTTTTTAGGAAGCGAGCATACTCACTGCATGTTCTCAGTAAACAAATCAAACCTCGAGGGCTGTCACTGCGTATTCAACTTTCCCTATAGTTGTCACCGAATCATTCTCACAAAGTATGGCATGGAGTGAGAGGATCGATTTCGCAACAATGCGAGACTTTGAAATAGCTTGCTCTACAGGCTTTTAGGAAGCGAACATACTCACTGCATGTTCTCAGGAAACAAATCATGGCTTGGGGACTGTCACTGCACTTTGTTGGAGGTCATTAGCTTTCTCCATGGTTTTCCGGGGATCGATTTCGCAACAGTGCGAAGACTGGTTTGCAAAAGACGATCAAATATGGAAAGCTACGAAATAAATTCAACTGAAGAAGAATTTACAGTGGAAGAGAGCATAGGATTTTCAGGCGTAGCCGAGGAATTGAAGGGTAACGGAGGATTGAGAACGTCCTCTCCATTTCCTTCTAACATTTCGACAACCCTCGTCATACAAGGACGATCTCTGGAGTTGTACTGAATGCACCAGAATCCAACTTTTGCGAGTCTCCTCGCCTTCTCCTCATCTGCAGCTTCTATTTCCCCACCTCTCAATCTCATCCCCAACTCGCCGCTCTCAATCAGCTTGAAGGCCCACTCGGGGAAGTATAACTGACTGGACCGGTTTACCTGGACATCGATATTCTTTCTGCCGCCAACAATCTCTAGCAACAACATTCCGAAACTATAGACATCTGATTTATCAGTAACAGGACCCATATCTCTCGACCACACCTCTGGCGCAATATATCCGGGCGTCCCTCTCGGCACCGTGATCGAAATATGATCTTCTCCCTTCCCACACAGTTTTGCTAGACCAAAATCAGCAACTTTAGGGGTGAAGTCGGCATCGACCAATATATTTTGAGGTTTGATGTCGAAGTGTATGATGCGTTTTTCGCAATCGTGATGTAAATAAGCAATTCCACGAGCCACACCCAAAGCAATTGAATACAATTGCTCCCACCTTAAAATTTCCGCATTCTCTCTTTTGGCAAATATAAACTTCTCTAGAGATCCATTGACCATGTATTGATAGACCAGTGCGCTTGTACGGCTTTCGTAGCAGTATCCCAACAGCCGAACCAAATTGATGTGATGGACTCGTCCAATTGTGGTGACTTCATTCATGAATTCTGTTTGGTTGTGCCTATTACTATCAAGAAGCTTGACCGCCATTAAAGCTCCGTTCCAAAGCTTTCCCTTGTACACCACCCCATAACCTCCTTCTCCCAACTTTTCTGCAAAATTGTTCGTGATCTTCTTAAGGTCTAAGAGTGAATATCTGGTTGGCATTGGCGCTTCATAAGCATAATCCTGTAGGAATTTCTCTACCTTTGTAGTAGAGCTATAAGGAGGCTGTCTTCTCTTCTTGGCATAAGACGTTAAGAACAGCGATACTATTGCCGTCAGCCCAACTCCTCCGAAGATGCAACCTGCAGTGGAATGGAGAGATTGGTATGAATGTGACCTTTCTCCATTAACCCCGATGAGAATAGTGGAAACAAGATACAAGTTCACAGTGGTTTTCAATCGAAAGAAATCATAGTTACCTATTACAATGGCAGATTTGGTTTTCCTACCTGCAATGCGGCCATGACAAATACTATGAGTAAAAGCAACGATCCATGGTTTTTGCAAAAATAATGAATACTTGACAATATTGCGAAACACATCGACATATATCCGTGTTCCAAAGCGATGAATGGATTGACCATTTAACACAGCATTGAAAAGAAATATTGAACTTGGTTCTGAATTGTTAGAACCACAACTCCGGTGACTATCCTGTTGGTATACGAACAAAGTCCCTATATTGACTAGAGGATCATGTGACTATTCTGTTGGTATACTACCAAAGTCCTATATTGACTAGAGGATCATGGGTACATAAGGATCATGGGTACATAAGGATGGACAAATATCTCCATTGGTATGAAGCTTTTTGGGGTAAAGCCCAAACATGAGGGCTTAGGTTCAAAGCGGACGACATCATACCATTATAGAGATATGTGGTGTCCAGAATCCTAACATATCCAAGCTGAAGTTATAAAAAAAAATCAACATTTAAATTTCAATATAGGGAAAATTGATATTAAAATATTAAAACTTTTAAAAGAATTTCCATCACTTTTGCTCCTGGTTAACATGTTAGGGAAAATTGATATTAAATATTAAAACTTTTAAAAGAATTTCCATCACTTTTGCTCCTGGTTAACATGTTATTTCTTTTGTAATTTGAAACATTTGTTAATATTAATGGGATTGATATGTTATTCTTGTCTCTAATGTTGTATAATTCTTTTCCAACAAAATCATGAATACACAAAATTATATCCTTTTTTAAAAAGCTGAGAAACCTGAACCTCAAATGAAATTTACCTGTTATTCCATGCCAAACCACTAATTCTCCCCATCTTAACAAAGGAAGAGGGAAATAATTTTTAATAGAGTATTTAATTTGTTACGAATGAGAAGATGTTTCAATAGTGATGAAATGAAGAGGGAATTTTTTTTTTTTATTAAAATATTTACATTGTTACAGATCAGAAGATGTAATTTCAATAGTGATGAAATAGTGTGTATTAATTGGCGGGATTAAAGCAGCCTGGTTAGCGGGTGCACTACGGACTTTGTGAACCCGAACACAGCTTTATCCGCATCCCTAATCATCCCAATTTATCAAAACCAAGACATTTTTAATAACAACGGGAAAATAATTCCCGCGAGTTATAGTTGAAAATAAATCTTTAGTGGAAGGTAAGAAATAGTGCCCGCGGATGGTGAACTATTCAAGCAAGGCGAAAACATGGAAGGAAAGGCTATACGAACGAGTTCATAGATCACGTGCTTCCATTAGCTGCGCGGCATCGGCTATCATTCTGACACTGACAAATGAGCGAAGTGCAAATAAAGCTGGATGGCTGCTACACTGTTTTACCCGTACCGAATCGAACCGTACCGAATCGAATTTGGTGTTTAGCAGTCGAATCGAATTTACACTTCTTTAGCCCTATTCTTTAATTTTGGAATTCCTTAGTTCGGATTCTTTCGTCCAGTTTTTAATTTTTAGATTATTTAGTTAAAATTGTCAGTACGGGGTCCATCGTTGCAATAGCAAAGGAACGGGGGAGTCTCATTTGAAACCGAAGCGTTGTAACCGCATATTCCATGACTTGCTTCACATGACCTACACCTCTTACCATCTTTGGGAACTGAAGCTGCTTGTATTAATGCCCCATAAACTGGTTGTTGTTCCACAGAACAACTCGAAGTCAAATTGCGCTTCTCGTAGTCACGTTGGGTTCTGCTGCAATTTGATTTTGGATCGTTTGCTTTCATGTGGAGAATCCTCCTCTCCACTTCAAGAGAACCTTTCATAGAGACCGGGTCTTAAAGTTTAAAGCCCAATCTTAATAACTTGAGCTTGTGCTTAATGGCATTTGTACCATAGAGCCTAGAGTCCGGGTTTTATACTGTCCATTTAAAAATGTTCAGAATGGCTGAAAAGTGCCTAATCTAGATTAAGAAAATGGTCTAATCATAATCATACTGGGTAAACTCAAAGGTTGTGCAGGGAAATAAAAGCATATGATTAGACCAAGAAGTGGGCATGCTTCAAGAAGTAAAACAGATGTGAAAAATATATGAAATAATGACAGAACTGTTGGTACTAATTTTTTTTTTTTCTCAAAAGATACATGCAAAATACATGCCTGTCATGCTAAAAATTGTGAGGCCTGCCACGAAGAGCAGAAACTGAATTCTTCCATTCTGTATATCCATTCTGGGGAACGCTTAGTTCCCACCTACTGAATTTCCTCAAATCTCACTGCCCAAGAACAAGAATCAATTAACTCATTGAAAACTAAAGACCCAACAAACCCAAAATGTTTGGCAAGCTCGAACGCTAAGGCAAATGAATCAGGAATGGTGACACCAAGCATGACAACCATCTGGGGAGAAAACCAATCCAATAGGGCATTGGTGTTGACTGCGTTTCTTGGTTGTGGATACCCTTCTAGCACCTTGGAACCAAAGAGAGTTCACTTTTCAAGGCATTCTAACAGAAGGGTGAGCTCATCTGAAAGTGAAAGTCATGGCAACGAGACTAAGAAAGGAATCTTTCACCAAAGTATTTGGGACAAGGATTGATTTAGGATTTAAATCATTTTTTTTAGTGTAAGGTTATATTGCTTTCATTTATTCATATTTATATAAGTATGGCAGTGTTTGATTTTATATATAATTTAAGAAATAATAAGTATGGTGGTGGTAGGTTTTATGAGTTGATTTTAGAGGTTATTAAAAAGTAGTAAAATTATATAAATTAAATGTCTAATACATCTTAATAAATGTTGATAGCTATTAAAATATTGATGTGTCATTTAATTTATGAGCTGTTTAATTTATGTTGAGAAAAAGTTGTGTTTAATCTATGTTGGGATTTTGTAAGGCTGTGATAGAAGTGGAGGTGTGAAACACACTACATAAGTTTTGAAATAGAAAAATTGTTAGAAATACTTGATTTCATTATCATCCAACGGTAATTTAAGTCCACAACAATTTTTCCATCTTGTGGATATTCTTTTTCATATAATTAATTGTATGTAGTAATATGTATTACCTACTCATCATGAGGTCCAGTTTTAGCCATTGTTTCCGTTCTTGCATAAGTCAAGGCATTTCCCTTGAACCATGGATCAATTGTAATAACCTACCTATTTTGTTTAATGACCCTCATTGTCTTGACTGAAGCCAATTGAAGACCCCGTTAACATTTTTTGGCTTTGGGATGATTCTTAAAAGCTTACATTGTCAGTTTGGAAAACATGCGTTTTCTTCTTGCTGAACTTTGTTTAGGTCTATGGCAATGCCATGCAATGTTTTAACTAGCCTATATGGAAAGCTTTGCTTTCATCATGGTTGGCAACAAAATGTGAAGTCAGGTAAGAGTTCCATTAGGTAATCTCAAGCCTCATCCAGGGGATACAACATGATGAAAATACAATGAAAAATATACTTGTGTACAAGATATTCCTTATGTAGGTTTCATACCTAGCCCTAGTGGCGTGATTTCTATATGATGGATTGTACAATCATGCCTTACGTTCCACATGTCAAATGCAAGATGTGACCACATTCTTCATACGATTCCTTTTTTTGAAATTATTTCAAGAAGCATGCCCTACGATCAATGTTGCAATGGATAACATAGACTTCCTTTAGCTTAGGTAATAGGTTGCAGAGTTATCTATCAAAAATTTCCCCAAACTTTCACCTGATCTAACCCCTTTTCCTCAACGTGCACAACAAGGACCATTAGCATCCATATATAGCTTTACAATGGAGCCAGTAATTTATGCCCAAAATGTGTCCCAATCTAAAGAATGTAGTCAGTTCTATTTTACATACGAGGGTGGCTTTTAATTCTGTTGATAGTAGATTATCATTATTCTTATTAAAAATAAAGTAGATTTTCCATTCGGATAGTAGGATTATCTTTCAGATAGTATATTTGTCATTCTTCATAGAGGAAGTCATAATAACAAATCTCGAGTTTAAGAAGTAAACAACTATGAAGCATGGGAATTCAGATTAGGATGTGTTGAAATACCCTATATATCATGTTAATCATTATTCTATGGGTGGTGGAATCTTCTAGTGAAAACATAGATTGAATACCCTGGACATGTGTAAGGCTTATTGTGATAATTGCTTTTAATGATCTTAAACTAAATGAGAATATCAATTCGTAGAGAATTTGGGATTTTAGAATGGGAGCTTATTTAGTCAATGAAAGACCAATGAAAATATTAGAATACACTTTTACCCTTATTCTAGTGTTGAATAAAAATGCCGTGAAAAATAATGTGTCTCTAGTTTTGGATAAAAGGACCCTCAACTTTCTTCGCAACTTTTTTGGTCACTGGCCACTTGTGAAAGGAGTAGGCATCTTTAAAAATGCGTTGCTATTTAGAAGGGAAATACTAATAGCAGGAGGGCAAAGGCAATTATTCCATTCATTTATTTATTTCTCATTTGTCTGGTCATATTGTGAGCTGCAATATATATCATGAAATTGTTTTAGTACTAGTAAACAATGATTAAATATATAATAAATTTGAACCTTTGACATTTAAAGGACATTTCTCTCAATAAGTATGAAAATAATTCTGGAAACAGTTTTGAAGTTTGGAGTCTTTTATTTTTAAGTTAACTAATCAGTTTGGAAGATGAAAAACCAGAAACTTGGAAGAGTGGGACTTTTATATTCACTATGGTATTAAAGAAATTATATGCTTGAAACTTATACTAGCGCCTTCTATTGGAATTGATAGTGCATTAATCCGTTGCTTATATTATATCCGAGTTCAAATGCTATTTTCCATGGTGGACAGTTGAATCTATTTCAACTCTAATTGTTATCAAGGGGTTTCACAAGGTTGTCACATGAGCATCTATGATGCCCATTTTGACTTAGATAGCTACCCATACTAAGGCTCTATTTTGCAGTTCCATGTTATTATTTATGAAAATTATTTAATATTGATGCATTTGGTTGGACACGTGAAACTACTTAGGTTTGATTTTGATGATGAAAATGTTTGATGTATGACCTAATATATGACATACTTGGTGATGATTTATCTAGTGCATGACTTATCAAAGCTATAGTTGCTTCAGTATAGCTTAAGTGGATATGATTTATCTAATAAGTAATGTAATGAAATTATGATTTTCTTCCAATATGAACTACAAAATTGACACATGGATACTAGACTTAACAATGTGATGATTATACGTCTTGTTGTTATATAAATGCATGAATGAGAGCTAACCCATAGGGGGGGAATAACTATATGATAGTTGAGATCTACTCTTCCATTGAGGGAAGGTCGAGACATCCCATGGGGAAGGTATAATGTACATTATTCTACTACATTTGGTATCTACTTGATATGCACTCTTATGACACGAGTAAAATGCAAATGACAGGTGGCAAGACGACCTGACTGGATTATTCAATGACAAGTCCAACCAGCTCTGCAATGTGGTCCGTGTTAGGGCGTTGACCCTAGTTCTGAAGGAGGGGTGGAGGCATTTCCCACAGTGTATCCTCCGAAACGTGGAAGCATGGCAGGGCAATGGTGGACACACTCCCCTAGACGTATGATGATGATTTCCAGTTGTCTGTTGGGGAAGTTAGGTCGATATAGTTGACACTTCCACCATGTCGGTTTTATCAGTGGTTAGTATGGCCGTTTCCACTGATAAAGAAGAAGAAGACAGATAGGGTGGGAATGGAAGTAGGTCAGGATGGATAGGAGGATATAGATTAGTTGGAGACTCTTGATGGGAAGTAATGTCATTGTCTGACTTATCAAATTTTACTACTATAACTCTCTCTGGTTTGGTATGCTTTCGAACTCCTTGTATCTTTTCGTTCTAACTTCAGGACGAAGTTTTCTAAAGGAGGGGTGTATGTAATGCCCCACTTAAATCTTATCCTTCAAATTTTATTAATGTTTACATTATCTAAAAATATTGAGAAATATTGATCTAATATAAAATTCATGATTTCTGTTATTCAAATTTCCAACTTTCTTTCTCAAACTGAATCTTAGGTAGAACATGGTCCTCTCCATTTAATTACATCTCACATTCCCAAATGTACTCTCACATTTACTTGGGAGAAGACATGGTCCTCTCCATTTAATTACATCTCATTCCCAAATGTACTCTCACATTTATTTGGGAGAAGACATAGTCCTCTCCATTTAATTATCAATATATATATATATATATATATATATATATATATATATATATATATATATATATATATATTCATCTCACATTCCCAAATGTACTTTCAGATTTACTTGGGAGAAAACATGGTTCTCTCCCATTAATTTCCCAATTTTATATTCATATCACATTTCCAAATGTACTCCGAGCTTTGTTTGGGAGAAGAGAAGTCAACTGTAAGGATGGATGAGAAGTTAATGACATTGATCAGAGGTGGTTGAGATGGAGAAGAGAGGGAGGGTATAAAAAGGGAAGGGGGAAGGGAGAAAAGGGAGGTGGGGTCTTGCTTGATTTTGGGATTGGTTGTGATTTTATGATTGCTATGATTTTTGGAGACCTTAGGAACCTGTGGAGGTTTCTTGGGTTGTTGAGAGGAGGGAATTATTGTTCATCTTGGTCTGGATCAGTCATCTTGGACACACACACTACATCTGGTTGGACTTGGGCTCGGACGGCTGGGGAACCTGTGGAGGTTTCTTGGGCTGGGAATTATTTCCTAGTTGGTTGGGAGGTAAATCCAGTTGGGTCAGTCAAGAGGAGCGTTCAGCAGGAGCAGGAGCTCAAAGGCATCTCTACCAGCCACCGGTATAGGTATTCCTCTATAGGTTACTCATGTAAATTTAATTAAAATGAAGTGTTCACCATAAGTTATAAGGATTAGAATGTAAATGGTAAAACTTTATTTGTTTAAAAGTCTTGTAAGAGTAAACTATTGCCTCTTATTGCATTTAAATTCATCAGAAATAGATCTGTGAGAAGACCCTAGGATAGGGCTCTTACAATAACAAATATCAATTTTTCTTTTAAATTATGTTTCATCGAAAAGGACATAGAAAATGAAAAAAATAGGTTTAAAAATGCATAATTTAATAATAACATCAAAGGTTTTTTTTGTAGAGAATTTTATATACGTTCGAGGTTTTAATCATTTTGGATGAATAAAACAATGGTTAAATGTAACCGCAAATTCAAAATAAATTATCAATTTTTTTTATAGAGGTTGATTGTTTCCTTTGTACGAAGTGCTAAGGTGGGGAGGAAGCTGTTATTGCGTGGAGTATGAAGGAAGCTTTCATTTTTCTTAAAATTAAAACATTTAGTTAGATAATCACAATAATAAATTTTTTTACGTACATTATATGTTTTCATTGGATTTTTTATTTACCATTATGAAAACTTGTAGTTAAGAATACTCATTGCGGTAAAAATAAATCTGCATGACTTAGTAAAATTATTAACATCTAAAATTTATATTAAGCAATTTGATTAAATCGAAGCAAGGAAAACACCAAGGTGCAAAATAAGCTTTCATTGTGCAGAGTGTGGAGGTTCCCGAACACGATGTGGATTTGTGAGGTCTTGCATAGGTGTGGAGGAAGCACAAAGAAATCATTTTCCACATCTCCACACTCTGTACAACATTAAAAGATTAATATGTATAATATTTTCTAACTTTAGAGTAAATAGAACTACAAAGCTTTGAGAATGAAAATAATAATAGTTGTCACACATTATGTGTTTTCATTGAAATTTTTATGTGCCATCATCGTGTTATACCTGTATTCTTGGGAGATGTATGCATGATATCCAAAACTATTGTTCAACCTTCATGTTGGAAACAATGTTTAATACTCAAAGGGGGGAGGGTGAATTGATATTAAAGCTAATTTTAATTGTTATGCCAATATTTCTTTTTTTCAAAAGCAGATGCATACCACATGTATGTGGGAAGAATTTGTTGTTTGTACCGAAAAACAATGTAAATAAACCAAAGACTAAACAATGAAAACCTTGCAAATTAGATTAAAGAGAGAAATAAGATTTTGGTAAAACATGAGAAAAAATACCCTATCCATGTTTATAGATGAAAACTCTAGAAAATTGAGAGAGTAGTTTAGTTATATGTATTAAATGGATGGTAAGCTTAGATAGACATCAATTTATAATAAAGATAAAAATAATTATTTTACTATACATCTCATATTTGCCATTTTTTTTTTTGTTTTTTTGTTTTTAAATTAACTAAATTATAATTTTATTTTAAATTATAACTATTATTGTTATTCTTAACCACTAAGATTCGTTCCCTTTTAAATAGGTTTTATTACAAGATCATGAGCCATACCATGATCTATCAATATCACATACTAGAAAAAAGGCAAATTTAATTTAAATTAAAAGTTTTTATAACATTTTTTAAATTTTAATTGAAAAGCACAAAGGGCATAACTATTTGTGATATAAAGTACCACCCACTATATTGACTACCACTATTAAGTGGATAATCAGATGTTAAATCCCTACAATCCATCTATTAATTATTGATAATTAAATTAAAATTTTGAAAGCCCTTTTTAAAAATAGATATGCCTATGCACATAGTAAGATTTCCCAAAGTAATAAACGTGTTTCATACATATATGTTGTGTTGATTTATATAGAAACACAAAATGAAATGATTGCATCTTGTTATTACGTCCCTTATTGTAGGGATATATACTATCAACTTTACAGTCTTTATCCTATCATATTAGAATGTAATATTTATCAACTTAATGTTTGACTTGTGATCCTAGAATGTGGTGATGAAATGGCCTGGTTTATGAGTTTAGACGGTGTACAAGGGAAGTGGGTGGTCTATAATTTGTCTTCATTTGGTGAATTTCTTGATCTCATATTTGGGTTTATCTAGGAAGATGTTTCACTTAAATTATCACCGTAAATCCTAACCTGAATACATTAAAGGAATAAAGTAGATTACCATCCTTTTATTTTTTATTGTTCGTTCTTTAGTGTGCATAGGTCTACATGTGTGAAAAATTCTTATCAAATATTGCTAATGTAGAGTTGTGATATGATTTCACTTCTATGGTTCCATTGTATTTTTTTTATTCATATTCTCTCTAAAGGTTTGGTCTTAATGATTCCCTGGTAGCGTAAGAGTTCTTGACATCTAAAGGATTGATGAGGTGGAACATATACTTTCTTTAGAAGTTCAAAAATCATTTTGGTTTCCCTTGGAATGGCATACCTTTCCATCTTACCACTAGAGAAACTCCAATTTTCCCTATTTGCACATCTGAAGCATGCTTTTCAACAAATTTTGTTTTGGATTAGAGAGGTCTCTCACATACCTAATTTTGAGGTCCATAAAAACGTCTGACTTCCACTAAGGTAAATGGGCCTACAACTTTGAATTTTCAACATTGTTAAATTTGTATTAAGCTTATGTTCATTAGCTTTCTATGATTGTTATTTTGGATGTGTTCTTGGGCTTGGTGATTCTATAGTGTTGTAGGGGTTTTAAGAGTTCAAAACATCAGCAAGGATGTTGTTCACATTTGGGTTATACTATGTCTCTAATAAGGATTTTGGTAGCATTAGGGGTTGTGGGTTTTAATTTTCTTTCTCATTTTCTTAGTATTGTGTGTGATTTTGTGGTGTTTGGTCTTTGAATCTTGTTATAGTTTAACTATGGTTGATTTTTAATGGTTAACTATTATTGACTATACATTGACTTTGGTAAAATATGGTTAACTAGGATTGACTATAGTGTGTAGTTGAATTTGATTAACATTGGTTGGAAATCATTGATTATATTATGTGGTAAAAGTTTGGCTTAATTTTAGTGATATTGTCATATATTAAGGCCCTAATAGACATTCATTATTATTTTATTTTTACGATAGTATGTTAGCCCAAACCTTTCATCATATCCATTCATTATAATTGTACCCCTTGTCTCCTAGCTATATATATATATATATATATATATATATATATATATATATATATCCCAAGTTGGCTTAGTCTCAGGGGATAGTATCTTGACTTTTCTATTGAATTCATTGTAAGGGAACGTTTTCCCACCACAATTTCATTATATACATTAACTTATTATCATTTTTAAGGTCCATGGTTCAAACCATTTGGTATCAAAACTATGGTCCTAGGGTGGGGTTTTTCTACTTCAATCAAGTCATGTTGGAATTTTCACTACAAGTGCTTTTTTATAATCTTAAGTTCGAGAAATTTTGAGAAGATTGAGGAAAAATTTATATGTATAAGTGGTAAAAATTTCATATTATGTTACAATATACTTTAAAATATATAGCCATTGGTAGTTAGGATTTGTGTTTGGTCCTCAAATTAGTTTCGAGCGAGCCATCTTGGAATTTTCATTATAATTGTTTTGTGAAGTTTTAGATACAGAGAGTTTTAAGAAAATTTAATATAAATATCTACATACACATGGTCAAAATTTCAAGCTTCATTTCACTACAAATTAGGAGATATGGCTAAGGGAAATTAAGGTTAGTGACTAATCCTAAAATTAGTCTCAAATGAATCATTCTTTTATTTTCAGTACAATTTCCTTTCTATGAAGTTTCAAATGGTGAAATTTTATGGAGACTAAGGAGACATATCATAATAATATGGTCAAAATTTTATATCTTGATCCATTATAATTTCATAGATATATTGTACGGAAGGTAGACTTTGTGACGAATTATTTTTAAAACAATGATCTTGGAGTTTTCACTATATTTTTTTTTTTCCAATGAGGTTTCAAACTCTAAAATTTTTAGGATCTTGAGGAAATGTAGTGAACTACATGTGGAATTTATTTTAGATTTTTAATCGTTATGATTTATGATGTATATCTTGCACAACTTTAGATGATTTTAAGAGTATTTTTGGGGCTTAATGAGCTCTTTGTTTTATCTTTTATTGATGTGTTTCAACGCCTTTAAATAAAATAGGATTTTTTATTTAGAAGGGAAAACTATGATTAGGGAACAATACACGTAGGAACTACAAATGATTTCACCCATTTGGAAATAATTTTTGGTACCCCTTCAAGTAGTATTGCATTAGATAATACTTGTACATAGAGTTTAACTTCCACATACCTTTAGTTATTTAGTAAGTCCCGTAGGTATACATAAAACCAACATTAGATAACATATTTAGCTATATTTTTTCTATATTACATTGGGAACAATGCCCAATGATACCACAATATAGTACCTAGGTAGTTGAGTGCTAGGGCTAAGGTAATGGTCGATATTTCTTAGTTAGTTTATTGAGATATTGGAGCGAGAACTATTGTTGGATCCCACACATATACCATAGATGCAAAAAACCTAGAACTCCCTTGAGCTTAGTAATTAATAATTTTTTTCCATGGATCTAAAGAAAGATCCAAAATTGACTTCATTAACCAAACCTCTAGAAATCTCCTCCATGAATCATGACGAAATAGAAGGCATGCAATATCATAAACAAGAGTTGGAGAAGAAAGTTAAGAAAAGCAATGATATTGTGAAGGTTGAATTGTCATAGACGCAAGAATTAGTTAGAAGGGATATGTAACAAAAGATGGACAAAAATAAGTAAGAAATGGACAAGAACATGAAATAGTTGGAACATAATATTATACAAGTCCTATATGAGAGGCTTCCTAAAATTGATAATATGAAGGATGGGGCTCATGAAAATTAAGATAATATCAATTTTGAACAAATTTCAATAGTAAGAATATTTTAGAGGGGATTTAAATCCAATAATGGAGTTACTTATTGATGGTTTCCAAACAAAGTGAAAAATCCCAAGGTTGAATTAAATATTTACCTCCCTAAACCAAATAGAGATCTTTTTTTTTGAATTGCATAATATTATGGATGATAAGAAAGGGATTCACGTAGAAACTTAAAACTTTTAGATATAAACCTATTAATGGTAAAGGAAACCCTATTCTTATAATTTCCTTTGGAGTTTATTTACAAGAGACTTAGAAGCATAATATGGAAAAATTGGGGAACATGACTAGTTCAACCAACTCACAAGAATTAATCAATTCATTGACATTGAAGATTATAATATATAATTTTAGATATTGGCCACAAGGGTAATTAACTGAAGTGATGTAAATTTATTGGAATCTTGTATATGGGTGGATTAAAAGAAGAAATTATTTTCCTAAAATATCCTAAAATATTAAGAAAGCTATCTAATTTTCTCATCATACTCAAGCCATGGATAGGAATATACACAAGTTTTTCATTAGAGAGTACACATGAAGAAAATATAATTTAGGGTTCATAAGGAAACCCTATCTTTGCCTGCATGAATATCATATAAAGAAATGGAGAAAAAAAGAGCATAACTACCATGCTTAAGTTGTAACAACAAATTCTCAAAATGGCATAAATGTATAGAAATAAAATTGTATGTCATGGAAGATAACGATGAAGAGGAAACAAATCTATCTACATAAAGAAGTTAGGAATAACTTGTAAACTTAAAAAAGTGGGAAATAGAGGCCAAAAGTTTGCACAATATTGATTTAGATAGGTGTGAAATGTTTGTTCATGCATTGCTAGGTTTTCCATTACCTTAAATCGTGAAGAATGATGGTTAAATTAAGAAGGAAAAGGGCATGGCTATTATTGACTCAGGTACTGCCCATAACATCATTGATAAAATAGAAGCAATGAAATTTGATTTTTTTGTGTATCGAGTAACAATTTTGAATTTATTGTTGCAATGAAGGGAGTATTCATTTTGTGGGAGAAATCCACAACATTAAAATGAGTATGTGATAATAGAATCTGGAAACCCCAATTTATGTCATTCCATTGGAGGTGAAAATGTTATTTTAGGATTCAATGGTTGAGAACATGAGGTACAATTTCTACAAAGTATGATGAATTATTCAAGAGATTTGAATTGGAATGCTTTCAATATGAACATAAAGAATTAAAATATACATATTCGTAAGTCATCAACTCTCAAAGAATGGAAAATATCCTAAAAATGTTAGAAAGGCAGTTATGGTTAAATTGTATTTTATGGGATTTAAGTGGGAAGATGAAAATATTCTAAAGGAATTAAATTTCACCTTGTAAAATAATTGTAGGGTATTCCAAGAAATTCGTAAGGATATATTTCCATTTAAGGTCATGAACATCAAATAAAAATAATACCTAGAAGTACTCCTCCTAATAAAATGCCTTATAGATAACCCCATCAACAAAAGGGGGCAATTGAGAAAATGGTACAAGACATGTTAGACTAAATTATTATTCACCTTAGTAGGAGTTTATTTTCAAGTTTGATAGTGATGGTGAGAAATAAAGAAAATTCTTAGAGGTTGTGTCCCGAACATAGAGATCTAAACAAAATCACCATTAAGGATAAGTTCTCCATTCAAAATTTTTATGATCTATTATATGAGCTTCAGGACATGGCTTATTTTACAAAGGTGGACCCTCAAAAAATAGAAGATATTACAAAATGGTCTATTCCTAAGAACATCAATAGTCATATAGGACTTTCTGTACTCATGGGATACTTTAAAAAATTGGTTAAGAATTATGCAAACGTTACGGGACCACACACATCTCTCTTGATGAAAAATCGATTTGTATTGAATAATGAGGATACTTTGGAATTCTCTCTCTTAAAAGGGTTCCATGTCCTTTACACTAGTATTGGCAACACTTGAATTCTATAAAACAATCATAATAGAATATGATACGTCAAGACAAGGTATTGGAGTGGTATTAAGACAAGAAGGTATACCATTGGATTTTGAAATAAAAAAATTGAAGGGAAAGGATTTGGTGAAATCATCATATGAAAATGAAATGGAATAAATTTGACATGCAATAAAAAAATGGAAAAAATGTCTCATTGCGAGCCACTTTAGAGTCAAGATAGACCATTGTAGCATAAAGTACTTTTTGGAAAATAATGTTTTCATTTGAAGAGAAAAAAAGGGTAGCTAAAATGCAAGAGTTTGATTTTGAAGTAATCTACAAAACTGGTAGGACAATGTCATACAAGATAATACTTTTAGATTAGAAGAAGCCTCAAGTTTATATTATATTACATCTTTTATTTTTTATGACTATAAGAACCTTACCATCAATGCAAAAGTGGCAAAACTAGTAAACAAAAAATATAGTGTATAGAGGAAGGAATGAACTTTGAGCAGAAGAGAGATATACTTTGGTACAAGGGTAGAATATTTTTATACCCTTAATCAAAGTTGAATCAAGAAATATTAAGGAAGTTCCATGAATCTCCAATGGTAGGTCATATAGGGTTCCTTAAAATATATCAAGGAATCGAAAAAGATTTTTTTGGAGAACGAATGAAGATATTAAAAAAATTGTAAGAGAAAATTAGGTTTTCCAAATAAATAAAAGAGGGGTAGTAAAATATTCAATGCTATTTTAGCCATTACACATACCCAAGAAAATATGGGAAGAGATATGTGTGGACCCTATTATAGGGCTAGCAAAATTTGAAGGTTGGGATGTCATTATTGTGAAACTAAAAGTACAAAAATCGAAATCCAAGTGGCAAAAGTGTTCATGAAGGAAATTTGTAGACCTTCTAAGTTTTCTAAAGTAATAGTAAGTGACAAAGATCCAGAATTTCTAGGAAATTTTTGGAAAGAATTATGGAATGTGAGTGGAACAAAACTAGTGATGATTTCAAAATATCATCCACAAAGCGATGGCCAAACAAAATTAATTAACAAATATGATGTTTGTCCTAAGGATGAACCACATTATTTGGTTCAAAATGTCGACCAAAAACATGAGATGTGATTAATCCGAAAGGAAAATATGATGTTGTTCTTCAATAAAAAAATATCAATGGATGAAGTGCCTTCTCTAATAGAATGGTGGTATAATACTACATATTGCACATCTACTAAAATTACTCCATTTGAGGGCCTTAATGGATATCAAGGCCATATTATCTCATAATTTTTTCAATATAAATCCAAATTATATACAATAGAGACAAATTTGGAGAATACTGAAGAAATTGTGACAATTCTTAAGGAAGAGATTCAGATGACACAAAACAAGATGAACAAGCTAGTCAACATCGAAGTGAAAGACAATTTGAGGAGGGTGATTAGGTATTTGTGTGACTATGACCATATAAGAAAAATACACTCACGCAAAAAAAGAGTAACAAATTAGCTCCAAAATTTTATGGACCCTAGAAGATTATTCACAAGATTACACAAGTGGTGTATGACGTAGATTTTCCTTGATCTCACATTCATAAGTTTTTTTCAAGCATCTTTCCTCAAAAAGGTTTTGGGACAAACTATGCCATTGCAAACAAATTTTCTAGAATTAGATGAATTAGGGATGTTAGTTCTTGAAGTAGAAAAAGTTATAGATAAATGTTTTCTATCTCTTCAAAATATAACCATTATGGAGTACTTACTTAAGTGAGGAATATTCCTTCAGAAGAAGCAAATGTTTTTTTATCTCTTCAAAATAAAACCATTATGGAGTACTTAATCAAGTTGAAGAACAAGTCTCTAGAAGAAGATACATATAAAAATGAATAGTTCATGAAGAAAAATCCTCAATTTCTTACTTTGAGGGGAAATTTATTTTAAAAGACATGAGCTATGTTATTGATCTTGGGTCCCTTTATTAACGCCCTAATAGACATTCATTATTAGTTTATTTCTTATATTTGTAGGTTAACTAGAATATTTCATTGTGCCCCTCTGATCCAGGTGGATATTGGTGGCCACCTGCCAAGTCCACCTAGACCCCCACCATTGTCTTTCTCAGCATTTTCAGTTTCCTTAATTGTAGCACAACTTACTATTTTTAGCAGTTTTTTTGGGTCCTGAACATCCGGAGCCGTTTTGAGGCCCTAAACGACGTTATGTTGCCCGTTCCAACAATGATAGTGCTCGGATAGATCTTTCTAATGAGCTATTGTATGCGTCAAACGGAGATCATATGCCAAAGTTACGACCCCGGGAAGTTGATGTACCAATTTACCCCAAACGGGGCCCACAGTTTGGCGTTTCATCTCCTAGGGTTAGGTTTTGGAATGTTAAGGGTTTTTCCATTGTTTCTCAACAATAAATAGGCCTTCGAGCCTCATTGTAACACAGTTCAGAGGCATGTAGCCATCACATCTCTTCTCAGAGATAAGCTACCATCGCCCTAGCTGGTTTATTTCCATTTCTGGTTGTAAGCATATTTCAGTATTTTCCATTAATGAAATGAAGTATTATTTCCGCTGCATCTTTGTGTATATGGTTATCTCTGTAATCTGTTGCGTTCCTGTCTAAATCCGGATCAGTGGTATCAGAGCGGTCTGCTTTTTCTCTGTTTTTCTTTGCATGTCCCCAACAAGGTCGGGATATAAGGAGTTAGGGCTTGAACTGGTTGAACCTTTGCAAGACCAGCCTCGCAAATCCCGACGGCCTCCCATGGCGGACGAGAAGAAAGACGAGGGGGCAGGAGATCCCATCAAAAGCTTGCTCGAAGAAGCCCTCGAGCGACAACGGAACGCGATGATGGACAGCTTTGCCCAGATCCTTCAGCGGCTACCCAGAAGCGGCGCATCGGCTTCCAGCAGCTCCTCTGGAAACGCCACACCCTTTAAGGTACAAGTTAATTTTGAAATCCCCATATTCGAGGGTCAGATAGACGCCGATGCCGTAGATAAATGGTTAAATCTGCTAGAGGGTTATTTTTCTGTTCATGAATTTTCGAGTCGGGAAAAGATTGTTTTTGCTCTTCTCAAAGCAACCCCCCACGTCAAGGACTGGTGGGAAACCTACTGCGAGCAGAAGGATGAAAGTACTGGCTCACTATTTTCAGCCACACCCACCTGGGATTCGTTCCGGAATGCCATCAAGGAGCAGTACTACCCTGTCAGAAGCTATGAGGATGAATACATAAAGTGGACCACGCTGCGGCAGGGAAGGGACCAAGACGTGCCGGAGTTCACCAATCTTTTCCATACCCTTCGCACAAAGTTGGGTATCAAGGATTCAGAGCAACATTTGATACTCAAATACCGTGGCTGCCTGCACAAGTACATCCAGAAAGAAATACAATTCCTAAATACCCCCTCGCTCGGCACAGCATACCGATATCCCGTCAAGGTCGAGCAGAAGTTTAAACAAAAGAAGCGAGACTTTGGATCTAGGAATCCAAAGCAGGGGAAAGGTGCCCCTAAACCACAGAACAAAGGACAGAGCCAAGGCGGGACATCCCAAGACAACCAGCCGAAGCTACAAGCAAAGAACAACGCTGCGAAGCCGAGAAAGGACACTGGAAAATGGTGCGAGTTCCATAAGAGCTCCACTCACAACACAAGTGAGTGTCGGGCCAAGCAGTCACTGGTGGCTGAGCTAAAGGTTTCAGAATCAGATGCATGTTCCGACTCTGAGTCAAAACCCGATAAGGGGTATGAAAAAGGGAAGCAGATCATTGATGCGGATCCCAGTGCCACTGTTGCTACCACAAAGATCCAGAAAAATGAACCCGAAGATCCAGAGGAGGAGGAGCGTCTCTTCCACTCCCAGATGTGGGTAAAGGGCTCCCCGATACAGTTCATTGTTGATAGCGGGAGTCAAAAGAACCTCATTTCGGCAGAGGTCGTGAAGCGGTTGGGCTTACCGACCACAACACATCCACAACCATACACCATTGGGTGGCTTCACCAAGGGCGAGATCTTCGCGTGAGCCAGCAGTGTCGCCTTCCATACAACATCAAGCCCTTCACGGATGAGGTATTGTGTGACATTGCTCCCCTTGAAGTTTGTGATGTATTACTAGGACAACCATACTTGTGGAAGCGACATGCTGTGTATGAATCAAGGCCCCGTGCCGTTATTATTACATTGGGAAATAAGTTGTTCAGGATACCAGAGGTAGCACCACCTGCCGCCATCTCTTTGATTACTGCAAAACAATGCAGTAAGATCATTTCCAAAACCAGGAAATTTGTTTTCCTGATGATACGCCCTCAAGGGAAGAAGAAGACAGTGGCTGCGGCCTCCAAACGGGGTCCCTCTGCACGACAGCTACAGATGGACAAGATTGTGGAGGAGTACGAAGACATCTTCACCTCCCCGGCAGGGGTTCCTCTGCACTGTCAAGTCAAGCACTCCATCGATCTGACCCCAGGTGCGCCGCTACCCAATGGACCAATTTATCGGCGCTCCGTTCTGGAGAACAATGAAATCAAGAGGCAGATTCAGGAGCTCCTGCAGAAAGGTCACATCCGTCCGAGTTCATCGCCCTGTGGGAGCCCGATCGTGTTGGTACAGAAGAAGGATGGGACGTGGAGACTCTGTATTGACTATCAGGCGCTGAACAAGATCACTGTCCGTAATAGGTACCCGATCCCGCGGATTGATGACCTCCTAGACCAACTAAAGGGGGCGAAATATTTCAGCAAGATCGATCTGAAGTCAGGATATCACCAGGTACCAATCGAACCCTCAGATGTGTGGAAGACTGCCTTCAAATCCAAGGAGGGCCTCTTCGAATGGTTGGTCATGCCTTTCGGATTGACGAATGCTCCTGCAACCTTTATGAGGCTAATGGATGACATCTTGCGGCCATTCACCAACTCCTTTGTAGTAGTATACTTGGATGACATTCTGATCTTCAGCCAGAGTTGGGAAGAGCACCTCCACCACATCCGACAGGTTCTCCAAACACTGCGGCAACACAAGCTATGTGCCAATTTGGAGAAATGCACTTTTGGCATGACCCAGGTTCAGTATCTGGGATACATCATTGATGAACAGGGGGTGCATGTCGATCCAGCCAAGGTCCAAGTCATTCGGGATTGGCCCTCTCCAACCACTCTAACAGAGCTCCGCAACTTTCTAGGTCTTGCCAACTTCTACCGCAGGTTTGTGCTGGGGTTTTCTCATATTTCTTGGCCCTTGAGTCAAGTCACCAAGGGAGGGGCGAAAGCAAAATTCTTTTGGTCTGAATCTCAACAGAAGGCATTCAGGGAGTTGAAGGATCGCCTCTGCACGGCACCAGTGCTCGCGTTACCAGATTTACAACAACCATTTGAGGTCGAGACAGATGCCTCTGACTATGCTATTGGGGCAGTCCTTACTCAACATGGACATCCAGTGGCATATCACAGTGAAACACTTTCAGACACAGTCCGGAAGTACCCCACTTATGATAAAGAGATGTATTCCATTGTACAGGCCTGCCGACAATGGAAGCATTACATTTTGGGGAAGGAAACGGTCATCCACACAGACCACCGACCCCTGCAGTTCATACAGACCCAAGGGAAATTGCAGAATGATCGCCATCAGAAGTGGTCTACATACCTGCAACAGTTTCACTTGAATATCAAGTATAAAAAGGGCAGCACCAATAATGTTGCAGATTGCCTCAGTCGACCACCGATCATGGCGCTAACCACCGTGCTCAACTCTTGTGGGCACGAGACTTCTGATTGGCCACTTCTCTACAAAAGCGACCCAGAATTCGGCCACACATACCAGACACTCTTGGAGGGTCGGCATGTTGCAGATTTTCACCTCCAGGATGCCCTATTATGCCACCTCGGTCACCTTTGTGTTCCTTCAAGCGAGCGTGCCAAGATGATTTGGGAAGCACACTACAGTCGGGCTGCTGGGCATTTCGGGGTCGAGAAAACAGTGGCAGTACTGCAAAATTATTTCTATTGGCCGAATCTTCGACAAGATGTTGGGAAGTACATCCGATCATGTACTGCCTGTGCCATTGCCAAACCGACCATTAAGAAGAACGGCCTCTATACCCCGTTGCCTACCCCTAGTCGACCTTGGGAATCCATCTCCATGGATTACATGTCAGGCCTTCCTTCCACTAAGCATGGAAATGACTGTGTTTTTGTGGTCGTCGACAGGTTCTCGAAGATGGCCATTATGATGGCCTACAAGAAGAATATCACAGCAGAAGCCACTGCTAAACTCTTCTTTGAACGAGTGTGGGTGCACTTTGGGATCCCACAGTCTATCATCTCAGATGGGGACAGTCGGTTTCTCAGCACATTTTGGTCCAGTCTCTGGTCAATGCTGGACACCAAACTCACGAAGTCCACAGCCTTCCATCCTCAAACTGATGGCCAGACAGAGGTTGTCAATAGGATGATTGTGCACATTCTGCGCATGTATAACTCAAAGCATCCACGCACATGGGACGAGAGCCTCCCCTATGTTCAGCACAGCTACAACCGAGCTCTTCACAGCTCCACTGGCCATAGCCCTTTTCAGGTGGGTTTGGGATTCCAGCCACTATGCCCCATTGATGTGGCCATGCCACTTGCAGCTACTCACATGAATTCAGCTCATGTCCAGTCCGAAACAGATAAGGCCACCAGCTTCATTGAGCGCATCCAACATATTCGCCAGCAGGTCCATGACATTCTTGAGAAATCAAATGCCAAGTACAAGCAGCGACATGATCAACATCGGGTGCCACACAAGTTTCAGGTGGGCGACAAAGTCTGGTTGCATTTGCAAAAGGAACGCCTTACTGGAGCCTATCGGAAATTGAGACCACTCCGATATGGTCCTTACACCATTACTAAGGCTATGGGAGACAATGCATTTGAGCTCAGCATTCCCCCATTCCTTAGCCTGCACCCAGTGTTCAATGTGGACCGCCTTCGGCCATACTTTCCACCATTGCTAGACACATCCGACATTGCAGAACAACTCAAACCCACAGAATTAAATCCAGATTGCATGGAACAAGCTGCAACTGATCGAATCATGGACACACAGATCAAGAACACTCGCCAACAGAATATCCAACTGTATCGAGTTGTCAAAGCAGGCCAACTCCTTCAGCAGGGCAAGTGGCTCACCAGGGAACAAGTTCAGTAGAAGTTTCCTCATCTCATGGAGGAGCTCAACGCAATGGGGACCATTGCTTCCTAAGGGGGGAGGAATGATCCAGGTGGATATTGGTGGCCACCTGCCAAGTCCACCTGGACCCCCACCATTGTCTTTCTCAGCATTTTCAGTTTCCTTAATTGTAGCACAACTTACTATTTTTAGCAGTTTTTTCGGGTCCTGAACTTCTGGAGCCGTTTTGAGGCCCTAAACGACGTTTTTTGGGGAATCCGGGGGCAACATGGGTCCATAACATGGACCGATGTTGCTCGTTCCAACAATGATAGTGCTCGGATAGATCTTTCTAATGAGCTATTGTACGCGTCAAACGGAGATCATATGCCAAAGTTACGACCCCGGGAAGTTGATGTACCAATTTACCCCAAACGGGGCCCACAGTTTGGCGTTTCATCTCCTAGGGTTAGGTTTTGGAATGTTAAGGGTTTTTCCATTGTTTCTCAACAATAAATAGGCCTTTGAGCCTCATTGTAACACAATTCAGAGGCATGTAGCCATCACATCTCTTCTCAGAGATAAGCTACCATCGCCCTAGCTGGTTTATTTCCATTTCTGGTTGTAAGCATATTTCAGTATTTTCCATTAATGAAATGAAGTATTATTTCCGCTGCATCTTTGTGTATATGGTTATCTCTGTAATTTGTTGCATTCCTGTTTAAATCCGGATCACCCTCATTATAATTGTATACCTTGTCTCCTTTATATATGCCAAGGAGGATTAGTCTTAGGGGATCATATCTTTCCTTTTTGTAACAACCTCTAGTTGTTTTTCCATGTAAATAAAAATAAGACTAAGGTCACGGGACACATTTTCTAGGGTAAATGTTGGGTAAACATCATAATGGGCATCACTTTGAGTTTAATAATGACTATGGAAATTGGTAAAGGCATTGGCAAAGGAAAAGTGAAAATAATTGACATTTATTTATGAAAATAAAGGAAAATAGGATAAAAGGAAGGTGAAGAGACACAAATTTGCATGCATGGAAATTAGATGAAAAGTGAAGGAAAATGAAGAAAAGAGAGGCCTCAATGATAAAAAGGCTTCTAAGGATCAATTCACAGTTTTTTTTAGTTAATCCCTTTGTCAGTTTAGCTTTGGCTCTCTCATTTCACACTCTCATTCTCTCATACTTTTGCACACTTAGAGCATTCTTAGAACATGCTTGGAGCACTGTAGTATTCACTTGGATTTGGAGAAAGAAGGTAAAGGAAAGCAGGGAAGCATAAGGAAATAGTTGGATCAACAATTACAAGTCGAATGCCTTGCAAGTAACAGGTTACATGTGTGATTTCCTTGTTGATTTTTGGATGCATGGTATATGCAAGTGATTCTCCAGTTAGATTGACAATGGGTTTATCCTTGCCTTGCCATTTCCTAGATACCCTGAAGTTTGGCACATAAACCTGAAGTTTGAAGATTAAAAAGATTGTTGGAGTGCCACTATATGCAGTTTATCATTGTACCTAAATCAAGAACTAGCTTGCATTATACTTTGAAAATTTTTCATTGATAATTTTTGCATTAGAATTTGGTACTTCTGCATGTTCTTTTATAGCAGTTCAATTAATTTAAAATTAGTGCATATTTCTAGGCAAAAAAATGATAACATCATTGAGATGGAAAATTTCCACAATAGAAATGAATCATTGCTGCCGAGAAAATCAATAGGCTCACCATCCATTTAATATAAATTCACAGGTGAAAATATCTTATCAAAATTGAATATGCGGCATATAGATTACAAATTTGAATAAGTAACAAACTTAATATGATTGAAAGCTCTATCTTTGTAGTTGCATTCCCAACGTTCTGGTTCATGGTTCCAATATTTGACATGGCTTCTCTCTGCGTTGGTGGTCAAGTGTATCACAATGGTCTTTTCAGCTTTTGCAAAAGCTTTGTTGATTTCAGCGGTTATGTAAAAACACGGCTCAAGATTAAAATTACCTCATGTGAAGGCAAGTTCCTTTGTGTGTAGAATATTTTCCAATTTAGATTGAGCTTATGTGAGCATGGCACATTCGATCCATCTACAAATAGAAAGACAATGAATCACATAGCCATCGAATTCGACACCTGTGAGAATGAATTAGGTTCAGATCTGGATGAGAACAATTATGATGGCTGAAATGAAACCCTGCAAATAAACGCTGCCTATGAAGACCGACCAATTCTTAAGAGATTCAAGGTATTTTGGACCGAAATTTCTGCTCGGAGATCTTGCCTGAGTCGTTTCTCACTATAGCCTTTGTTGGAGCACGAAGGTCCAAGAGAGAATCGAGTAGGGGCCTGATGATTGGCCTTCTCGTCAGTTCGATTGTCGCCAGAGTGGTTACAAACAATCATGGGTGAAATGAAACGCACAGGAGAATGGCGGGAGCGTTGAATGGTCACTGGCGGTGCACTGAAATCAAACAATTGCTCATCCATGATCGCAGGTCATGGGTGGAATGAAACACACAGACAATCGTCGTTTCAAATATATTACATTCAAAAAATAACATATAACATTTTGCGCAGTTCGCTTCATGCTCCCTTGCAGCAGAACAATAGATATGCTTGTCAGACGAAGCATATTCCAAGCATGTTCGCTCCAGATTTAATCCGGATCATCCAAAATTTTATATTAAAAAAAATCAATATCAGCTCTCCCACCCAAGTTGAAATAAGGAAGCAGGCATACTCGCTCCAAATTTAATCTGGACCTTCTAACTTTTTTTATTAAGAAAAAATCATCGGTTCTTCCACCCCGAGTTAAAATAAGTTAAAATTTTATATTAAAAAAAGTCAATATCGGCTCTTCCACCCAAGTTGAAATAAGGAAGCCAGGCATGTTCGCTCCAAAGTAGTCAACATCAACTCTTCCACCCCAAGTTAAAATAAGGAAGCCTTCCGTTAATCAATTCATAATAAAATATTTATTTTATGATATATTTTATTCAGTCAAAATTTAAAAAAAATAAATAATAATAAATAAAAACTAATTAAATTATAGGAGTTGTTTATCCAGGGTAAAAATGTTTGAAATAGATAATATCTAAATGTCTAAATGTTTTTCAAGTTTTATTTTTTTTTTAGGTTTGGTAGGAGTACATCTTCATCATGTTCAATTTCTCACCTGGATCTGTGGGATAGCACAAAATTTGAACCCAAGACTTCCGATTTAGTAAAATTTTATTTCCACGACCATTACTAATTGAGCTACCTCAAATCCACAAATGTCTTTAAAATTATAAAATAATAAATAAAAATGATAAAAAAAACAAATCTCAAAAAAAAAAAAAAAAAAAAAAAAAAAATCCCCAAACAAAATTTACTATGCCGATAAAAATACACGTCAAGTTTATACCCTGTTGTTGCCTATAATAACCCCATTTCTTGGGTTTCAAAGATCAAATTCATAACTTCTTAAACCCATTTCTTTGGTCTCAAAGATTAAATTCATAACTTCTTACACAAACTAGCACTTGCGAAGTACATTTAAAATAAAACATACCATACCATGGTCATCTTAACTAAACAAGCGGTTCCAATTGGTTGCTTGGAAATTTAAGATAAAGCATATTATAGCAGCCTATGATTGAAGTTTTAACGTCTACATTATGTATCGTTTATGGGATTATTAGTTTGGGTGTTTTTTACCTTTTTTAATTCAAATTAATAATGAGTTGATCTAATCTTCTAACAGTCTTTAGACATAGTTAAAACCTAAATATGTACTCTAAACACTGTTGAAACTGAAATATTGTACCTGCATAACACTTATATCACTCTGATAACCTGTGATCTGCTCCATAAGCTTTGCCTCTACAAGACAACCGCTTACAGATCTCTTCATCTTTCTTCCCATTCTCCATACTCATCATTGTCAGCTTATGCTCGGGCTTAGTTAATCCCACGGTTGGTACACCAATGGGTACATCCTCTCGTTCATCGTAAATGTATAGTTTCCTCATATGGGGAATAATCATCGCATCAAATTCCTTCATGAATTCTATACCCAGTATGGCTTCATACTCATCTATCCGCACTACGGTGAAATTGACTTTCCCTGTCCATTCATCAAGTGTTACATCTACCTTTTCAGCTATACCAATCACAAAGTCTGGAAGAGAATTCAGTGCCTTCATTTGTGCTTGCACTGGTACAAACTTCAGCACAATCCTTCTCGCAGTATCCTCACTCATAAAGTTGTGAGTTGCTCCGCTATCCACCATAGTAATCACATCAAGACTCCTAAACTTCATTTCAACATACTCCAATTTGTTTCTTTCCGGGTCTCTCCTAGAGATGGCTTCCATAGCCACTGCAACTCCCAATATCTGCATAACTCCTACGAAAGTTTCTTTTTTCTTCGCATTGGACTGTGCCAAGGCAGCCACCTTTGGTCTTGAAGGACAATTCTTCACCGTGTGTGGTTCCTCACATATCCAACACTTCAACGGTTTCTTCATCTTCGACTTGTCATTCGATCTCGAAGTCTCCTCTTTCATAGTCTTCTCTTTCGATTTGTCATACTTCTTCTTCTTTTCATCAGAACCCTCATCATAGTGTTCTACCAAATGATCCATAGCAGCAAAAGCCTCCTCAAGTGTCTTAATCTTTTGCCTCTTCACTTCATTCCGCGCCCAAGGTTTCAGACCTATGATAAAGTTGAACACCTTGTCCCTTTCTGCCATGTCTGGAAGTTCCAAAACTGCACTTGCGAACTCTCGCTGGTATGCCTGCAGACTTCCCGTTTGCTTTATATATTTTATCTTCATCCTCGCATCCCATGTTTCGTCTTGTGGACTAAAGTGGGTTTGCAAAGCCTTCTTCATCTCATCCCACAAAGTTATGTCCCCAGCATTGCCATTGGCAATTTGGTCCATCCTCCTTCGCCACCACATCTTAGCATCCTTCGTCAAGAATTAAACAACGACCTTCACTTTGTTTTCCTCATCAGATAATCCCAAGCACTCCAAGTACTATTCCATATCCCATAGAAAGTTGCCAAGAGTTTTCGCACTCCTCGTTCCATCATAAGAATCTGACTCTTTGACTTTGACATGAGTCACACCTCCACCTGAGTTGTGTCTCATGGCCTTCTTCAAAACTACGATCTCATCCAGAGCTTCATCAAGAGCTTGCCACAATTTCAAGATTTTAGCCAAACCTTGATCTCTTGCTTCACCAATCTTCTTGACTTCTTCTTTCATTTGTGTATACTCCCATTCCGTATACTCGTATCAACCCTTGAGGTCTTCAAGTTCTTCCTTCACTTTTGCATAGCCTTCATGTTCGGCCTTTGTTGAAGATATGTGAGAACCCAATTCCTCCATTCGTTCCAATACCCTATTCAAGAAAGCTTCTCCCGCATTATGGCTAGATTCACCTATCATAATCTGAGGTTCCTCTGCCATCTCTACTATCTGCTTTCTTTGCGATCTTGTGTAGACCATAAATTGTAAATCTGAATCACCTTTCAGATTCCTTCAACCTGAATCACCAAAGCCCGCAAGTCACGAACCTCTTGAAACCACCTATCACAAGTGTAGTGGATCTTGCAGCTATGATACCACCTATCACGCCCCTACACTGGCGATACTCTTCCAACTGCGCTATAGGAGGTACGGCACTACCGACCCTTTTCTTGTTAACAATACTAACGATTGTGGACTACACCTACTTTCTATACTTAGTTTATTTTTCAACAGCTAAACATATTTTTCATTAACACAGCAAAAACTTTCATCGTACCATTAATCATATTAACATCATTAACATTCAAGTGTACAACAGATTATCATGGGAGGGGCAACTCCTTGTAATTATGAGTCTTCCTGTATCAATAATGTTAATATTCAAAATTCACATATAAGCTTACATCCAAGGGAAATGCCAAGTTTCACCTTTACACTTATATAAATTCACCTTCCTGCACCTATTGTGCAGCCTTGCCCAACCACTGGGCAAAGTCACCCATTCGTTGTTTCGTCATGTCGCCCGTCATCGTTCACCCGTGCACGGCCCACCATTCACCTATGCACGCCCCACTGTTCACCAACGCCTTCATCGCACAACTCAACCTTCGTTTGGGCGTGCCCACCACGACCGCCCAAACACTTCACCATTTACCCGTGCCTGAGCTTGTCTCATCCGACTCGCCCAACAATTGCACGTTTCACCTTGTTTCGTTTCATCGCGCCTAGGCACGTTCACCCAACTCGCCCTTCCGTCGCGTTCACCCGTCGACCGTGTCATCGTGCCAGGTGTGCCCGCACGACTCGCCCATCAGCACGCCTTCGCACGCCCAATGCCCTCGCCAGTTCACCGTTTAGCCCACCCAACATTTCACCAAACGTTGTGTGTCCGCACCCTGGCTCGCCCTCGCTCAGCTCACCCTACCTTTGTGCACTCGCACCCACCGGCCGTTTAACCGTCCAACCGTTCAAACATTCATTCAATCGCCCGCCGAACTATGTCGTGTGCGCTTGCCCGTGTCGTCTGACCCGCACTTTGAACGATCGTTCAATCGACCTGTTCAATGGTGCCCTCAGGTTCTGCACACCTCCACGACACACCTTCGACCTGCGGCTCGGGTGCCTCGGCCCGTGTCCACTTGCACCTCCGCCTTAACTTTAGAACTCTCCAAATTCTCACTTCACCTCTGCGGCTTGTATGCTTGTTGATTTGCTTGAGTTTGATGATGAAAACTCCCTCCACCATTACCATACTTATACACTTCACCGCCATGGATTGTCACCACGTTGGCTCACCCAGTTGACCATCCATTCGTCCCATCCTTCTAACTTTCCGCACGTCGACTTGTTGGTTAGGCGCCCCCACCCGGGATCACCTCACCTTATAAACCAACCGCTTGTCCAACACTTAGCCAATTTTACATTCAGCGTCGTGTTTTCTCCACATGGCTGTCCGTCTCACTTGGCTCGCCTGCACTCCTCCATCGTGCGCTCTCGCCAAACTCGTCCACACCTCTGGGGCCTTATAATAAGCATCGAAAACGCATTCGGAAGACAAAAATGATCAAGAACTGCAATAGAGTGAGCTAGGCATTCTTAGATAATAGTTATTCTTAAATAATTCAAGAACGTCTCTTAAATTGAACGAATCAAGTTCAGACTTTAAATTAGTTTTTAGCAAAACATCAAATAATGTAATCTAGTTCCATGGCTTTTCCTATCCCTTCCCCGTTCAAATATATGTATTTCGGGGGCTTGTGAGATACATATGTCGTAAGAGATGCCATCACACTGCGGGACGGATTCGGAATTTTTTAGCACGAAGAGAATTGTTATTGATGTTTTTTTTAGTGTGAGTTTTTGAATTTTCAGGTGCCGGAATTTTGTGGAAAAATTTGAAATGAAATTTTGATATGTGTTATTTAAATTAGTTTTTTAACTGCATAAATGGATGATGAGATTCAGCGTCCTGGAAAACTCCTTTGACACTTAAATTGCACTAGATTACCCATCAAACTTGTAATTTTAATAAATTCTTACTAATTTTTTTCCAAAACATAGCACTAAAAACAACTCCATTATTATTAACTTGGAAAATTAACATCACGGCGAAGTCTTTGAGCTTGACAGCAACAGTTTCAGTGAATGTAATGACTTGGTGATCATGAAGTCACGACTCACGAGTGTATATAATAGATATGGCCCTCACGAGTGAATATAATAGATATGGTAGCCTGACACTATAACCAATACACCCTTCAATTCATAGATATGAATGGTAGAATGGTATTTTCGGGCCTCCAGCGTTCTCATCCACACATGCGGATAACACTATTCGAAGTATAAATATCGGTAGACCTTGCTAATACAATGTATATGACTATTGGGAACGTAGAAATATTCAAAACTTGAGAAGTCTAAGTTAAGCCGTAAGAAGCACGTTTCCTCAGGCAAATATCAAAATGTTGAAAAGTTGTTGCACACCACATGGATGTAGACATTATCTCTTGTTTGTACTAAAAACCAAAGTAAATAAACCAAAGACTAAACAACGAAAACAATGCAGATTATAAAAAGAAGATTTTGGTAAACTAAGAGAAAGGCTTCCTTATTCAAGTGTTATGCAAGTGTATTAGATGAAACTTTTAGAAAAATGAGATGGAGATTATTTATATAAATTTAAAAGTGGATTAATTTAGATATATAAGTATAATTACATTAAAAGTATTAATGTAGTTTATATGAGTCGAAAGTTTAATTTATATTCACCATTGATAAATATACTATTTATATCTACTAAAGAAATATTATTGAAATAAAAATCTTATTATTATCATTATAATTAAAATAATTATAATCATTATTATTTAATTTGAAATTATCTAATATAAATATGAACCTTAGGAATATGAATCCTTAGATTAATAAACTCTAGGGATTTATATTATAAACTTAAGAGAATAATATTAAACCTAATGGGTTAATAATAAAACCCTAAGGGATTCTAAACCCAAAGGAATAATATTTAACGAAGGGATTATTCCATAGGGTTTATATTCTCTTGGGTTTATAGTATTAATCTTTTGGATTTATTATTCCCTTGGGTTTATAAAATCAATCCCTTGGGTATATTAATCTAAGTGTTCATATTCCTAGGGTATAATATTATTCATAGGTTTATAATATTAATCCCTTACGTTCAATATAAATCACGGTCAACCAAGGGTGTATATACTTTAAATTTATCATACTATTCCCTTGGGTTTAATAATATTAGTGTCTTTGGTCCACTTGGGATAGCTCAATCGGCAATGGCTATGGAAATGAAGTCTCGCTGAACCAGAAGTCTTGGGTTCAAATCTTATGTTATCCCCCTGATGAGGGTGAGAAGTTGGACATGAAGAATATGTAGTCCTACCAAGCTTACAAAAAAAAAAAAAAAATAAGATTAGTCCCTTCGGTTTATAATACCTTGGGGTTATAGTATTAACCCTTGGGTTTATAATATCAATCCCTTCGGTTTACTAATGTAAGGGTTCATATTCTTAGGGTTTAATACTAAAACCCTAAGAGATTATGAACCAAAGACAATAATATTAACCTCATGGATAATAAACCCAAGGGATTAATACCAAAATCCCAAGGAATTATTAACCCAACAAAATAATATTAAACCTAATATTAAACCCAAGTAATTAATATTATAAACCCAAGGTATATAAACCCTAAGAAAAATATTATAAACTGTAAAATAAACAGGGTTATTCATGGTTGACAATGGTTGATTTTCATTTTCAGACAATCCTTTTCACACTGCAACGTTGGACCATGGTTGAACATGATCAACCATCTTCATTCAAGGGTTTATAATATTTATCTTATGGTTTATATACCTTGGGTTTATAATATTAATTCTTTTGGGTTTATAATCCCTTAGGTTTAATATTAAAACGCCAAGGAATTATAAACCCTAGGGAATAATATTAAACCCTAGGGACTAATATTAATTACAAACCCTATAAATAATATTATACTATGGGAATATTATACCATTGACTTTTTAATATAAAACCCAATGGATTATAAACCCACTGGAATAAAATTAAACCAGCATAATTAATATGATAAACCCAAGGTATATAAGCCCTAAGATATTAAATACCCTCGAATAAACATGGTCAGCCATGATCAACCGTCGTCCAGCATTGTGACAACGATTGTATCAAAATGAAAATGAACCATTTTCAACCATATTTATAAATCCAATGTATATAAACCGTGGTTGGCCATGATTTATATTGAAACTAAGGGATTAATATTATAAACCTACGAATAATATTATACCCCTATGAATATGAACCCTTAGATTAATATACCCAAGGGATTGATATTATAAACCCAAGGGATTAATATTAGAAATCCAAGGGAATATAAACCTTAGGGTTTTTAGTAATAATCCCTTGCGCTTACTATCCCTTGGGTTTATAATCCCTTAGGGTTTTATTATTAACCCCTTGCATTTATTATTAACCCATTGGGTTTATAATATCAATCTATTGGTTTTATAATACAAATATTATAAACTCGAGGCATATAAACCTAATATAAATATTATAAATACTAATATAAACATGGTTCAGGATAGTTAATTTCCATATTGACCATCATTGATTTTCATATCGAGACAATCTTCATTACAACACGACGTTGGACCATGGTTGACCACAATTGATTTCCATATTAAGATAATCTTTGTCACAATGTGACATTCGACCATGGTTAACCATGGTTGGCTATGGTTGACCATGGTTGGCCTTGATTAATATTAAGAACCAAACGGAATAATAAACCCAAGGGATTGATATTATAAACCCAAGACATCAATACTAAAACCCCAAGGGATTATAATCCCAACGGAATAATATTAAACCCAAGGGACAAAAATTATAAACCCAATGTATATAAAACCTAAGATAAATATTATAGACACCAAAATAAGCATGTTTGAACATGGTTGATTTTCATATTGAGACAATCCTTATCACAATGTGACATTGGACCATGGTTGACCATGGTCTATTTACATATCAAGATAATCATTGTCACAATGCGACGTTGGACCATGGTTGATTTTCATATCAAGACCATCTTTGACACAATGCGACGTTCCACCATGGTTGACTATGGTTGACCACGGTTGATTTTCATATTGAGACAATATCTATCACAATGTGATGTTCGACCATGGTTGACCATGATCGTCCATGATTTTCATATGGAAACAATTTTTGTCACAATGCAACATCCACCCATGGTTGACCATGGTTGGCTATGATTGATCAAGATTAAACATGGTTAATATTATAAACCCAATGGATCGGTATTATAAACCCAAGGGGTTAATGCTAAAAGCAAAAGGGATTATGAATCAAAAGGAATAATATTAAACCCAAGGGACAAATATTAAAAACCCAAGGCATTTAACCCTAAAATAAATATTATGAACACATGGGTTGACCATGGTTGATTATCATATTGAGACAATTCTTATAAGAATGCAACATTAGACCATGGTTCACCATGATTGATTTACATATCGAGGCAATCTTTGTCACAATGTGATGTTGGACAATGGTTAACCAAGGTTGATTTTCATATCTAGACAATATCTATCATAATGCGACATTAGATGATGGAAACCCTAGTATATTTTCATATCGAGAAATTTTTCGTCACAATGCGACATTTGAGACCATGATTGATTTACATATTGAGATAATCTTTGTCACAATGCAACGTTGGCCATGGTTGACCATGGCTGACCATGATTGATTTTCATATCGAGACAATCTTTGTCACAATGCGACATTTGACCATGGTTGGCCATGTTTCATTCTATAAAACATGGTTGACCATGATTGGCCATGATTGTCCATGATTTTCACATGGAGACAATTTTTGTCATAATGCAATATTCGACCATGACTCGCTATTGTTGACCATGCCTCACTATGATTGACCATGATTGATATTATAAACCCAAGGGATTAATATTATAAACCCAATGAATTAATACTAAAACACCAAGGGATTATGACCCCAAGGGGATAATATTAAACCCAAGGAATGAATATTATAAACCTAAGGTATATAAACCCTAAGATAAATATTATAAGCATATGGTTGACCATGGTTTATTTTCATATTGAGACAATTCTTGTCACAGTGTGACGTTAGACCATGGTTGATTTACATATCGAGATAATCTTTGTCATAATGTGATGTTAGACCATGGTCGATTTTCATATCAAGACAGTCTTTGTCACAATGTGACTTTAGACCATAGTTGAACATGCTTGATTTTCATATCGAGATAATCTTTTTCACAATGCAACATTAGACCATGGTTTACCATGGTTGATTTTCATATGGAGACAACCCTTGTTGCAATGTGATGTTCGACCGTGGTTGAACATGATTGTCCATGATTTTCATATGTAGACAATTTTTATTAAAATGCGAGATTTGACCATGGTTGACCATACATGGCTACGATTGACCATTATTAACCATGATTGATATTATAAATCCAAATGAACAATAAACCCAAGGGATTGATATTATAAATGCTAAAATAAACATGGTTGACCATGATTGTCCATGCTTTTCATATGCAGACAATTTTTGTCACAATGTGACATTCGAGACCATGGTTGATTTACATATGAAGACAATATTTGTCACAATGCAACATTGGACCATGGTTGACTTGGCTAGAATAATATTAAACCGAAGGTACTAATATTATAAAGCCATGGTATATAAACCCTAAGATAAATATTATAAACACTAAAATAAACCTGGCCTAACATGTTTGATTTTGATATTTAAAGAACCCTTATCACAATGTGATGTTGGACAATGGTTGACCAGCTTGAGCATGAGTGATTTTCAAATAAGGAGAATCTTTGTCACAATGCGACATTGGACCATGGATGACCATGGTTGGTTCTCACATTGAGACAATATTTGTAGCACAATGACATTGAACTATGGTTGACCGTGATTGACTTTATAAAACATGGTAGACAATGGTTGACCATAATTGAATTTATAAAACATGGTAGACAATGGTTGACCATGATTGACTATAGTTTACCATGATTTACTATAATTGACCATCGTCGATCTCTCATTATTAATTTCCTTTCTATCTTTGATTTCTTATTCCAATGCATCAATCTTCTATAAGCATTTTTTGTTTTTATTTAGTTTAAGATGGCACGTTGTCAAAATTTGAGTGCATTAAAAAAAACCAATTGGAACGGAGTCATGACTTTTATATCCCATCTTAATTATTACAATCAAAATTCAAAATGTTTTTTTGCTACTAATTTTGTATTCACTGGGTTGAGGAGAAAGAAAAAGAAGCTTGTGAAAGGAAGTTTTCAAGATGATGATAATGTTGATAGCACAAAAGACGTTATTTGGATGAAGAAGGGGAGGGTATTATTTTGCAAGCTCGATATCCCTCGAAGGGAACTGTTCGAGATTACAAATATGAAGATTTTCTTGGCAAAGTGTTTAATATTTTGCATGAGAACAATCCAGAACTTGTTGGTGAAAAGCGTAGAACTGTTATGGGGCCACCTCAAGTCCTTCACGAGGGTACCAAAAAGACTATATTTGTCAATTTTATGGATGAAAGAATAACTTCGGCGTAAATCACATGTAGATAGACATTTGTCGACGCGTTTCGAACCAACTAGTGTGGTTCATCGTCAGGACAAGTTTATAGATATAAGAAGAGCTTCAGCGTAAATCACATATAGAAAGACCTTTGTCAACGCGTTTCGAACCAACAAGTGTGGTTCATCGTCAGGACAAGTTGAAGAAATAGATCCAGCTTAGCATGTTAAATAGTCTGAGCAGAGACTCCAACGGCTAAATCGAACAACGGCTACTTTTGACCTTAGGACCCAGGTCAAATTATTATTCATTAATTTAATATTATTATTATTTTTAATATTAATACATAAAATATTTTTAATGGTTAGTTTTAAAAAATTAATTAATTAATTTATTAATAATTATATATATATATATATATATATATATATATATATATATATATATATATTAAAGTTATAATATTAGGTTATTAAAAAAAATAAAAATAAATAAATAAATAAATAAATAAAATACTTTTAGAGGTTAGTTTAAGAAGATAATTTACTTATTTATTTAAATTATTTAATAATATAATACATGTATAATAATAGGTTGTTAAGGACGAGAATAATTTCAATGGTTAGCTTAAAAAGTAATTTATTAATTTATTTATTAATAATCATATATATATAAAAAGTTAGGGTTAAAACTATAAATAAATAATTTAAATGGTTAGTTAGAAAATGTAATTTATTTAATTTAATTAAATTATTTATTATTATATATTAATAATATAGTCTTAATATAGGTAAATTTTATAGTTAAATTATTTATTAAATATAATTAATATTATATTAGTAATATAGTCTTGATATTAATATATTAATAATATTAGTAGTCAAATTATTATTTATTAATTTAATATTAATATTATTTTAATATTATTATTATTATTCTTATTTATGGAAATAAGTTAAATTAGGTAGAAATATATAGATAAATAAAATAATTTTAATGGTTAGTTTTAAAAACTTTAATTTAGTTTATTTATTTAAATTATTTATTAATATATATATATATATATATATATATATATATATATATTAAAGTTATAATATTAGGTTATTAAGATAAAAGTTATGTGGGAATTAGTTAAATTGAGGACCTATTTTTTTTACAAACAAGGTAAATGAAAGATGCTAGTTAAATCAAATAAATAATAATAATAAAAATCAGCAAATAAATAAATAATAATAATATATATTCTTTAATAGATAAAAAAAAATAACAATAATAATAATAATAATAATAAGTAAATAAATATTATTTATAATAATAAATACCAATATCAATGAGGAAAAAATAGAGCGACACAAAATACACAGGAGAAGGATTGGAAAGAGTCCAGAGCAAGAGGGATAAACCATAGGAGATAGGAAGGCTCCAGGAGAACCACGAAAGCGAAAAAGATGAAAGAGGGGGGACAGCCAAAACATGTGATGACATTGTTGATTGCAGAAATAGAAACAAGTGGTTCTCTTAACGGACGACAAGGGTTGGTTATTAAGGGAAGGTTCGCCCGTAAGAATTTTGAGGGTATTTTAAGAAGATATATCAATTAATATATAGGATATGCAATGGTTGGAAGAGTCCAGATACTATCCTTTCAAAGGAGAATCGACGTTGTGAATAGTGTGGATGTTCACGCTCTGTGGCACCTATCAAGGTTCGGTTTGTTGCTCTTGTTGCCCGCCATAAAATTGGCAGATAAACCTGAAGTTTGATGATTGAAAAGATTTTTGCGGTGTCACTATATGCAGTTTATCCTTGTACCTAAATCGAGCACTGGCTTGCATTATACTTTTGAAAATTTGTCGTTGGTAATTGTTTGCATTAGAATTTGGTACTTCTGCATGTTCTTTTATAGGAGTTCAATTAATTTAAAATTAGTGCATATCCAAGAGAAAACATCCATGGTAAATGAAAGCACTATTTTCTAGGAAAAAAATGATAACATCCATTGAGATGGAAAATTTCCACAATAGAAATGAATCATTGTTGCCAAGCAAATCAATAGGTTCACCATCCATTTAATATAAATTCACACGTCAAAATATCTTATCAAAATTGAATACGCGGCATAGAGATTACAAATTTGAATAAGTAACAAACTTAATATGATTGAAAGCTCTATCTTCGTAGTTGCATTCCCAACGTTCTGGTTCATGGTTCCAATATTTGACATGGCTTGTCTCCGCGTTGGTGGTTAAGTGTATCACAATGGTCTTTTCAGCTTTTGGAAAAGCTTCGTTGATTTCAGCGGTTATGTAAAAACACGGCTCAAGATTAAAATTACCTCGTGTGAAGGCAAGATCCTTTGTGTGTAGAATATTTTCCAATTTAGATTGACCTTATGTGAGCATGGCGCATTCGATCCATCTACAAATTGAAAGACAATGAATCACATAGCCATCGAATTTGACACCTGTGAGAACGAATTAGGTTCAGATCTGGATGAGAACAATTATGATGACTGAAATGAAACCCTGCAAATAAAAACTTCTTACAAAGACAGATTCAAGGTATTTTGGACTGAAATTTCTGCTCGGAGATCTTGCCTGAGTCGTTTCTCACTATAGCCTTTGTTGGAGCACGAATGTCCAAGAGAGATTCGAGTAGGGCCCTGATGATTGGCCTTCTCGTCGGTTCGACTGTAGCCGGAGTGGTTACAAAAAACAATCATGGGTGAAATGAAACGCAGAGGTGAATGGCGGGAGCGTTGAATGGTCACTGGCGGTGCACTGAAATCAAACAATTGCTCTCGTCCATGATCGCTACACGAAGGTCATGGGTGAAATGAAACATACAGGCAATCATCATTTCAAATATATTACATTCAAAAAATAACATCTAACATTTTCCGCAGTTCGCTTCCTGCTCCCTGGCAGCAGAACCATAGATATGCTTGTGAGACGAAGCATATTCGCTTCAGATTTAATCTGATCGTCCAAAATTTTATACTAGCATTTGCACCTGATGTTGCAAAGAAAAAGCAGTAAGGCATAGAGTGTGGAAGAATAGGGACATGTGAATGGGCATTGTTGAAAGCAAGGGTGGATAATAATGAGTTGCAATTGAAATTGTTAGTTATGTGTATGCTGAATATAGATATTTTTTAAATAATAGTGTGTAGAAGAATAGTGACATGTGAATGGACATTGTTGAAAGTTACACTTGAAACTATTAGTTATGTGTGTTTTGAATATGGATAAGTAATAGTAGTGTGTGGAAGAATAGAAACATGTGAATGGACATTCTTGAAAGCAAGGGTGGATGATAATGAGTTATAGTCAATGTCATATAGAGGTTATCCATTATTCATGTAGCAGTTGTTGTTTATGTGAACATGTTTTTGTACATTATTTTAAGTTTTTTGTTTTGTATTTAGAGATTTTGTTTTTCCATATGTTACATATTTAAGAATGAATTGTCACTTTTAAAGAGGGCACACAAGGTTGCTAGTTGTCACAAAATATTCCACTGACTATAAATATGATTTTATTTGTTGTATAATTCGATTTACCATCATGCGAGTAAAAATTAAATGTCCTTTTCCTACTACGTGGTTCTGTCAACTAGGGGTTTCCAAAAATACAAGTGAATGCCATCAAACTCCTCACTAAAATCAAACTCTCGGTGAAATTTTCGTAGATATAGGGATGCACAAATTCCTTAACTTGCCAAAACTCTATTAAAATGACATTTTTCTCTACTAACTTCATATGAGATGTCGTGAACTTTATTTTGGATAAAAATTTCACTGTGTTTTTAATATCCCAATTCATGTTCTGTAACACTCACTTTTAAAGGCTTGAAATGCAAATTATGGTTCAAGCCACAACTTTATAAGGAACATATGCACAGAACATGCTTAGGACAACCAATGCAAATTATATTTGCATTATTTAGCAAATCCTGCTTAGTAGAAACACTTGTGATAGCTATCAAATTTCCAATTTGTCTATCTTCAACTAAACCCCTCTGACAATACTGAGATTGCCCAAGAAAGAGCAACTAGAATGAAATAACAAGTTGAAATATCATCGAAAATCTATACCTCTGATTGTATATGATGGCTGAAATGTATCATAAAGATACACTTTTGTCAAAGATAGTTAAAAATAATGCTAGAAAGTAGCAACCATAAGCTTAACTGACAACCTCTGCCCACTCATTTCCATTCAAATCCCATGGCAGCAAGGCCTAAAGTGCCTACCAATAAAAAAATTGCTTCGATGAAATAAGTTGAAAAAGACCCCATCCGACAACATACGATACGAATACTATCTTCCCCTGCCTGTCACAGACCAAAAAAGGCCACATATCATATACAGTAAATGTAAATGTGTCAGCTGAGGGAACCAATTACCCAATATTATAGATCAAGTCCTAACAAAACTCCAAAAAAAGGCCACATATCATATACAGTAAATGTGTCTGAGAGACCCAATTACCCAGTATTACAGATGAAGTCCTAACACAACTCCATTGTTCTACGTGCTGGGTAGAATAGGAATGGTCACTGCACCAAACCCCTTTTTCTTGAGTACAATATATCCATTATAGTAAGTTTTAGATTAAATTTAAAACATGTTAATTAAATTTTAATATGAAATTTTAATGGTTATGAAGATGAAGCATTAATAATATGATTCCTTTCTAAAAAATTGTTTATAATTTTGTTAATATAAAAGTGAAAAATTAATATAATAAATTGAATTAAATTGTTTTATTATTATTATTATTATTTTAATTTAATGTTTCGTTATGCATACTAAATATTTTTTTCATATAAAACTAAATTTTAAATGTTTACTCATTTACAAATACTACAACACATACCCCTTTTTCGGATTGATGTTTATGAGTAGTAGGCCAAAACTTGCCAAATGCTTCAATTTCTTTTCCAAAATTTCAGAGATGCCTATTTGAAAACCCTTGATATATCAGTGTTTGATCTGAACAGGTTTCAAACATACTGGTTGTTGGGTTATAGAGATTTTTGTAAATTGCTACCAAGCAAGGAAGAAGTCAAAAGCAGATTGGTATTAAAACCATGGCTGCAGCTCAAGGACTTGTGTTCTTGTCCCCAAATAAGACACTGCAACTGACATATGAGGGTGAGTTTTATGAGGTACTCATAGCAAAAGCCCAGCTCTCTGTTATAGCAGAAAAAGGGGGCATACCCTCATCTACAGATACTGTAAAGCAAACGTAGCCACATTTTGAATATTGCTATAGGGGCTTAGAGCACACTATATTGCAGGCTGTAAAGACTCCGCATTCAAAACAAAATGGAAAGATAAGATGAGAAAAATATTGGATCATAAAGCAATAGAGAGTATAGTGGAAGCATGGGATCCTTATAGTTATTGTTGGTCCTCCTTAAGCCTTGCTAGGATTGGTGGCTTAGGCAAGAAGAGTGATTTTCTAGGTATCATTTTCATTTTGTTGCTCCTATGGGGCTTCTTAGATTCAGAATTTGAAGGGACCCAACATGGGAAAAGTGTTGTTTGGTGGCTTGCCTGTAACACATGAACTGGTACTTAGCCCCAGACAACTCAAGAGTGTACAAATTTCGAAGGACAAAGGATAAAAAGGAGTTACTATTAGAATTTAAAATACCCTCTTAAAAAACTCTACCTGGGATTTCTTGAAAATTTTAATTTACCAGGCTCTTCATTTCATCAAAAGATAAGAGCATTAGTGTAAAAGAAGGATTGAAACTGAAAAGTAATGAACTGTTATCATTTTTTTCCATTCTACCAGCGTCACAAAACATGTATGTACTAGTTCACTCTAAATGATGCATGATTTATTGCAGAGATGGTAAAAAACTCAATGCTCATTTCTTTTGATCTCACCGGAAATTCGCATTTTAAAATCTTCTAAATCTATTAAAATAGTAACAATATTACAAAATTATATCCTATTTTCCAGTGATTAGGAACTTTACGGCCCTAAAAGCTTTATTATGAGTAAAATATTATGTTTTCATTGTCTTCTAATAGTTTTGTGTGAACAAACTCCAAATTTCTTGCACCATTCCGACTTGAACTAAATGTGCAGGTGGTATATGGTAGGTAGACAGAGTAAACCTGCAATTGTTTTGGAGAAATCTGTAGAGCTTGTCAATCAGTAATCCTTCAAAAGGACCAGTGCTCTTATTAGTCTTCAATGTGATTTTTCCTAGAACATACACAACCCTTGTATTCTTTGCCAATTCAAGCTACTGCAATTCCTCATCTACAGAGTAGTTACTTTCTACCAATGTATTTCTGCTTGCATAACTTCTGTCATGTGAGGAGGAATGAGTTCCTCTGAGCTTGAGATAGTCTTTTATGCTTTCAACAACCTGGTTGATAAATTCAGATCCTTCAATGTTTGGGGCATCTTTGTAGCCATATTGGGCTATGCATTTATATACACTCTTTGGCTCTAGTTTTCCAACTATAAATCTCTCCGAAAAAATCATTGTCTTGACTGGAATCATTCTTATGATGACAATGACAAGAACTTCATGCAGAGACCCCACATTCTTTTCATAATGTTCAATAATCGATGGTAAGCCAGAAATAAGGTCACTGTAGAAGAAACAAGTTCCTGGTACATGTGAATTCACTCGGGTAACCAATCCATTCAAAACTTCTATGCTGAGTTTTCTTCGTGCTAAATTTTTATACTTTTTCTACCTTCCATATTTCCAAGAGAAGATTATGGTCAGAAAATTAGGAAGGGACACCAACTTCCTTGTGGAAACTTATTCAATATAGATGATAGATAAACGCCTTCAAAGATAGCAAAAAAATAGAATGAAGGGTAGTATAAGAAAAACATGTATGTTCAAAACCACAAGCATGACCAAGGTTACTATGCACATTGTAATGAACATAACCCCAACAACTGCAACCCCTGCACCACCAAACACCTAAAATTATCCTTGGAAACTCAAAAGAATCCATAAGAAATACCAAATTCTGTTGTCAAATATAAATTTGGATATTCTTACCATTTGCATTACTAATTTGTGTTCCATCCCAGAATCCTACGATAATTGCAATGTAGATAACCATGAGAACATAGTTAACTTCAGGTGAATAGATTTGACCCTCGTAATTTTGGGAGGTATGCAAAATCTTCACTTGAGGGAAGCAGCTAAGAGGCATGGATTATTTTATGATTGAGAATGTTGTTGCAATCAATGCTTTGCTAGCTACAATGGTTGCTAAAGTGGCAGCATTCCATCCATAGAAAAATGAAAAAACATAACTATTCAACCTATCTTTTATGTAGATTTTGAGGGGTTACAATCAGAAGCATCCAAGGGGTGGTAGGAATGAGAGGCAGAGGGGGGAAAGGTTATCTTTTACTCCAATCGAACTACATAATAAACCTTTTCTTGGGGTCTACTATTGAGATCAAATAATTAGGCTCAAGCCTATGCTCTCCTTCAAGTATTATCTTTGGCCCATTCTCACAATATTTTTAACCTTGTGAATATTAGGGACTCTAAAATTATCATATGGTACTAAGAATTCTTCCAAAGGATATGTATCTGAAGAAAATTCTTAAGCAAGTTTGAGCCCTATTATGAATTTTCATTCTTACAAATTGTACCATGTGTTGAGGTAGAATAATAGTGAAGATGATAAGTATGATAATCAAGGCACATCCCTGGCCTTGGGTAAAATATTAATCAGTGACAAACAAAAAATATATTACATTATTTAATGAAATTGTTTTGGGTTAAAAATTATCAAATTTTGAAAAGAAAGTGTGTCAAGTGGTGTTTCAAAAAGATAATATTAGTCTCCTCTTCCGAGTGCTTGTTAGGGCTTGTTTGAGTTTTGGGTATGTGAATCCGGTGCCAACAACATGTAAGGGGTCATATCAAATAATATTCATGACCACCTCCTTTCTAATTTCATTAACTCTGTGAATAATAATTCAAGATGGTCTTTTGTCATCTTAGAAATGACACATTTTAGGGCTTTTGGGCCCTATTTGATTGAGTATTACAAGGGATTTGGGCATAGCTTTCCACGTGGAAATATTTTGGTAGTGATTTCAGATGTCATTTCCATGATTTAGGTTATTTGGAAGAGATTATATCATGATTAGGAATTAAATTTTAATTGTGGTTTGTACTATTTCCTTGCAAAAAACATCGCAATGACCATAGGAAGGTAGATAGATTTATGGGTACACATATATTACCTCCCAGTTCTTCAGCGTTGCAAGGTGTGTGACATTATTATTCATTATAATTCACTTCAATTTATTTCTATGTACCTTTTTTCCCCAGTGTAGGCTCCTCTCTTCAACTTGTTTTTTGGACTCCATTGGATTTTTAATGGAAAGTAAGGCCTAGATTAGTAGAATTTTGTTGCCGTTTTTTGATATTTCACATGGAGTGGTTGAGGTAGAACATTTAGGATGAAAACCAATGCATCAATGGGAATACAAATATAGGAACATTTCTACTTATTCATGCAAGTGGTAAGCCCCTTCTTTGTCAATTCAATGCAATATTTAGAAATGCTTTATGTCTGGTAGTCATGTTGGGTTCTTTCATTCCCTTTTATTTTGTCATTGAAATTTTGTTGAGTTTGTTTTGGGCCTGTATTTAGGTTGGTATAAACCCTTGGTGGAATTTGAATTTGAATTTGAAGTTGATGCTCCTAAGAAAGAGACTTTTTCAAGGAATTTCTATTATGCCTCACCATTTTGGTAAATTTAGTGTCAACTGATGGAGTAGATGCAACAACTTCATGAGGAAGTTTTTACTCTGTTGTTAAAATATAATCATATACAATGGAAATTTTTATTGATCATTGATCCATTTTTCAAAAGATATAAGATGAACTATCTAGCCCTCATGAGCATTTTGAGGACCTACAAGTGACTCTCAACCAACAACCTTTAGATTTATCTACATCTAATAAATCACTTTGTTCTAAGAAGGAAATCCTTTCTAAATTTAATGATCCAACACTAGCTTTGGAAAATGATACATAGCAGGAAGGTTTAGGCTAACCCACTCCCACTTATTAGCATGTTTAGAAACTGTTGTCAAATTTTAAGCGCTTTTTGGAAAACATTTACCACTAAATATCATAGGTCAGTTATATCTGAAGATTGGATATTTGAGCTCTTGGGAATTTGGAATAGACTTCCAAACATTGGTTTTTCATTTATTTCTTTCCCATTTTGATGCAAAATTTGTGACCTAAACACATTTTTTTTAATATCTTTTCTCATTCCAGCTAGAAAAAATACAACGAGACACATCCAAACACTTCGGATGAAAACCTAATATATATACAACACACTTATATTAGAGCAGTACATACTTATATTAGTAAGTCCCCTTTTGAAACTTGCTTTAAAGATTTGCAACCTTCACCTTTGGATGTTACACATGGACAAAAAGGAGGAGTGAGGGAGGATCTCATAGGGGATGCATTAAGAGTAGAAAAATAATTGAGAAGATTAGATAAATCCATTTGCAAGTACATAAGACATTGAAGAAATCAAAATAAAAATATAGTACCATGAATTATTAGCATGTAACAAAGAATTTATTTAGAGTAGGAGACAAAATATAGTTGCAGTTGAACAAGGAAATACTATAGGGTCCTGATGGTAAGAAGATCAAGGTTTTGTGGTATGAACCTTTTGAGATATTGGAAAAGGTGGGAGATAATTCCTACAAACTCAACCTACCTTGATACATGCACATTTACTCAATAATGAATGTGGAAAGTCTCAAACTCTATGAGCCTTCCATTTTGGAATAAGAAGAGGATCATGCGTTACCTTCCATAGAGGACTTACCTCCAAATGCCCCAGCAGAGTTGACAAAGCATACAATTTTACAAAAGAGGTCAAGAATTAGAAGATAGGGGTAACATGACCTTTGGTAGATTGAGTTGAAAGGAAAAATACCAAGAAAATATAAATAGTACTCCAAGAAGAAGGTAGAGAAAGAATTTCCTCACCTAATTCAGTATGAATTTTGAGGATCAAAAGCCTTCAAAAATTGGAAGGCATGATTTGTATCAGATCATCATATTATTTTTCATTTATCTCAATTCTTTTAGAGTGGAAAAAATTGGATGAATCAACTTGCAAGGTCATTTTACATTTAACCTATTTTATGATTCGATTCCTCTTCTAGGTCCTCTACTGGGCTTCACAAACATTCTCTAACAATATTCTACAATTACACGTCTCTAATCTAGACTTAATTTCATCCTTTACTTTGTTCCTTCATGCCATAAAATACGACAGACAATCCTTTTCACAAACTTCACAGATGATCGAATATTACTTCCCCCCAAAAAATGCCAATCTCTTTTTCCTATTTATATTTTACTGGATTGATCAGAAATGGCAAGGCCAAGTATCAAGCTTTATGATTTTGTTTTTTTTCTTACAAGAAATCTTGCCCGAATGACCTAAATATAGATTGATTCCTTAATTCTTTGGAGCTTAAATTGAATTGCATGAAACCATATGATGTGATTGTATTCTATAAAAATATAGATCTGAGACCTTATGAGCATTGTAAATTAAAATACATCAGATATTTTTGACTTAGATTAAATCTTCAACACCGAAATTCATTATTCACTGCATAAGACCAAGAGTTGTGATGACAGGTTAAAACAACAAACTATGACTCCTAAATTTTGACCATATTGTGAAGCTCAACAAAAATGGAGTTGTATGGGACTTGCAAGAAATTTCCAAGCCAAGTAACACAATGTGTAAATAATGTCAAATTGGAGAGAAAATTTGAGTGCCCTTCAAACCCAAAGAAAATTCATGAAGGAGGCGACTACAACTAGTTCACACAAATTTATGTGGGCTCGGAAGAACTGAGACTCCAAGTGGTGTGGTTGAAAGAAGAAATAGATCCATGCAATACTTAGTAAGAGAAATGATGGAATCACTTAGTATATTGCTTGAGGAAAAAACAATTATCTATATTCGTTTCTTTTATTGAAGTTGAATATATAGTAGCTACAACTTGAATATATAGTAGCTACAACTAGTTGTAGTCAGATTTCATGGTTGAAACAAAATCTACATGATATGTAAGCTACTTATGATAAACCCATTCCAATCATCTGTGATGAAATAGATGTAATTGACTCAATTTGATTTGAAATAGCAAAGAAGAAGAAGTGCGAAGAAGGATGAAGAAAGGAAGAAAAGAGTGAAGTTTCTTGGGAAAATATCTCTCTCTCTCTCTCTCTTACATGTATGAAGCTAGGATTTCCGTGAAGCTGCAATTGTAGGAAGTCGAAATTGCAGGGTCGAAATTTTGGGATGAAGTTGTAGGTTGAAGTTTGGAAGTTACCTTGAAGAAGATCTTGCTGGAGGATGACATGGTGCTTGGTGGGGTTGTTGGCTCTAGTCTTTGGGTCTTGGAATTCTCTTTGTAAGTAGATTCTAAAGAAGAAGAGAAGCATTTTATGGGTTTTCCCCTTGGAGGGGTTTTGCCCTAGCTTGGAGCCTATATCTTGTGTATTTTGTTGTGGTGTGATCTTCATTGTTTTGGTAATTGCTTGAAAATATAGCACTCCTTTCTTGATACTCTGTCTTATTTTTTGTCTCCCCCATTCTTTCCTCATTCTGGTTCTATACATTATTACAAGAAAAGAGAAGAAGAGTTCAATTTTATTTTGTGAGATCTTCAGTGCTTGTGCTTTCTTCTCCCCCTTAGCCTTTGCTTATTCCCCTAGAGAAATTGAAAATTGAGATTGATATGGGGTTTAACGGTAAGTTTCGCTGGGTGAAACCCACGAGATGAGCATTCAAATCTCATTGAGTATATATATGACCTGTTGTGTCTTGGCTAGAAGAATAGGCGACCCCATAGCGGACGTCTCGGCTCTTGTTGAGGCATAAGTTTCTTGCTATTGTGCGTCTTGCACGTTGTTGCAAGTAGCCTAGGTTTATAGTGGCAGCCAGTTAGATTTGATCCTGGGTCTGTTCAGGATAACTCTCATCAGTTACCGATTATCCTAGATTTAAAAAAAAGAAAAAAGAAAAAAAAAAAAAAAACTACCAGTATGGAGTACCTGTGGTGGTGGATCTGTTTTGCTGGATCAGGATAAGTGTTTCCCCATTTAGCAAAGCTAGTTCATACCTTGGAGTCTTGCTGCGAAAACTTATCAAAACTTAGTTCAATTTACAACTTTAGATAATAAAAATACAGAATTTCATTGGAAAATACTACAAGTTGTGAAAACTTATCAAAACTTAGTTCAATTTACAACTTTAGATAATAAAAATACAGTTTTTCTTTGGAAAATACTACAAGTTCTTCACGTGTGAAAATTATGTTTTCTTATGCTTTCACTAATATTTAATCTTGATCTTAATTGGATTTGAGAGATAATCTTCAAATTGTCTTCCTCCCTATTCACTTTATCTTCCTTTTATCTCTTTGACTCCATTAAAAGGCTCTAGTTTACTAAACAACAAGTTCTTATAGAATAAGATGCACTATTAGGCATATTTGAGTAGGCATTTAGCTCATTTTCGTTCTGTTTTAGATAGATTACAGTAAGATTAGCTTGCATTATGGCACAGAAATAGAAGTGTGTGTGTTTTTCAGTTTTCATGCATAATAATCGTAAAAAATCATTTAAAAAACTCAAAAAATTACATAAAAATAACCTTCAATTCATAAAAACAGTCGACTATTTGTTGTGGTTTATGTGTACTTTTCAGCCTCTAAACAGTCAATTTACAGTTTGTTGTAAATTCATTTTTGTTGCTTTTGGCATATCCTTCATAGAGTAATTGCAATAGACTTCGTCCTCTGAATTATAGGTAAATATTGCACCATTTGCCATCTGAATTTTTATCCATTTAATCACTTATTGCTTGTTGTGTTTTCCATTATTACGAAAATACTTGTCTAGGACAGTCGCTGGTAGTTTGAATTGGGTGGCAGTGACCATTTATTGCATTGTAGTTTAACTCACCAAGTCATCTAAGGATTCTCCCCCGTAGTTAACAAACACTAACCCAAAGTGCAGCGAATGAGTACGTGGTGACAGTGTACCATTTCCAGTTACACTGAAACAGATGGTTTCGAATGTTAACAACAGCGAATGAGTACGTGGTGACAGTGTACTATTTCTAGTTACATTGAAACGGATGGTTTCGAATGTTAACAGGTAGATCGGATTTTATCATCCCCTCTTTCTGAGATGAAATGAAATGAAATGATATTTTAAGGTCTACGGGACTAAAAATAGTCTATGAGACCATTAGTTCCCAGTTTTTTTTCCTCCTTGCAATTCAGTCTTTTTCTGATTCAAATTGATGATGACCTGACCCAACCTTCCAACAATCCCCTAGCTAAAGAGAAAATGCCAAAAAACTAATACTAACTAATATGATAAAAAGGCAAGAGAAGTAAGATGTTGATATCCCAGCAAAAGCAAGCTAGCATATGGACTTTGAACCAGAAAACAAGAAGCATGCCAACAAGAACAGCTGCAAGAAAAAAATCGGCAAATGACGAAGTAATCTCAGGTCTTAAGCCTGGGAGCCTATATAAAAGCTATTGAAGCAATTGTTAAAGAAGTATCAGGTGTCACGTCTGAAAGACAAGTATAAATTAATATTTTATCTAGTTATATCTCTGTAATAACATTCCCGAGAGATCTGGGAAACAATGTATGTTTTCTCATTGGAAATATATAGAAAGTCTTTTTCTCTAGCATATGGACTTTGAACCAGAAAACAAGAAGCATGCCCACAAGAACAGCTGCAAGAAAAAAAAATTGGCAAATGATGAGGTAATCTCAGATCTTAAGCCTGGGAGCTTATATAAAAGCTATTGAAGAAATTGTTAAAGAAGTATCAGGTGTCACGCCTGAAAGACAAGTATAAATTAATATTTTATCTAGTTATGTCTCTGTAATAACATTCCTGAGAGATCTGGGAAACAGTGCATGTTTTCTCATTGGAAATATATAGAAAGTCTTTTCCTCTAGCATATGGACTTTGAACCAGAAAACAAGAAGCATGCCAACAAGAACAGCTGCAAGGAAAAAATTGGCAAATGATGAAGTAATCTCAGATCTTAAGCCTGGGAGCCTATATAAAACTTAAAAGCTATTGAAGGAATTGCTAAAGAAGTATCAGGTGTCACGTCTGAAAGACAAGTATAAATTAATATTTTATGTAGTTATGTCTCTGTAATAACATTCCTGAGAGATCTGGGAAACAGTGTATGTTTTCTCATTGGAAATATGTAGAAAGTCTTTTCCTCCCGACCAAAAGCAAAATATCGAACTCTATGTTTATACGGGATGAGTAGGGACAAGACAATAGCCAAGTTGGGTTAAGGATTGGCCCAAAAAGTTATTCAAGACAGTTGGAAGAATTTTGGTGATGAAGATGATGTGCATCACTAGCATGGCAAGATTGAAACGAATGGCGCCGAGCATACAGGAAGAACCTCGTGGCTCGTGGCTCGTGGCTATTGCTAAGAAGGGTGAAGAAGACTGAACAAAAAAGGTTTTCACAGTATTCCTAATTACATGATTCAAAAGACAATTCCGAGAATTATTGTTGTACATTACTTTTGAAAGAGGGCTTAACGCATTGGCAAAATATTATCTACCTAATGCATTTGGGTGAATTACTTCTCAACTCAATGATGTACCAGTCTGCAGAATCAGGTCCTTTTTCAAGTGTGCAATTCGAGTGGTATAGCCCATTACAATTTCCATTCAAACTCTCTTTTATTTTCTAACTCCAATGCGATCCATGATTGTCAAAATGTGAAAACAAACCTAGCAAAAAATTTGCAAATTCCAATGCATTTTGGACACTTGTGACCACCCAATGTTGAGTTTCAGAATTTTTAAATAAAACATTATCAAACCCAGTGAGACCGTTAAAGAACATTATATTCCATTGTAAATCTATTTTGAGCAGCCTAAAACTTAATCTATAGGAATCCATGAAATAAAGTTTAAAATAAGCATACTAGGAGATCAGAGTAAGGGATTTTAACGAAATTGCTTGTTGGAACGTGGGCTTCTTGAACGCTAGCCTTAGGCTGCCCTGTTTTTCCAGCTTTGACGTGAAATCTTGTCAGCGTTGCATTTGGATTAGTGATTACAGACGGGGAGGAAAACGGACATGAAATCTGCTTAGGAAAATGCTACATACCGTTCATAATTGTGAATGCAGTTACACTCTGAAAGAAAGTAGTAAATGAGTATAAGTATTTCTGGATTGTTTTCAACACGAAGTTGAATGGGAAGACAGTAGAAATAAGGAAATAAGATAATTTTAAAAGGGCCAAAAATATTATATGTTATTAAAAAAAAGCGGAATTATGTGATTGGAAAATGAAGAAAATATTTCACGATCCGCGTCTTACCTACGGAAAGTTTTTCAGGCTGATCTTAGTTGTCAGCGTTCGATGCAGGGTTATGATGCAGCGGTTTCAATATCTGTTGGATTTTGAGGATATTAATCTGAGGTCTTCTTGTCTTCCTCGAACTTATAGAGCCGGCAAGCTTAATAATGGCTTCTGCCTGCCATGAAAATGACGAAATAAGCCTGCGAATAAATTAAAGAACGCGAAGAGGACTAAAGATGCAAATGTTACGTCAAAAATATATACGAAATTTGTTGTGAATGTATTAAATTTGTTGCTGAGATCAATATAATACCTTCTCAGCCGGCACATTGTAAACATTCACCATTCCATTATAAAAAATAACAAATTGAACTGTGGACTGCTGCTCGGGGGGTTTTGCTGGAACTGATCTGCTTCAAATAGTGCGCAAAACAAAACACAAAGTTAGCCTTATCATACATTTAAGCTCGCTCAGCTATCAAGAATTCGTAAATATATCAAATTACAAATGTCTGGAGATGAAAATACCTACAAACCGGATCAGTTTGGCTGATTGCAAAGGGCATAATAATGTTTCTTTCTGCAACTCTACTGTTTGAACTGAAACAGGTGCATACGGGAAATAATTCCATCAATTCCGCGTGACTAGATGCCTCAAAGCGTCCACTAAATCCCTTGGCCCGATGATTGACATGAGCCAAATCGCCTTGCTTGTCATCTGAAAGCTTGATTGACGAATGCGGTTTTATCCGTGACAGATCTTGCACTGTTACATTCATCAAAATAAATACGAAATCAGCGAAAACATTCTACTAAAAAAAGAATAGAGTGCTAAGTTTGAGGGTTTCTGTTGCTGATAATCTTGCAACTGATCATCTTGAAATCAGAAACAAGAAACGCCAGTTAGTGATCGATCACATTCTATCAAGAAAGGATAACCGCCGGTTACAACCGCCCGCGTCTAGTCACATGTAAATCAACGGATGATCATAATTCAATCGTCTAACCAAAGATCCAATGGTGTACAGTGAAGATAGGTAGACAGTAGGGGAGTTAGTCTCAGAGGGAAACGCCTTACGGCGTAATTAAAAAATACTTCCACCCAAGTTGAAATAAGGAAGCTAGGCATATTAGCTCCAAATTTAATCTGGATCTTTCAAAATTTTTTATGTCTCTGAATTTTTTTATTTTATTTTTAAGGCTTGCTAAGAGTACATTTTCATCATGTCTAATTTTTTCTCTTAATCGGTGGGATAGCACAAGATTTGAACCCAAGACATCTGATTTAATAAGACTTCATTTCTACAACCATTTACCAATTGAACTACCTAAAATAGACAAATTATTAAAAATTATAAAATGGTAAATAAAAATAATGAAAAAACAAATCTCACTCAATAATTTAAAAAAAAATCCTCAAACAAAATTTACTATGCTAACAAAAATACACATCAAGTTTATACCAAATTGTTGCCTATAATAACCCCATTTCTTGGGTCTCAAAGATCAAATTCATAATTTCTTAAACCCATTTCTTCGGTTTCAAAGATTAAATTCATAACTTCTTACACAAACTAGCACTTGCGAAGTACATTTAAAACAAGGGAGCCACTGTCGTAGCGGTAGTCCCTGCCGAGGTTGAGAAACTCCAACTGTGAGTCTATGTCTATCCTCTCTGTGGGTCTTTATGTTTTGTCAATTTATGTGTGAATTCATATTATAAAATTAACTACTTAAAAATGTTGTCTTCTTAATGATGACACCTACAGATATATCACAACATATTTAAAGGTATTGAATGGGAGGCTTAGAGTCCCGCTACAGATCTTCCACAGTTCCACACATATTCCTTGCAGAGGAAGGGACTTACACTGATCATGGTAACTGAATTTAAATACTGATTATAATAATAAAGTTTTGCATTCGGCTTCTGAGAAATTTTTTTAACTTCATACGCAGTTGTGGCACTGAGATTTGGATGAGTGGATATTCTTTTGTCTTGGCATGCTGCCGGCCACTGCAGATAAAGTGGAAAATATTTTTGGAATATTTAAAGGGATAAATAATTTTGGAATAGTTCTGAGTTATGCAATTGATATGTGATAAGCTCTCTGGTAAACAGTTGCTCTGCAAATTAGGAAGATGCCAAGGTTTATTTTTGGATTTGTATTGTTTTTTTTAAATATGTGGCTATAGTTTAAGATGTTCGTCACTCGACATTTGGATGCAGGTTTGAGAAATAGTTCAGTGTCAAACCTCACTGTCGGGGTATGCTCCAACTCCAAGAAAGTAACCTAGTTAAGAAAATGTTGTGCTTCATTGAAATTTTCTTGGGTTTCTAAATGGGTCACGTTCAAGAGAATAAACGTGATAAATAATATAAAATATTCCATGTACAGATTATAAAAGTTAACACATTATCTTAAAATTTCTAGAATATTGTACGCACGTTTCCGAGAGAAAAGGAAGCTACATTGCATGATCACCACTTGTTACATTGCATGGTCACCGCTTGTTCTCGTTCGAGATTACAATATTCATTGCATGGTAGCCACTTGTTCTAGTTGAAGATTAGAATCTTTTGATGAGTAATGTAACCACAAAATCAGAGCAGGTTGTAGTGAAATTCGCTCCTTTTAAATTTAATGAAAACAATGTACAAGGTGGAACAACGAGTTCCAGTAATACTTCTACAGCATGGAATTACAAGCATGGGTTTAAACATTCACCTAGTCATGAATAATCTAACAATGCTTGAAGGCTTTGATTCTGGTTCTGCTACTATACTACATAGGGTGAAGGAGCCAAGAGAACCGTTGAACTTCTTGAGTGTCATGTTGTTCTCGTGGGTAATGAAACCAATGCTTGAACAATTGGGGTTTATTGTAAATGACCCTACGTAGTGGAGAGTAGTTGGGGTAGCTGCCATGAAACTAAGGTAGTTGCCATGATACTAACACTGAAGCAGATTATTTCTCTTCCACAATGTAATTAATACTACCAGGGATCAATGAAGACTTGGCCCTGGTTAAATTCGCTCCTTTTAAATTTAATGGAAAACAATGTACAGGGTCGAGCAACTTGAAATTTAATTTTGTGCAGTTAATATGAACCTTTCTAGTTCAATAAGCGAGCACCTAACAGCAAGGAGTAGGATGAAGTGGTACAGGAAATCTCCTATATCAAGAAGATGACTTACTTCTACTACTGCATGTATTCTCTACTTACTTTCCCAAGCGAAGGTTTTTTGACAATCATGGCTACTGGACTAAAATTTGTAACGAATATAGGCCCAAACGTTGTAACGAATGAAGGCCCTTAGAGGTGATATCAATGGATGGAATAAAAGTTGTGGCTCTGTTCATTTTTCTTTTATGAAATGGATGTTGTGTGTGGGTTGTGCGCCTTTTTTTCCTCTCTGGAAGATATTGCCAGTGTGCGCGTTTTATTTTTTTGAAACGGATGTTGTGTCTGTTTCTAACGACACATTATATCACAAGAACGCCCGCCACGATTCTTTCCTACTCCGAACAAAGCAAGTGGCTATTTTTGTATGGGATCTGGAATCGCTAAGTTACAGAGTTACACATAGCGTTTGAACTTTGAAATTTGACCGATGCTTTGGGAAAATGGATCCCCATGCCCTTCCCGTAGGAATACGCCCAGCTTTGTTCGAATCTCCGGCCATTTTAGCTAGAAGGTCCATCAAATGCCTGTGGTTTGAAAATCAAATACGGTAAAATGGGTGAGGCTTCATTCACGACCGTGGAACAAGAAGGGAAGAATATCTGAGATACGCCCAGAAACACGACGAAAGACAAAGAAAGAGAATGTTACATGTGTGGTGACGTTGGATTTCAGGAACTCTTGTTCAAATGCCACATATGCCACCACCGATTTCAACACCTGTGAAACTCTGTCTCCTAGTGATTTCATCAAATACAATCATTCTCTCTGATATTCTATAAAATAGTTATTTTAATTCTGATATGTGAATTGTGTGAGCACTCTTACAGATATTGCAGTAGGTTATATTCTGATCAATTACATTAAGACGACACAAATGTATGTGAGTGGTGTCTCCATTTCCAAGGAAAAGAGAAAATTCAGAGCCAAAAGAAGAAAGTTGAATTGCAGGAAATGGGTAGTAAGAATGCCAAGAAGGTACCTGACAGTGACCTTGTGCCCAGGTCAGCATACACAAGTGCCATGGAGCAGCCTACATCAGTCACCATGAAGAAACCCATAAAGGCTAATGCTAAGCCTAGTAGTCTTAAACTCGACATCAAATTTGGAGGGAGCAAGAAAATCCAATTTGGAAGAAGCAAGAAAAAATAGCTATTCGATCTCTTACAACACTACAAGGTAACCGCTGAACCCTACATTAAAGTGCCCCGTATAGCTACCCTGACAAGCTCCATCAAAGGTGGATTTTGTCGACGGTATAAGCTTCTCTCGGGCGTGGTACACTCCTAAAGCTAGGGTTTGTTATGTGCTCCGAAATAGAATTTCATGGTTCCACATTTCTCCTCAGATTACTATATTCTATGGCTCTAAATAACAATATATTCTAACTGTCTTAGATAGATTTCTTAATCCTGTGAAACAAATATACATATCACAGGTATTATTCTGAATGTTGATGGTTATGTAATTGAAATTTTTGTTGCTAATTCCATAATATGATATTGTATTCTTCATTTTCGTTTACTCTCAGTTGCAGTGTTAGTTAAAATTCCATTAGCTATTAGCAAAATTGAACATGTTAGACACATTAATATTGCAACCACAATGGTCCAACAGTTTTTATATATCATTTAAATTACGACTGACATGGTTGAATGGTGCCTGTCATTACTTTGATATATTGCAAATACATAATTAATGCATCTCTTTTCTGTACATGCTTGTCGATTGATTTGTGTGCAGTAGCAATAGTATGTGATGGCCGAAAAAAAAAACCATTCGGTACAATTTAAAGTTTGTGCTACAAGCAGATTTTATTGGATGGACTTTTGGGATGGGTCCGAATATTTTACCGGATGGATTGAAATCTGTTGATCATGGTATAGTTGGAAGGTAATTTATTCAACGTGAGCAGTAAATCCTAGTTATTTTTGTCATGTAGAGTAATCTTTGACTAGTGTATCAACAAGTTATCAAGAAGGCTCGGCTAAACCACTTTAGATTTTCCCTCAAAATAAAAAGTTAGCAACAGCATAAGCAATGTTGTTAATATAGAGGAGACAACTAAGACTATGAGAATGTCAATTTAAAATGGGCCTAGAGGGATACCTTCGACAGTCAGGTTAAAAATGGGACCTGAGGGAGACCTTCACTGGACTGGCGAGAGGGCACACCATGCTTTTAAGAAGTGTTTTCTACCAAATTTCTCAGATTCTCGACACCACGCTTTCCTCTAGACTGCTCAACTATACCACCAATAACATGGTAAGCCATTTCTCTACTTGCTCATTGCTTGTTTACTTTGTATGCCTGGAAATAGTATAAACAAATCTTGTTGACCTTTTCTGCCTGCACATCTGCCTGTTCTTCTTGTTCTGGTAAGTTTTCTGTTATCCAAATTGAGTGGGATTCGGAGATGGCTTTTCTGCCAGCAATAGGGCAGAACTTACAATAGTGGAATTAGCATAGTTCTTGCTCTTGCGTCTACTTGCAAGGCATATTATGGCAGACCATTGATAATTATAGAGAATCGGATAAACGATTCAGAATCTTTCTCCACTATCGATTAGATCCATTCTTGGGTAAGGAAGCAGTATACAGTCCCCAAACAGGTCATTGTAGGTGGCGAGAATGGATTGAGTGGGAAGAGACGAGATTCATAATCCTATATGAAGGCTCCATCGAAACCTCCACAACCTTCTCCATTTGCAGGGTCATTCGAGGCTTCTTCCACCTGATCAAGTTGTCTCCATCTGCATCTACAACATTCTCCATCTACATCTACAGGATTCTTGTCCCTGATAAAGGCATCTCTATCTATAGGTTATAAAGCCTTCTCCCCAAGTAGGGACGTACTATGGCAGCGTCAGTTGTTGAACTATTCCTCAGCTGCACCAATGTCTTTGCAGTGGAAGCTAGAGGTTGTTTATGTTACAATAATCCCAAATGCTTCAGCGCATGACTTCATCCTCGTAGAGAAAAAACACTTGAACAAAGATCAACACGGGAATGAAGAGTGGATGCACTGCAATGGACAATCTATTTGCAATGGAATGAACAGGGGCAATAGGGAGCATGATGGTGGTGGAAAATCTGCCTGCAATGGAGTGAAGAGGAATGAATAGGGGAAAGAGGGAGCAGGAGGGCGGTGGAATGGATAGATAAGAAGAGAGGTGGCGAAAACTATAAACAATCATGTCAGCACACAACCGTGACAAGTGTAGGCAAGAAAAAACTTAGGATAAAATAACTTGCCCTCACTAAAATCACATCAGGGCAAGAGACGCTTGCAATAAGAGGGTGAAATCGAAAGTTTGGTTAAAATTTTTTGGAGCCAAATCGCCAACAATAAACTTTGCTTAAAATTACTTAAACACTGAAAATTTACGGTCAACAGAAGAACTAATACCTGGTCAACGCTCAATCGAATGCTATAGTCCCTGCTATGCTGGAGGCAGGGACTAATAAAGCATACCATACCATGGTTACCTTAACTAAACTAGTGGTTCCAATTAGTTGCGTGGAAATTTAAGATAAAGCATATTAGGGCGAAATTTTAACGTTTACATTAGCTATAGTTTAGGAGATTATTAGTTTTCTTGTTTTTTTGTGTTTTGTAATTTAAATTTTTTATTATTCAAATTAATAATGAATTGATCTAATCTTCTAATAGTCTCTCAACACAGTTAAAACCGAAATATTCTACCCTAAGCACAGTTGAAACTAAAATATTGTACCTATGTATTCCATAACTTGCTTTACATCATTTACAACTTTCATTTTGAGACCTGGACGGGTTGTATTAATGCTATATAAACTGGTATTGCTCCATAGCACATGCTGCAGTTGAATTCTCCTATTCTGATGCATAGAACACATGTAATAAATCAGAGAACACAATGGATTGAAATGAACACAAGCACAATCACACAGAACACTTGCTCATTCGATTGCTAAAAAGAAGGATTTTATATACAGTGGAGAAGTTTTTGAAGTTGGTATGGCGGCTTCTTCAGGAAGCTACCTAGCTCTCAAAACTTCTGCTAAATTCTATAGAAGAAGCTAGACTCTGCATTTAATGTTGGTGGTTGGAATTATTAATGTTTTACAACACTCCCCTTTAGTTCCAACCATATAACAAATATACTATAAAACAATACATAAGACACTGTAAACATACTCTTAATTGTCATGCCTGCTGGTCTAAGTCTCAGCTAGGCTTACAATATAATCTTGATTTTCTACAACACATAACTTACTTCTACAAAACTCAAATTTTGCCTTCCCAAGAGGCTTAGTGAATATGTCAGCTACATTATCATTTGTATTATGGTATATTAGAGAAATTTCTTTTGATTGGACCTTTTCTCTTACAAAATGATATTATGTGTTTATATGTTTTGACCTTGCATGACATATATGATTGTTCCCGAGTTTGATGGTGCTTTGATTATCACATCTGATCACTATAGGTTCTTGTTTACCTTCGCCAACATCTTAAATTATTCTTCTGAGCCATATAGCTTCACGGGTGCCACTACAGAATGCTTTATATTCTGCTTCAGTTGATGACAAGGAAACTGTCGCATGTTTCTTACTGCTCTATGATATAGCTCTCGATCCTATATTAAAGACGTATCCAGTGGTGGATTTCCTGTCATCTGGATTTCCAGCCCAGTCAGAATCAGAATGACCTGTCAATTCAACATTACAAGCATTAGTATATTCAATACCAAAATTGATAGTTCCCTTTAAATATTGAAGGACCATTTTTGCAGCTATCCAATGGCTTTCATGAGGCTTAGCCATGAATTGACTAAGTATGCTTACTGCATAAGCAATGTCTGGTCTAGTGGTAGTGAGATAATTCAGACTTCCCACTAATTGTCGATACAATGTTCCATTCACCTCTTTTGTTCCATCATCACTTCTTAATTTGATATTTTGTTCCAATGGAGTACTCACTGTTTTACATCCATTCATATGAAATCTCTTTAGTACTTCATTTGTATATTTTCTTTGTGTGATTAAGGTTCTTCCATCATCTCTCCATACTTCAAGACCTAGACAATAGTGCATCTCACCAAGATCCTTCATCTCAAATTCCTGTGATAACTTCATTTTTATATTTGTAATCAATTTATCAGCACTCCCTATTATTATTAGATCATCAACATATATAGAGAGCAATACTATATCCCCATTTCTATCTGTCTTGACATACAAATTAGGATCATTTTTACTTTTTTTAAATCTTTGCTGAAAGAAGAATTTGTCGATTTTCTCATACCAATATCTGGGAGCCTGTTTTAGTCCATATAAGGCCTTTTTAAACTTGCATACAAGATGTTCTTGACCCTTCTTTACAAATCCTTCTGTTGAACAAGATAAATCTCTTCATTTAAGTCACTATTTAGAAAAACTAACTTTGCATCTAATTCATGTAGCTTCCAATCATATTTAGTTGCCAATGCTATCATTATTCTGATTGTATTCATTTTTGCAACCGGAGCAAAGGTATCTTCATAATCTATACCTTCTTTTTGTGAATAACCTTTTGAAACCAATCTTGCCTTATACTTGTCTATGCTACCATTTGCATTAAATTTTGTCTTGTACAACCATTTTGATCCTATAGGGACTTTATTTTCAGGTAATTCTATTAATTCCCAAGTTTCATTTTTCATTATAGAGTCATATTATTTTTTCATAGCTTCCATCCGTTCTTTATGATTTTTGACTTGTTCATAATTTAAGGGCTCAAAAACAGTCATTACTTGAGACATTAAAGCATAATATTTATACCTGATGGGGGCTTGAATCTATCGCATTGACCTTCTTAGAGGTTCATTACTTTTTCGAGTACCTTCTCCTTTTCTTCTCTGTGGAGTGCCTTCATCACTTCTTTGTGGACTTTGATTCCTTGATGTGTCTTTTGGAATTTCCATGTGTTCTTGTACTTGAGTTGATTCCACAACTTCTTCTTCCTTAAATCTTTCATAAGGATACTGCCATATATTATGTTCATCTTCTTTTATTTGTTTATCTACATGCTCATGAAATATAACATCTTTACTTGCAAAGACCTTGTGAGTACTTGGATCATACATTTTATATGCTTTTTGATCAGTGCAATATCCAATAAAATTACATTTGATGGCTTTGGCATCTAACTTTCTCCTATTCTCTTTAGGAATATGAGCAAAGGCCTTGCATCAAAATATCCTTAAATGACTAACTTTAGGTTTAAAACCATAAAATGCTTCAAATGGTGTTTTTTGCTCAAGATACTTAGTAGGGCTTCTATTTTTAAGATATACAGCTATATTAATGGCTTCAGCACAAAAACTATTAGAAATTCCTTTACTTTTTAACATACTACGAGCACATTCAACTAATGTTCTATTCTTTCTCTCAGCTACTCCATTTTGTCGAGGTGTATGTGGTACTGTGAATTGTTGCATAATTCCATTTTGTTTGCAATATTTGATAAAAGCTCGTGAAGTGTACTCACCACCTTTATCTGATCGAAGAATTTTGATGCTCTTTCTTGTTTGCTTTTCAACCATACTCTTGAATTCTTTAAAGTATTCAAACCCGTCACTTTTGTTTCTTATAAAGTACACCCAGGTGTATGCAGTGCTATCATCAATAAATATAAGAAAGTAATATGCTCCACCAAGTGACTTAGTTCTCATTGGACCACATACATCAGATGCACTAGTTCAAGTATTTCAAGTTTTCTTCTATTTTCATGCACAGGAAATTCTTCCCTACGTTGTTTTCCTAGTGCACAACCTTCACATTCAAAGTGTTCACCCTTAATAATTGGAAGACCTTCTACCATCAATTTCTTTTGTAATAACATTAGGTCATTATAATTTAAGTGTCCATACCTTTGAGGCCAAAGCTCTATAGTTGACATGCCTGTTGATGCCAAAGCTTGATGCCCATTCTTCATTACATCCAACTTGTATAAGCCTCCAACTCGCATTTCCACATTTATTGTTATTTTGACACTACTGATATTGCACGTCAAAGCTCAAGTAGCAGACGAATAGAGAGGTAACCATAAGGAAGAAGAGGTATTGAGGCAGGGAAGGAAGAAGGCGTTGAGATAGAACAGATAATTCCACGAGGACAAAACGAAATGATAGGCGTGCATAAGCGTTGGGAACACAAAAGATTATCTCCAAGTGAAACAGAATAATTTAATTTAGTACAAGTATATATATTTCGTGGCTTTGTCAGTGGCCCATTAATCAATGATCATGCCGTAGAGGAGGGGTAACAGATGCCATCACACGGCACGAAGACAATGTTTATTGATGATACTTGTGGAAAATTAACGTCACGGCGATGTCTTTGACGTGGGAGCCAACAGCATTTTCCGTGAATGTGACAACTTCGTGATCATGGTGTGAATATAACAGCCATGGTGGGCTGACACGATAACCAATAGGCCCTTCAAGTCATAAATATGACTGGAGTCTGGGATAATGGGATTACCGACAATCTCATCCACACATATGTGAATAACACTATTTGAAGTATAGATACCGGTAGAGCTTGATAAGATGATGTATATGACTATGGGGAGCGTAGAAATAAGCAGAATATGAAAAGTCCAATTCAAGACGTAAGATGCACGTTTCCTCAAGTCTAAAATAAAAATGTTAAAAGGTATGTGGAAAGAATGTGCCGTTTGTACCGAGCAACAAAGTAAATAAACCAAAGACTGAAAAGCGAAATGTTAAATCTATCCAGAGCATTTATATGAAAACATATATATCACTAGCATTTCCAAGAAAACATGAAGAAAAAAAAATGGACAAAAGTGGGATAAGTGGGATAAGTGGGGATATAAGTGAATAAGCTCTATTTTTTTATTATTATTGAAATCTGTTATATATTTGTAGAAGCAATGAATATATTATTATATAATCAAATATATTTTTAATTTAATTATTATTTATCTCACTAATTTTTAAGGTTAATTATGATAATAGGATTATGAATCTATTGCCCTTAACTATTTGTTGAATAATAATTTTGAATACATCTCATAATTTCTTTCCTAATTCTGATAACTCACTTGGATACTAACTATATCTAATACTTTGTTGTCATAATTCTGATAACTCACTTGAATACTAACTACATCTAATAATTTGTTGTCTTAATTCTGATAACTCATTGTAATACTAACTACATCTAATAATTTGTTGTCCTGATTCTGATAACTCACAAACACAAAATCTGCTAATAATTTATGAGCGATTACATGACACAGTTAAACACAACACTAACACACAAATTAATAAGAGAAATAAGATTTTGGTAAAATAGCATAGAAACTTAGATCTTAGACTTTTGTGATCCATATTGATAAAATGATTGTCTTTAGGATTAATCACATTATTGAGATTTGGTCAAAAGCTTCCTTCTTCATGTTTTTAGATGAAAATTCTAGAAACTTGAGATGGTACTCTAGTTATATAAATTAAACATTAGAAAAAGCTATTTTTTTCAGGTTTAGATATGAAAAATTTAGAAATTTGAGATTGTTAGATACACATCAATATCTAACAAGGGTGATAGCTTATAGTCCCTGCCTCTTTGTGTGGGGACCACATTTTTTTGTTATTTAAGAATGTTGTTTTTTTGCACTCCACATAATGAAAGCTTTCCATGCACCTCCGCATTTCACACAATGAAAGCTAAACCCCGTTTGTGCGGAGTGTGTCGTTATTTGAGAACGTTGTGTTTCCACACTTTGAAATCTTTTTCTGCACCTTCGCATTTCACACCTTTGCATTGTGCTTGCTTTGCACTCCGCTGAATGAAATTAACTCAATTAAAAATAAAAGATAAAAGTCAAACATAGTTTTGAAAATCACTCATTAGATCATCAACGTCCACAACTAGTATTAAAAAATTAATTAAGGTTTATTCATACTATTAGTATCTGAAATTCATATTAAGCAACTGTATTAAATGGAGGTGAGGAGAAAGTTTAATTAACTAAGGCTTAGTACTATTATTAACATCTAAAATTCATATTGAGAAACTAGATTAAATGGAGGCGAGGAACAAGTTCATACGCGGAAATTTAAGTCCTACAAAATTAACATATCAATTTCATTTTGAGACTTTAACATTGCCTGAAGTGTGGAACTATGACCAATGCTTTCATCATACGAAGTGCAGAGGTGGAGAGGAAGTTTTTATTGTGCATAGTGTGGAGTGAAAATGAAGCTCTCAAGCTCTCATTGTGCTTCCTCCGCACTCCACACAATGAAATTAACTCAATTAAAAACAAAAGATTAAAACATATAATTCAACAATCGAGTGACAGATCAAAGTTGTCAAACATAGTTTCCACACCCAACATTAAAAAAATAATTAAGGCTTAGTCATACTATTAACATCTACAATTCATATTAAACAATTGGATTAAATGGAAGTGAGGAGCTAGTTCATAAGTAGAAATTTAAGTCCCAAAATATTAATATATCAATTTCACTACAAGGAGCGGAAGAAGTTTTCATTCTGCAGACTGTGGAAATGCAAGAGCACGCCGATGCAGAAAGAGTAGAATGAAAGCCAAAACCCGAGATATGCACACTTTGCATTCATAATAGCATTTTCTCCAAATTCACTTTGAGATGCAAAAGAAGATTTCATTATGCAGAGTGCGAAGGTGCGGAAAAAACTTTCATTGTACGAAGTGCGAAGGTGGGGAAAAAGCTTTTACTATAGGGAGTGTGAAGAATGCTTTTCATTCTGCTTTTTCTGCACCTACTTCTCCCTGCACATATGCCTTTTCTACAAATCCTTTATTTCGCACATGAAAATTTTAAAAGCTTAACTCGGTGAAATTAAATCGATTAAAAATAAAAAATAAAAATATATAAGTCGATAATCCAGTGACAAATACTGACTGCGGTGTAGAGGACTTCTCACCTAGTATTAAAAATATTAATTCTGACTTACTCATACTATTAACATCTAAAATTCATATTAAGAAACATGATTAAATGGAGAAAAGACGTAAGTTCATACTTGGAAATTTAAGTCCCACAAAATTAATATCTCAATTTCACTCCAAGGACTAGAAGAAGCTTTCATTGTGTAGATGGTGAAGATGCACGAATGCGCATGTGCGAAAGAAGCAAAATGAAAGCTTCTTTTGTGCCTCCATGAGTTGCACAATAAAATCCAAACCATGAAATATACACACTTTACAATCATTACAACAGCTTCCCGAATTCACTCTGCATAATCTATCAATGTTGTACTGAATATGATTTTTTTTAATTGTATTTCGTCGAAAAAGACATAGAAAATGAACAAAAATAGGCTTAAAAATGCATAAATTTAATAACAACATCAAAGGTAAAAAAACAAATTGTAGACAATTTTATATAGGTTCGAGGCTTTAAGCCTTTTGGATGAAGAAAACAATGCTTAAATTTAACCACAGATTCCGAAGAACTTATCACAAATTTTTATATTGGTTCACTGTTTCCATTGTACGAAGTGATGATGTGGGGATGAAGCTTTCATTTTGCTTAAAATTAAAATTTGTAATTTGATAATCACAATAATAAAATTTGTTGTACATTATGTTTTTTCATTGGATTTTTTATTTACCATTATGAAAACTTGTAGTGTAGAATAGTGACTGTGGTAAAAAGCAATCTGCATGGCTTAATCAAAGTATTAACATCTAAAATTCATATTAAGCAATTTGATTAAATGGAAGCAAGGAAAGCACCAAGGTGCAAAAGAAGCTTTCATTGTGCAAAGTGCGGAGGTTCCCGAACACTATGTAGATTTGTGTGGTCTTACATAGGTGTGGAAGAAGCACAAAGAAAGCATTTTCCACATCTCCACACTCTGTACAACATTAAAATATTAATACATATAACATCTTTCTAACTTCAGAGTAAATAGAGCTACAAGGCTTCGATAATGAAAATGATAATAGTTTTCATACATTATGTGTTTTCATTGAATTTTTAATTGGTCGTCACCTTGTTAGTCTTATATTCTTGGGAGATTTATGCATGATATCCAAAATAATTGTTCAATGTTCAAGTTGGAAACAATGTTTAATACTGAGAGGGGAAGGGTGAATCAATATTAAGGCTAATTTTAACTACTATGCCAATTTATATTTTTTTTCAAAAGCAGGGGCATACCACATGTATCTGGGAAGAATATGTTGTTTGTACCGAAAAACAAAGTAAATAAACCAAAGACTAAACAGTGAAAACATTGAAAACTAGATTAGAGACTTCCTTATTCATGTTTATAGATGAAAACTCTAGAAAATTGAGATGATAGTTAGTTATATAAATTAAACATGAGAATTTTATCTTTTTATTCATGTTTATAGATGAAAATTATGGAACTTGAGATTGCAGTTTTGTTATATGAATTAAATGGTTGGTAAGTTTAGATAGACATCAATTTATAATAAATATAAAAATAATTATTTTATTATACATCTCATATTTGTAAAAATTATATATATATATATATAAACTAAATTATAACTTTATTTTAACTTATCATTATTATTGTTATTCTTAACCACTAAGATTCATTGCATTTTAAATACGTTTTATTACAAGATCATGAGCCATACCATGATCTATCAATATCACATACTAAAAAAAAGGCAAATTTAATTTAAATTTAAAGTTTTTTATAACATTTTCTATTTTAACTAGAAAGCACAAAGGGCATAACTATTTGTGATATCAAGTGCCACACACTATATTGACTACCACTATTGAGTGGATACTCAGAGGTTAAATCCCTACAGTCCATCTATTAATTATTGATAATTAAATTAAAATTCTGAAAGCCCTTTTCCAAAATAGATATGCCTATTCACATAATAAGATTTTCCTAAGTAATAAACATCTTTCGTACATATACGTTGTATTGATTTATATACAAAAACAAAATGAAATGATTAGAACTTGTTATTATGTCCCTTAGTGCAGGGATATATACTATCAACTTTACAGTCTTTATCCTATCATATTAGAATGTAATATTTATCAACTTAATGTTTGACTTGTGATCCTAGAATGTGGTGGTGAAATGAACTTGTTTATGAGTTGAGGTGGTGTACAAGGTAAGTGGGTGGTCTATAACTGGTCTTCATGTGGTGAATTGCTTGATCTCATATTTATATTTATCTGGGAAGATGTTTCACTTAAATTATCACTGTAAATCCTAGCTTGATTAGATTAAAGGAATAAAGTAGATTACCATCCTTTTATTTTTTATTCCTCATTCTTTAGTGTGCATGTGTCTACATGTGTGGAAAATTCTTATCAAATATTGTTAATGTAGTGTTGTGATATGATTTTACTTCTATGGTTCCAATGTATTTTTGTTATTCATCTTCCCTCTAAAGGTTTGTGCTTAATGATTCCCTAGTAGTGTAAGAGTTGTTGACATCTAAAGGATTGGTAAGGTGGCACATATATGCTTTAGAAGTTCAAAAATCATTCTAGTTTCCCTTGGAATGGCATACCTTTCCATCTTACCACTAGAGAAACTCCAATTTCCATTTTCGCACATCTGAAGTATGATTTTTAACAAATTTTGTTTTGGATTAGAGAGGTCTCTCACATGCCCAAATTTGAGGTCCATAAAAAAGTATAACATTGTTCAATTTGCATTCGACTTATGTTCGTTACCTTTCTATGATTGTTCTTTTGGATGGGTTCTTGGGCTTGGTGATTCTATAGTGTTGTATGGGTTTTAAGATTTCCAAACATTAGCAAGGATGTTGTTCACATTTGGGTTATACTATGTCTCTAATAAGGACTGTGGTAGTGTTAGGGGTTGTGGGTTTTAATTTTCTTTCTCACTTGCTTAATATTGTGTGGGTTTTAATCTATCAAGAGCAACAAAGTAAATAATCCAAAGACTAAACAACAAAATGTTAAATCTATCAAGAGAATTTATAGGAAAACACGTTAAAACAAAACTAATGAATAAAAACTAGAAAAGTGGGGATCTACTTGCATGAGCTCAATTTTTATTGGTGTTGAAATATGGCAACAAGAATATTCCAATTTAATTTGTCCTTGAATTAAATTTTGAATTAAAATCGAATTTAGTCTTAACAACTACTTGGAAATAATTAATTAATTAATTTTAAATTAATTAGTTGGAGAAATTCAAGTTAGAAGTCTTTCTGAAGTCATGCAAGAGTTATCCCTTAAATTAAGGAGACAAGATTGAGTTATATTTGAGTTGTAATTAGTTAACTCAGTTTACTGAGTTAAGTCCAGTTAAATTAGCTCCAAACTATTTGAGGAACTAATAGTGAGTTAACAGTTAGTTGATGCATTAATGCACTCAACTAGTGCTACTCCAGTTAATTGAAGATTCCGTCATCAAAAACTCATGCATGTCTATTTTGAGAAAGACCTAGTTGAGATTAATGTTCAAGGACAATGTACTATCAGTTGCATGTGTTTTCTCATGGAGAAAACTCATGCATGTAGTCAAGGATTCATCCTTGAGGATTATGCAATTTTGAAGGCTTGTTTTAACACTTGGTAATAGGCTAATCATCCAAAAGGAACAACACAAGGAAATAAGAGCTTGGAGGGCAGAGAGGAAGGCTAGAGAGAAGCCAAGATTGCCTATGAGCATTTGTGAGGATTGTACTGAGAGCTGGTTGGCCATGAGAGCTAAGGATTTGTATAATTCCTATGTATTTCCACCATGTACGATAATCTAATAGTGTGGGGTTTTTATCTGAGACTTTCTCCAAAGTATTTTCATGTGTATTGTGCCATTGATTCTTCTTCTTCTGGTTATATTGTTCAGCTCAATCTTTAAGCTTCCACAAATTGATAGTAGAAGTAGGTTATAGTATTCTGCTTTGATTTATATTGCATTGTGGGGTTAACCTATCATAGATTTTGTGCATGGTATCGGAGCTGTGAACAATATACTGAGAAGAGAATTTGAAGTTTCAAGTTCGGGGTTATAGGTGCAATCGAATTCATATCATACTTCAAGGTTGGCCAATGGTGTTCTATGGCTTGAGACTCGAGTATGCCTTGGAAGGCAGCTCGAATTACATAGCATGGAAAGATAGAATGGAGGCTGTATTAGAAGACAATGGATTGAAGGAATTCATTGATCAAGAAATCCCAAATCCAACTTCAACTAATGCACAAGAATTGGCTGAGTGGAAGAAGTGTGTGGCGAAGGCGAGACGGATCATCCTTGAGGGAGTTTGAGACCATATTGTCTCAAGTCTCCATGGGGAGGATACTCCATTTTCAATGTGAATGACATTGAAGGACCTCTACCAGAATAGTAGCGACTAGAGGAAATTGGCGCTCAAGGATAAGCTTCGAAGAATCAAGATGGAGATGGGCAATACTATTTCCACATATCTAAACAAGCTCACCACCTATAGAGATGAGCTTGGAAGTGTGGGAATAACTACTGCCGATGATGATATGGTGAGCCTCGCTCTCCTTGGCCTTCGAAAGAGTTGGAATAGCTACTAGGACTCTGTGAATGGAAGGGAGAAACTGCCGGATTGGGAACGACTGTGGTCGGATCTTATGCAGGAGGAGATCAGGAGGAGCACACGAGATGGTTCTTCATCAAAGAATGATGATGAAGAAAATGTGGCCTTAGCAAGTAAGGCAAGGAAGGGGAAGGGGAAGGCTTCCCATTTCAAATCGAATTATTCTCATGGAGGGAAGAAGGATGACATGTCTAAAGTAAGATGCTTTAATTGTCACAAGATGGGACATTATGTGACTAATTTCCCATCGAAGAAGTCCAAGAAGGGATCCTCGGAAGGATCGGAAGGTGAGGCATTAGCCTTTGAGTTCGAAATGGACTTTACCCTCATCGCATGCATGGTGTCATTGATGATGGGTTGTGTCTGGTGTCTTGATAGTGGAGCCTCATTCCACATGACCCATGTGATAAAAATTTATTTAGTGACTTGGAGGAGAAAGACCTCAAGATGCGCATAGAGATGGGTGACGACGGAAGGTATAGTGTTTTAGGAGTGGGCACGGTTGCCTTTTAGAGGCAGCATGGAGCTCCTCTCACCTTGAGAGATGTGATGTATGTGCCTGGACTCAAGAAGAACTTGGTATCGGTCGTGATTTTGGAGGACAAAAGCTACGATGTTGTCTTCAGTAAAGGAAAGGCATTCCTAAGACACATAGCCACGGGTAAGACCAAGAGGATAGGGATTTGGGTGAAGAATCTCTATAAACTAGAGGTGGATGATTGTGCAACATTCAGTACGAAAGCAGAATTGGTGAAAAGCCAAGACATTGGTGAGTTGTGGCACAGGCGATTGGGCCATTTGCATCATGGGGCTTTGAAGATAATGCAGCAGATATCTACAGGACTTCCCAGAGGTAAACTTGAGAAAGTTGACACATGCAAAATTTGTACCTTGGGAAAGTACACCAAGTCTTCCTTTCATGATCGAGACAATCGAGAAGAGGTTATCTTAGAGTGAGTTCATACTGATTTGTGTGGACCATTCTCGATGGCATCCACAATGAAGAAAAGGTATTATGTGATTTCCATTGATGACTATTCTCGTAAATGATGGATTTATTTCATGCAGAAGAAGGACCAAACTTTCACAAAGTTTTGCGAGTTCAAAGCCTTGGTCAAGAAAGAGTCAGGGAAGAAGATCAAGGCCTTCAAAAGTGACAACAGTGGAGAATATGTCTCTCAAGAGTTTAAAGACTTTTGTTCAGTGGAAGGAATTAAATGAGAGTTGACAAGACCTCATAACCCACAGCAGAATGGGGTGGTCGAGAGGAAGAACAGAACTATTGTAGGGGCAGCACGGGCAATGCTACATGACCAAGGCCTACCACTTCACTTGTGGGCTGAGGCATGCAACACAACAGTCTATTTGCATAATAGAAGCCCGCATCACATACTTGGGATGAAGACACCAGAGGAAGCTTTCTCAGGTAAGAGACCAGGTGTGGGTCACTTCACGATCTTTGGCTCATTGGTATATTACCATGTGACAAAGGATGCATGGAAGAAACTTGAGCCGATAGCAGAGTTGGGAATATTTGTGGGGTACAATGATACACCTCACAACTATCGGGTGTACTTGCCTACCAGTCGGAGGACAGTGGTTCACAGAGATCTCAAGTTTGATGAGCAAAAGGCCATGCGACTTTCCCTTGAGAGGGAGCTCCAACTACATGCTGTGGAGGAACTATTGGTTCCTAAGGAGGAGGAGCCTTAGACTGATGTGGAGCAGCCGCATGTAGAGGTTGCAGGAGTGGAGACACCCACTCAAGCAAAGTCTTCTAGAGATGGACAGAAGTGCACAAGAGAAGCCAATAGATTGTTGTAGGATGCGAGAGATAATGTGGGACCACCATCTTCTCAACGCAGATAAAGGAGGTCACCTGAGAGGTACATTAGATACAAGACACTTGCAGGGGAATGTATTGAGACCGAGCCATCTTCCTTTGAGGAAGCAGTGCAACAACTGATTTGGGTTGATGCTATGGTGGAGGAGTATGACTCCATAGTTCATAACAGTGTTTGGGATGTGGTTCTGAGACCAGAGAACAAGTTAGTTGTGAGTTCTCGTTGGCTTTACAAGGTAAAGCAAGCTGCTGATGGTAGTGTCAAGAAGCATAAGGAAAGATTTGTTTCCTGTGGCTTTTCACATGTCGAGGGGATTAACTATGATGAGACTTTTTCTCCTGTCGCAAGGTACTCATCTATCAGATCTATGTTTGCACTATCAGCATAGATGGGTTGGAAGATCCATTAGATGGATGTGAAGACTGCATTCCTTAATGGCCAGATTGAGGAAGAGGTGTACATAGAGAAAGCAGAAGGTTTTGAGACCTTTGATCGTGAGTCGCATGTATGCCGACTCAAGAGAGAGTTGTACGGGTTGAAGCAGGCACCTCGTTCTTGGTACACCAGGATATACAACTACTTCACTGGGTTGGGCTTCACAAAGAGTGAAGCAGATGTGAACCTGTACCACATCATGGTGAAAGGTAAGTTGTTGATCATTGTACTTTATGTTGATGATCTCATGTTGACTGGTGATGATCAGTTGAGCGTGTCTTGCAAGGAGGACCTTGCAAGAGAATTCAATATGAAAGATATGGGTCTCATGCATTACTTCCTTGGCATGTAAGTGTGGTGGAAGGATGGGGAGTTGTTTGTGTCTCAGGGCAAGTATGCCAACGAGATACTCAGGAGATTCCACATGGAGAAGTGCAAACCCATGCAGACTCCTCTAGCAGGTAACTGGAGGAAGGAGGTTGCTACTTCAAGAGAAGTGGTAGAGGCTACTGTGTACAGGCAGCTTGTGGGTTCACTGATGTACTTAATGAACACACGACCAGATTTGTGCTATGCGGTGAACCAGCTGAGTCAAGCGATGGTTCAGCCTACCAAGATGTTTTGGAAGGAAGCAAAGCATGTATTGAGATACCTCAAAGGCACATCTTAGTATGGATTATGGTACAGACAGATAGAGGGAGTGAAGCTATAGGGCTTCATTGATGCAGATTGGGCAGGGAGTCCATTAGATCGGAAGAGCACATCAGGAGGGATTTTCAACCTTGGGTCAGCGACAGTTTCTTGGTACAAAAATAAACAGAGGTCGATTGCACCTAGCTCGGCAGAGGAAGAATACATAGCTGCAAGTTAGGAAGCATGTGAGGCCATCTGGATGCGGAAAATCCTAGTTGGTTTGTTTGATCAGAGGATGGATCCAACTGTGATCTATTGTGATAATCATAGTTGTATCAAACTCTTTGAGAATCTAGTATTTCATGAGAGGTCCAAGCACATCGACATTCGGTATCATCATCTCAGAGATTGTGTAGGGAGGAGGATCATGCTGCTGCAGTATATTTTGATAGAGGAGCAAGATGCTGACATTTTGACAAAGGCATTGTCAAAGTGTAAATTCGAGTTCCATATAGATAGGATTGGGGTGGTAGATAATCCCTTTCTTGTTGAGAGGGAGTGTTGAAATATGGCAACAAGAATATTCCAATTTTATTTGTCCTTGAATTAAATTGTGAATTAAAATCGAATTTAGTCTTAACAGCTACTTGGAAATAATTAATTAATTTATTTTAAATCAATTAGTTAAAGAAATTCAAGTTAGAAGTCTTTTTGAAGTCATGCAAGAGTTATCCCTTAAATTAAGGAGATAATATTGAGTTATATTTGAGTTGTAATTAGTTAACCCAGTTTACTGAGTTAAGTCCAGTTAAATTAGTTCCAAACTATTTGAGGAACTAATAGTGAGTTAACAATGAGTTGATGCATTAATGCACTCAACTAGTGCTACTCTAGTTAACTGAAGATTCCCTCATTAGAAACTCATGCATGTCTATTATGAGAAATATCCAATTGAGATTAATGTTCAAGGATAGTGTACTATCAGTTGCATGTGTTTTCTCATGGAGAAAACGCATGCATGCAGTCAAGGATTCATCCTTGAGGATTGCGCAGTTTTAAAGGCTTGTTTTTCCACTTGGTAATAGGCTAATCATCCACAAGGAGCAATGCAAGGAAATAAGAGCTTGGAGGGTAGAGAGGAAGGCTGGAGAGAAGCCAAGATTCCCTGTGAGCATCTGTGAGGATTGTACTGAGAGCTGGCTAGATGTGAGAGTTAAGGTTTTGTATAATTCCTATGTAGTTCCATCATGTATGATAATACAATAGTGTGGGGTTTTTATCTCAGACTTTCCCCAAAGTATTTTCATGTGTATTGTGCCATTGATTCTTCTTCTTCAGGGGTTATATTGTTCAGCTCGATCTTTAAGCTTCCACAAATTGATAGTAGAAGTAGGTTATAGCATTCTGCTTTGATTTATATTGCATTATTGGGTTAACCTATCACAGATTTTCTACAATTGGAATTTCTTAATGAATATATTATTATATGGCCAACATATTTCTAATTTAATTATAGATTATCTTACTAACTTCTAATGCTAATTATGATGATAGAATAATGAATCTACACAAAATATGCTAACTAATTTATGAGTAATTACATGACACAATTAAATAGAACACGAACACGAACAAAATATGCTAACTAATTTACGAGATATTACATGACTAATCGGATTTAAACAGGAACACAAAAAATTATAGATATAACCATACATATACAGATGCAACAGAAATAATACTTCATTTCATTACTATAAAATATTGAAATATGCTTACAAACAAAAATGGACATAAACTAGCTAGGGCGATGGTAGCTTATCTCTGAGAAGAGATGTAGCAGCTACATGCCTCTGAACTGTCTTAAAATGAGGCTCAAAGGCCTATTTATTATTGAGAAGCAATGGAAAACCCTAAACATCAAAAACCTAACCCTAGAAGATGAAACGCCAAACTATGGGCCCCGTTTGGGTAAATTGGTACATCAACTTCTCGGGGTCGTAACTTTGGCATACGATCTTCGTTTGACGCGCACAATATCTCGTTAGAAAGATATATCTGAGAACTACAACTTTGGGAAAATAATCATTAGTGCAAGGACCCATGTTGCTCCTATTTCTCCCAAAAAATGTCGTTTAGGGCCTCAAAACGGCTTCGGAAGTTCAGGACTCGAAAAACTGCTAAAAATAGTAAATTGTGCTACAATTAAGGAAACTGAAAAGCTAAAAGAAACAATGGTGGAGTTCGAAGTGGAATTGGTGGGTGGCCTCCAATATCCACCTGGATCATTCCTCCGCCCTTAGAAAGCAATGGTCCCCATTGCATTGAGTTCCTCCATGAGATGAGGAAACTTCTACTGAACTTGGTCCCTGGTGAGCCACTTGCCCTGGTGAAGGAGTTGGCCTACTTTGACAACTCAATACAGTTGGATATTTTGCTGGCAAGTGTGCTTGATCTGTGTGTCCATGATCCGATCAGTTGCAGCTTGTTCCATGCAATCTGGATTTAACTCGATGGGTGTGAGCTATTCTGCAATGTCAGATGTGTTTAGTAATGGTGGAAAGTATGGCTAAAGGAAGTCCACATTGAACACTAGGTGTAGGCCAAGGAATGAGGGAATGCGGAGCTAAAATTTATTCTCTCCCACAATCTTGGTAATGGTGTAAGGACCATATCAGAGTGGTCTGAGTTTCCGATAGGCTCCAATAAAGCGTTGCTTTTGCAAATGCAACCAAACTTTGTTGCCCACCTGAAACTTGTGTGGCACCCAATGTTGATCATATCACTGCTTGTACTTGGAATTTGATTTCTCTAGAGTGTCATGGACCTACTGGCGAATATGTTGGATGTACTCAATGAAGTTGTTTGCCTTATCTGTTTCGGACTAGACATGAGCCGAATCTGCGTGAGTATCTGCAAATGGAATGGCCACATCAATGGGACATAATGGCTGGAATCCCAAGCCCACCTGAAAAGGGTTGTGGCCAGTCGAGCTATGGAGAGCTCGGTTGTAGTTGTGCTGAACATAGGGGAGGCTCTCATCCCATGTGCCTAGATTCTTTGAGTTGTACATGCACAGAATGTGTACAATCATCTTGTTGACAACCTCTGTCTGGCCATCAGTTTGAGGATGGAAGGCTATGGACTTATTGAGTTTAGTGTCCAACATCGACCAGAGATTGGACCAAAATGTATTGAGGAACCTATTGTCCCGATCTAAGATGATAGACTATGTGATCCCAAAGTGTACCCACACTCGTTCAAAGAAGAGTTTAGCAGTGGCTTCTACTATGATATTCTTCTTGCAAGCCTCCATAATGGCCATCTTCGAGAACCTGTCGACGACCACAAAACCCCAATCATTTCCATGCTTAGTAGAAGGAAGGCCCAACATGTAATCCATGGAGATGGATTCCCAAGGTTGACTAGGGGTAGCCAGCAGGGTATAGAGGCCTTGCTTCTTGATGGTTGGTTTGGCAATGACATAGGCAGTGCATGATCTGATGTACTTCTCGACATCCTGTCAAAGATTCGGCCAATAGAAATACTTCAACATTACTCCCACCATTTTCTCGACCCCGAAATGCCCAACAACCTGACTGTAGTGTGCTTCTCAAATCATCTTGGCATGATTGCTTGAAGGAACAAAAAGGTGACCCAGGTGGCATAACAGGGCATCTTGGAGGTGAAAATATGGAACATGCTGACCCTGCAAGGGTGTCTGGTATGTGTGGCTGAATTCTAGGTCACTTTTGTAGAGAAGTGGCCAATCAAAAGTCTCGTGCCCACAAGAGTTGAGTACGGTGGTTAATGCCAGGATCAATGGTCAACTAAGGCAATCTGCAACATTATTGGTACTGCCCTTCTTATACTTGATATTCAAATGGAACTGTTGTAGCTATGTGGACCACTTCTGATGGTGATCATTCTCCAATTCCCCTTGGGTTTGTATGAACTGCAGTGGTCTGTGGTCTGTGTGGATGATCGTTTCCTTCCCCAAAATGTAATGCTTCCATTGTCGGCAGGCCTTCACAATGCATTTCTTTGTCATAACTGGGATACTTTCGAATAGTGTCTGAAAGTGTCTCACTCTGATATGCCACTGGATGCTCGTGTTGAGTAAGGATTGCCCCAATAGCATAGTCAAAGGCACCTGTCTCAACCTCAAATGGTTGTTGCAAGTCTGGTAATGTGAGCACTAGTGCCACATAGAGGTGATCTTTCGACTCTGTGAATGCCTTCTATTGAGATTCAGACCAAAAGAATTTTTTTTTTTCACTCCTCCCTTGGTGACTTGACTCCAGGGCCAAGTGATATGAGAAAATACCAACATGAACCCACGGTAGAATTTGGCAAGACCTAGAAAGTTTCGAATCTCTATAAGAGTGGTTGGATATGGCCAATCCAAAATTACTTGGATCTTGGCTGGATCCACATGCACTGCCCGTTCATTAATAATGTATCCTAGATATTGAACCTGGGTCATGCCAAAAGTGCATTTCTCCAAATTGGCACATAACTTGTGTTGCCGTAGTGTTTGCAGAACCTGTCGGATGTGGTGGAGGTGCTCTTCCCAACTCTGGCTGAAGATCAAGATGTCATCCAAGTATACCACTACAAATGAGTTGGTGAATGGCTGCAAGATGTCATCCATTAGCCTCATGAAGGTTGCAGGAGCATTCGTCAATCTGAAAGGTATAACCAACCATTCGAAAAGGCCCTCCTTGGCTTTGAAGGCAATCTTCCACACATCGTAGGGTTCGATTGGTACCTGGTGATATCCTGACTTCAAATCAATCTTACTGAAATACATTGCCCCCTTCAGTTGGTCCAGGAGGTCATCAATCCGTGGGATCGGGTACCTATTATAGATAGTGGTCTTGTTCAATGCTCGATAGTCAATACAGAGTCTCCAAGTCCCATTCTTCTTCTGTACCAGCATGATTGGGCTCCCACAGGGCAATGAACTCGGACGGATGTGACCTTTTTTCAACAACTCCTGAATCAGCCTCTTGATTTTATCGTTCTCCAGAATGGAGCACTGATAGATTGGTCCATTGGGCAGTGGCGCACCTGGGGTTAGATTGATGGAGTGTTTGATCTAACAGTGCAGAGGAACCCGTGCGGGGGAGGTGAAGTTGTCCTCGTACTCCTCCATGACCTTGTCCATCTGTAGTTGTCATGCAGAGGGGCCCTGTCTGGAGGTCATGGCCACCATCTTGTTCTTTCCTTGAGGGCGTATCATCAGGAAAGCAAATTTACTAGTTTTGGAAATGATCTTACTGCATTTTTTTGCAGTAACCAAAGAGATGGCAGTAGGCGGTACTACCTACGGTATCCTATACAACTTATTTCCCAAAGTAACAATAACAGCACAGGGCCTTGTTTCATACGCAACATGTCGCTTCCACAAGTATGGTTGTCCTAATAATACATCACAAACATCAAGGGGAGAAACATCACACGATACCTCATCTGTGAAGGGCTTGATGTTGTATGGAAGGCGGCACTGTTGGATCACGTGAAGATCCCGTCCTTTGTAAAGCCACCCGATGGTGTACGGTTGTGGATGTGCTATGGTTGGTAAGCCCAGCTGCTTCACGACCTCTATCAAAATGAGGTTCTTTTGTCTCCCACTGTCAACAATGAACTGTAGCGGGGAGCCCTTTACCCACATCTTGGAGTGGAAGAGACACTCCTCCTCCTCTAGATCTTTGGGTTCCCCCTTCTGGATCTTCGTGGTGGCAACGGTGGCGTTGGGCTCCACATCGATAATCTATTTCCCTTTGTCATTCCCCTTGTTAGGTTCAGACTCAGAGTCAGAACATGCATCTGATTCTGAAACCTTTAGCTTGGCCCGACACTCACTTGTGTTGTGAGTGGAGCTCTTATGGAACTCACACCACTTTCCCATGTCCTTTTTCGGCTTCATGACATTGTTCTTTTCTTGCAGGTTTGACAGGTTGTCTTGGGCAGCCTCACCTTGGCTTTTTCCTTTGTTCTATAGTTTGGGGGTGCCTTTACCTTGCTTCAGATTCACAGATCCAAAGTCTCACTTCTTCTATTTAAATTTTTGCTCGATCTTGATGGCATATCAGTATGCCATGCCCAGCGAGGAGATGTTCAGGAATTCTATTTCTTCCTTGATGTACCTGTGTAGGAAGCCACTGTATTTGAGTACCAAATGCTGCTCCAAATCCTTGATACCCAACTTTGTGCGAAGGATATGGAAAATATTAGTAAACTCCGACACGTCTTGGTCGCTTCCCTGCCATAGCATGGTCCACTTTATGTATTGATCCTGATAGCTTTCGATGAGGTAGTACTGCTCCTTGATGGCAGTTTGGAATGAATTCCAAGTGGGTGTGGATGAAAACAGTGAGGTCGTACTTTCATCCTTATGCTTGCAGTAGGTTTCCCACCAGTCCTTGACGTGGGGGGTGGCTTTGAGAAGAGCAAAAGTAATATTTTCCCCATTGGAAAAATCCGGAAAAAAATACCCTTCTAGCAGATTTAACCATTTATCTACTACATCTACATCTATCTGACCCTCAAATATGGGAATGTCAAAGTTAACTTGTACCTTAAAGGGTGTGGCGCTTCCATAGTAGCTACTGGAAGTAGATGTGTTGCCCCTAGGTAGCCGTTGAAGGATCTGGGCAAGGTTGTCCATCATCACGTTCCTTGTTGCTCAAGGGCCTCTTCGAGCAAGATTTTGATAGGATTTACTACCCCTTCATCTTACTTTTCATCCACCATGGGAGGCCATCAGGATTTGCGAGGTTGGTCTTGAAAAGATTCGACCATTTCACGCCCTAACTCCTTATATCTCGACCTTGTTGGGGACATGCAAAGAAAGACAGAGAAAGAGCAGACCGCTCTGATACCACTGATCCGGATTTAAACAAGAACGCAACAAATTACAGATATAACCATACAAATAGAGATGCAGCAGAAATAATACTTCATTTCGTTATTGTAAAATACTGAAATATGCTTACAAACAGAAATGGAAATAAACTAGCTAGGGCGATGGTAGCTTATCTCTGAGAAGAGATGTGGTGGCTACATGCCTCTAAATTGTGTTACAATGAGGTTCAAAGGCCTATTTATTATTGAGAAACAATGGAAAACCCTCAACATCAAAAACCTAACCCTAGAAGATGAAACGCCAAATTGTGGGCCCCGTTTGGGTAAATTGGTACATCAACTTCCCGGGGTTGTAACTTTGGCATACGATCTTTGTTTGATGCTCACAATGTCTCGTTAGTGATATCTATCTAAGAACTACAACTTTGGGAAGAGAAACATTGGTTCGTGGACCGATGTTGCTCCCATTTTTCCCAAAAAATGTTGTTTAGGGCCTCAAAACGGCTCCAGAAGTTCAGGACCCGAAAACTGCTAAAAATAGTAAACTGTGCTACAATTAAGGAAACTGAAAAGCTAAAAGAAACAATGGTGGGGGCCCAAGTGGACTTGGTGGGTGGCCACCAATGTCCACATGGATCAATGACATAGTTAAACACAACACAAACGTGAAGATTAATAATAGAAATAAATTTTTGGTAAAACACCATTAAAGCTAAGATATTAGACTTTTGTGATCCATATTGATAAAAGGATTGTCTTTACAATTAATCGCATTATTGAGATTTCGTCAAAAGCTTCCTTTTTCATGTTTCTAGATGAAACCTCTATAAAATTGAGATGGTACTCTACTTATATAAATTAAACATTAGAAAAAGCTATTTGTTTCTTTCTTGTTTAGAGATGAATTTTTTTGAAATTTGAGATTGTTAGATACACATCAATATATAACAAGGGTGATAGTGTATAGTCCCTGCCTCTTTGTGTGGGGACCGCGTTTTGTTGTTATTTAAGAAAATTGTGTTTTCGCACTCCACATAATGAAAGATTTCCCCGCACCTCCACATTTCACACAATGAAAGTTAAACCTCGTTTGTCCGGAGTATGTCGTTATTTGAGAACGTTGTGTTTCCGCACTCTGAAAGATTTTTCTGCACCTCCACATTTCACACCTCTGCATTATCCTTGATCCATACTCCGTAAATGAAATTAACTCAATTAAAAATGAAAGATAAAATTCAAACTTTGTTTTGAAAATCCCTCATTAGATCATCAAAGTCCACAACTAGTATGAAGAAATTTATTAAGGTTTAGTTGTACTATTAACATCTGAAATTCATATTAAGAAACTATATTAAATGGAGTTGATGAGAAATTTTAATTAATTAAGGCTTAGTCCTACTATTAACATCTAAAATTCATATTAGGAAACTGGATTAAATGGAAGTGAGGAACAAGTTCATACACGGAAATGGAAGTCCCGCAAAATTAATATATCAATTTCGTTTTCAGAATTTAACATTGTGTGAAGTGTGGAACTATGACAAATGCTTTCATTGTACAAAGTGTAGAGGTGGAAAGGAAGTTTTTATTGTGGAGAGTGCGGAGTGCGGACGAAGCTCTCAATATCTCATTGTTCTTCCTTTGCACTCCACACAATAAAATTAACTCAATTAAAAAAAAAGAAATTAAAACATATAATTCGAGTGACAAATCAAATTTGTCAAACATAGTTTCCACACCCAACATTAAAAAATTAATTAAGGCATAGTCATACTATTAGCATATACAATTCATATTTAGAAATTGGATTAAATGGAAGCAAGGAGAAAGTTCATAAGTAGAAATGTAAGTCCCACAAAATTAATATATCAATTTCACTACAAGGAGAGGAAGAAGATTTCATTTTGCAGACTACGAAAATGCAAGAGCACGTAGGTGCAGAAGGAGTAGAATGAAAACCAAAACCGGAGATATGCACACTTTGCAATTGTAATAGCATTTTCTCCAAACTCATTCTGAGATGCAAAGGTGTGGAAAACGCTTTCATTATACGAAGTGTGAAGGTGGGGCAAAAGATTTTACTATGCAGAGTACAAAGAATGCTTTCATTATGATTCTTCTACACCTACTTCTCCCTGCACATATGCCTCTTCTACAGATCCTTTATTTTATACACTAAAGTTTTAAAAGCTTAACTCAGTGAAATTAACTCAATTAAAAATAAAAAATAAAAACATATAATTCAATAATCTGGTAACAAATATCGACTACGATGTAGAGGACTTCACACCTAGTATTAGAAAAATAATTAAGACCTACTCATACTATTAACATCTAAAATTAATATCAAGCAACTAGATTAAATGGAGAAAATGGGCAAGTTCATAGTTGGAAATTTAAGTCCCACAAAATTAATATCTCAATTTCACTCCAAGGGTTGGAAGAAGATTTCATTGTGTAGAGTGTGGAGATGCAGGAATGCGAATGTGCGAAAGAAACAAAATGGAATCTTCTTTTGTGCCTCCATGAGTTGCACAATGAAATCCAAACCCTAAAAATACTCACTTTGCAATCATTACAACAGTTTCCTGAATTCACTCTGCAAAATGTATCAACATTATAACAAATATATATATATATATATATATATATATTAATTGTGTTTCATCGAAAAGGACATAGAAAATGAACAAAAATCGGTTTAAAAATGCATAAATTTAATAACAACATCAAAGGTAAAACGTTTTTTGTAGACAATTTTATATACGTTCGAGCCTTTAATCATTTTGGATGAACAAAACAATGCTTAAATGTAACAGCAAATTCAGAAGAAATTATCAAATTTTTTTATATAGGTTTACTGTTTCCTTTGTACAAAGTGCTAAGGTGGGGGAGGATGTTGTTATTGCACGGAGTATGAAGGAAGCTTTCATTTTTCTTAAAATTAAAGCATTTAATTAGATAATCACAATAATAAATTTTGTTGTACGTTATATGTTTTCATTGGATTTTTTATTTACCATTATGAAAACTTACAGTGAAGAATATTGATTGCGGTAAAAATAAATCTGCATGACTTAGTCAAACTATTAACATCTAAAATTCATATTAAGAAATCTGATTAAATTGAAGCGAGGAAAACACCAAGGTGAAAAATAAGCTTTCATTGTGCAGAGTGTGGAGGTTCCCGAACACTATGTGGATTTGTGTGGTCGTGCATAGGTGTGGAAGAAGCACAAAGAAAGCATTTTCCACATCTCCGCACTCTGTACAACATTAAAAGATTAATACGTATAATATTTTTGAACTTTAGAGTAAATAGAACTACAAAGCCTTGAGATTGAAAATAATAATAGTTGTCACACATTGTGTTTTCATTGAATTTTTTATTGGCCATCACCGTGTTAGTCCTATATTCTTGGGAGATTTATGCATGATTTCAAAAACAATTGTTCAACGTTCATGTTGGAAACAAAGTTTAATACTCGGAGGGGTGAGGGTGAAGTGATATTAAGGCTAATTTTAACTGTTATGCGAATATTTCTTTTTTTCAAAAGCAGATGCATACCACATGTATGTAGGAAGAATTTGTTGTTTGTACCGAAAAACAATCTAAATAAAACAAAGACGAAACAATGAAAGCCTTGCAAATTAGATTAAAGAGAGAAATAAGTTTTTGGTAAAACACGAGAAAAAATACCTTATTCATGTTTATAGATGAAAACTCTAGAAAATTAAGAGAGTAGTTAGTTATATAAATTAAACATGAGAAAAAGATTTTTTATTGATGTCTATAAATGAAAATTGAGAGAGTAGTTTAGTTATATGTGTTAAATGGATGGTAAGTTTAGATAGACATCAATTTATAATAAAGATAAAAATAATTATTTTACTATACATCTCATATATATATATATATATATATATATATATATATATATATATATATATATATATTTAAATTAACTAAATTATAACTTCATTTTAAATTATCATTATTATTGTTATTCTTAACCACTAAGATTCATTCCCTTTTAAATAGGTTTTATTACAAGCTCATGAGCCATACCATGATCTATCAATATCACATACTAAAAAAAAGGCAAATTTAATTTAAATTAAAAGTTTTTATAACATTTTTTTATTTTAATTGAAAAGCACAAAGGGCATAACTATTTGTGATATAAAGTACCACCCACTATATTTACTACCACTATTAAGAGGATAATCAGATGTTAAATCCCTACAATCCATCTATTAATTATTGATAATTAAATTAAAATTCTAAAATACCTTTTCAAAAATAGATATTCTTATCCACATAATAAGATTTTCCTAAGTAATAAACATGTTTCATACATATATGTTGTGTTCATTTATATACAAAAACAAAATGAAATGATTACATCTTGTTATTATGTCCCTTAGTGTAGGGATATATATTATCATCTTTACAGTCTTTATCCTATCATATTAGAATGTAATATTTATCAACTTAATGTTTGACTTGTGATCCTAGAATGTGGTGGTGAAATGCCCTTGTTTATGAGTTTAGGTGGTGTACAAGGCAAGTGGGTGGTCTATAACTGGTCTTCATTTGGTGAATTTCTTGATCTCATATTTGGGTTTATCTAGGAAGATGTTTAAGTTGAATTATCACCGTAAATCCTAACCTGAATACATTATAGGAATAAAGTAGATTACCATCCTTTTATTTTTTATTGTTTGTTCTTTAGTGTGCATATGTCTACATGTGTGGAATTTTTTTATCAAATATTGCTAATGTAGAGTTGTGATATGATTTCACTTCTATGGTTCCACTGTATTTTTTTTATTCACATTCTCTCTAAAGGTTTGGGCTTAATGATTCCCTAGTAGCGTAATAGTTCTTAACATCTAAAGGATTGGTGAGGTGGAACATATACTTTCTTTAGAAGCTCAAAAATCATTCTAGTTTCCCTTGGAATGGCATACCTTTCCATCTTACCACTAGAGAAACTCCAATTTTCCCTTTTTGCACATCCAAAGCATGCTTTTCAACAAATTTTGTTTTGGATTAGAGAGGTCTCTCACATGCCTAATTTTGAGGTCCATAAAAATGTCTGACTTCCACTAAGGTAAATGGGCCTACGACTTTGAATTTTCAACTTTGTTCAATTTGTATTCAGCTTATGTTCATTAGATTTATATGATTGTTCTTTTGGATGTGTTCTTGGGCTTGGTGATTCCATAGTGTTGTAGGGGTTTTAAGAGTTCCAAACATTAGCAAGGATGTTGTTCACATTTGGGTTATACTATGTCTCTAATAAGGATTGTGGTAGTGTTAGGGGTTGTGGGTTTTAATTTTCTTTCTCATTCTCTTAGTATTGTGTGTGTTTTTTTGGTGTTTGGTCTTTGAATATTTCTATAGTTTAACTATCGTTGATTGTTAATGGTTAACTATTATTGGCTAGGACTGACTATAGTGTGTAGTTGAATTTGATTCACATTGGTTGCAAATCATTGACTATAGTATGTGGAAAAGTTTGGTTTAATTTTAGTGATATTCTCATATATTAAGGCCCTAATAGACATTGATTATTATTTTATTTTTACGATAGTATGTTAGCTCAAACCTTTCATTATATCCATTCATTATAATTGTACCCCTTGTCTCCTATATATATATATATATATATATATATATATATATATATATATATATATATATATAGATATAGATATATATATATATATATATATATATATATATATATATATATATATATATATATATATATATATATATATCATAATATGAAACTTTTACCACTTATACATATAATTTTTTCCTCAAACTTCTCAAAGTTTCTCTAACTTAAGATTATAAAAAACACTTGTAGTGAAAATATATATATATATATATATATATATATATATATATATATCGGGATAGTATCTTGACTTTTGTATTGAATTCATTGTAAAGGAATGTTTTCCCATCACATTTCATTATATTCATTGACTTATTATCACTTTTAAGGTCGATGGTTCAAAACATTTGGTATCAAAACTATGGTCCTAGGGTAGGGTTTTACTACTTCAATCAAGTTATGTTGGAACTTTCACTACAAGCATTCTTTTATAATCTTAAGTTAGAGAAATTTTGAGAAGTTTGAGGAAAAAATTATATGTATAAGTGGTAAAAAATTCATATTATGCTACAATATACTTTCAAATATATACCCATTGGAAGTTAGGATTTGTGTTTGGTCCTCAAATTAGTTTCAAGTGAGCCATCTTGGAATTTTCATTATAATTGTTTTGTGAAGTTTTAGATAGATAAAGTTTTAAGAAAATTTAATATAAATATCTACGTCCATATGGTCAAAATTTCAAGCTTCATTTCACTACAAATTAGGAGATATGGCTAATGGAAATTAAGGTTAGTCACTAATCCTGAAATTAGTCTCAAATGAGAAATTCTTTTATTTTCAGTACAATTTCCTTTCTAGGAAGTTTCAAATAGTGAAACTTTATGGAGACTAAGGAGACATATCATAATAATATGGTCAAAATTTTATATTTTGATCCATTATAATTTCATAGATATATTGTACGGAAGGTAGACTTTGTGACGATTTATTTTTGAAACAATGATCTTGGAGTTTTCACTATATATTTTTTTTCCAATGAGGTTTCAAACTCTAAAATTTTTAGGATCTTGAGGAAATGTAGCAAATTTCATGTGGAATTTATTTTAGATTTTTAATTGTTATGATTTATGATGTATATCTTGCACAACTTTAGATGATTTTAAGAGCGTTTTTTGGGCTTAATAAGCTCTTTGTTTTATTTTTTAATGATGGCTTTAAATAAAATAGGATTTTTATTTAGGAGGGAAAACTATGATTAGGGAACAATACATGTAGGAACTACACATGATTTTACCCATTTAGAAATAATTTTTGGTACCCCTTCAAGTAGTATTGCATTAGATAATACTTGTACATGGAGTTTAACTTCCACATACCTTTGGTTATTTAGTAAGTCCCGTAGGTATACATAAAACCAACATTAGATAATATATTTAGCTATATTTTTTCTATAGTACATTGGGAACAACACCCAATTATACCACTGTATAGTACCTAGGTAGTTGAGTTCTAGGGCTAAAGTAATGGTTGATATTTCTTAGTTAGTTACTTGAGATATTGGAGCAAGCACTATTGTACACAGATGCATAAAACCTAGAACTCCCTTAAGCTTAGGAATCAATAATTATTTTCCATGGCTCTAAAGAAAGATCCAAAATTGACTTCATTAACCAAACCTCTAGAAATGTCCTCCATGAATCATGACGAAATAGAAGGCATGCAATATCATAAACAAGAGTTGGAGAAGCAAGTTAAGAAAATAAATGATATTGTGAAGGTTGAATTGTCATAGATGCAAGAATTAGTTTGAAGGGATATGGAACAAAAGATGGATAAAAATAAGTAAGAAATGGAGAAGAACATGAAATAGTTGGAACAAAATATTATACAAGTCCTAGATGAGAGGCTTCCTAAAATTGATAATATCAAGGAAGGGGCTCATGAAAATAAAGATAATATCAATTTTGAACAACTTTCAATAGTAAGAATATTTTAGAGGGGATTTAAATCCAATAATGGAGTTACTTATGTATGGTTTCCAAACAAAGTGAAAATTCCCAAGGTTGAATTAAATATGTTTGATGGAACAAAGGTATTTACCTCGCTAAACCAAATAGAGATTTTTTTTTTTAAATTGCATAATATTATGGATGATAAGAAAAGGATTCACATAGAAACTTAAAACTTTTAGATATAAACCTATTAATGGTAAAGAAAACCCTATTCTTATAATTTCCTTTGGAGTTTATTTACAAGAGACTTATAAGCATAATATGGAAAAATTGGGAACATGACTAGTTCAACCAACTGACAAGAATCAATCAATTCGTTGACATTGAAGATTATAATATATAATTTTAGATATTGGCGACAAGGGTAATTAACCGAAGTGATGTAAATTTATTGGAAGCTTGTATATTGGTGGATAAAAAGAAGAAATTAAACATGATATTTTCCTAAAATATTAAGAAAGCTATGTAATTTTCTCATCATACTCAAGCCATGAATAGGAATATACACAAGTTTGTCATTAGAGAATACACATGAAGCAAATATAATTTAGGGTTCTGTTGAAGGCTCGAAAAATCAGGACTCCAACAAGGGGGATAACCACCTGGTCCGGACCTTAGGACAACTCCTTTTCCGTTTGGAATAGTGGCTCCGACTAGGGATGATGGGACCAGTTTCCCAATCTATTTATAATGTTTGTGCTAATGGGATGATGCTTTTCTTTTTTTGGATTTTATGAGGTAAATACTTATTCTAAAATTTATCTATCTTCTAACTATCCTATGCAATCTATCATAATCAAAGAAAACATATAACTTTAAGACTATCCCGGGAGTAATGTTTATATATGCAATCTAAAATTATTTCTGAAAGTAATTGATAATAAATATCATTCAATTATGATAAGAAGAGAATTCGTTTAATAATGATCGTTTCGTATAAAAAGTTAGCCGAAACGATATGAGAGATATATCGCATAAAGAGTCATTCATATATTTAGGAAAAAGAATAAATCATCACCATACAAAAGTGCAATAATGATAACTAAGAATTTAAACTTTCATACATAAATAACTTAAAATGATTTATTGCTTGATACACAAGTAAAAAGCATTAAGAGATAGAAGTACCATTTGTAATACGTCCTACTCATGTGCTCCAGCAATATTGATCCACTTTCAAATCATTCAACATCAACTAAGAGTACAGAAGTGAAATTTCAGTAGAAGAGGCTGAACTCAAGTAGAAAATAAATCATGTTCCATTAACTTTACCAAAACCTCCTCAAAGGGACAAAAGTGCATGTTCTGAAGAATGTTTTTGATAAAATTTCTAGACCCTTCTCTAAATGCATGAGAGGGGTTTAAATACTAATCTATGAAAACTAAAAATAGAAATTACAAAAATAGATGAGGAGGTTTAAACGACCTGCCTCATTTTAAGTGAAAATAAACGAAAATAAAATGAAATATGCCTATGACTATTCCTACATTTGATCTTTGAGATTGCAAATATCTAGCATAGGCTTAAGGAGTGTCGGTTGGCCAGCTTCAGTTTTCAGTTGTGTTGCGAATATGGCATTGGTTAGTGCTGGCACCATTTTCTCGGTGGAAGTGATCAGGCACCTTAGGGTCATCCATTGGTTATACGGTTTCACTAGGTATTTCCAGTACTCTTCCCAGTTCAATTTGGTTACTCATCTGATTGCCTCTGCCCTTTCCTCTGCTGCCTGTTTCCATACTGCTTGAAGCTGTTTTGCATTTGGAAGAAAGCCAGGGGTGGTTTTTGCTACCAAATTAGCATTGTGTAAATTCTCATTCACACATTCGATGACGTTGTTTGCTGCTACTGCCGCATCCTCCATTGCCTGTTCTGCTTCTCTGAGCCGAGAATCCCAATTCGCAAATAAGATTTCTTTATGCGATTCATCTAATTTGGGCATATCTGCTCTTTTCCCATTCTCGGATTTCTGCCAATTTAAGAAGTCTGAAACTTTCTTAAGAATTGTATCATATTCAAGTCGCAATTCTACAACTTGATTCGTTATGTTATCACTCATTTCACAGTGAGAATTCCACTACGAAATCTTTTGGCATAATAACTCTTTCTGGTGTAAAAGTTGGGAATTGAGGCCAAGCGCTTCTGTGACAAACTGTTCAATCTTTGGGTCATCTTTATGCAGTTCTTCTATGCTTTGTAACTGTGCTTCTTTACCTGCTAAACTGCTCTGATGTGCTATTTGCATTTGCTGAAACTCCTGCTGAAGTTTAGCCAACTGCATTTCTGCTTGTTGGTTGGTACTGGCCTACTGTAACTGTTGTTATAATAACAAAATTTTGTCTTCTTTTTCTTTGAGCAGCAGTTGTACCTCCGCTTCCTTGTCAATGGTCGCTGAAGCATATGCGCTTGTGACCTGCGAGAGCCTAGTGAGGTTAGCCGATGGATCTGTGGATGGGTCTTTCTAGAGAACATCTAGAGGTTCATCTTCAGGAGTGAGCACGAAATCCAACTTTCTTTTATTTCTCTGTCTTTTAATGATAGCTTTGTGTTGAGGGCTGTAGAATACATCTAGAGGAATTTCCTCTATTCTCAATACAATCTCAGATGTGGGAGCAATGGGAATATGCTCTATTTCCTGAGTGCTAACAGCTCCTCCTATTACAATTTCTATGGTCGTTTCTTGTTGGATAGTTGGTGGCTCTATGATTTGTTCCTCCGTGTTGAGTTTCTTATTGAAATTGCCCCATTCTTCTTCTAAATCAATTACAGGCGGCTTTGCTCGCTGTGTAAGGGGAGTTGAGGTTTTGGCTTGTTTTATGAGCGAAGTCTACTGATCTGACTTTTCTGTGGATTGGGCTATGTCTTTACTCGATTCTTCACTCTTGCTGTGTTCATTCTCTGATGTTTTCTCGGATTGTTCGACAGAATTTTCTGTGGACTCATTTCTAGAATTTGTTTTGGATTTTTCCTTTGAGTCCCCATCAATGCTGGCACTGGAAGTAGGATCTCTCATTGGCTCAATGAGTAGTTGGTCCAATGGGACCTTGGATAACCTCCTTTTCCTATATTTATCAAATGCTTGGAGACCTTCTTGATGAAAAAGTATTTGTGCCATATGTTGTACTTCTTTGAAGGTGTTTTTCTGCAGGAAAACATCATCAAAGGGGTCTTTTTCATGGGTGAATATTCTTATTTTGACCATTGCGTTAAAATCATTGACAATACCAAAGGGATCATATTGTCTTCACAGGAACTTGGGTAATTGCAAAGATAATACATTGTCAACCTCTTTGAAAGCATGTCCTAATTCATGCAATGCAAATACTCCACATGTTATAGGAAATTGGGGCCAAATGGCCTTCTTGGAATCCTTCAATATCTTACTCATCCCCCCTTCGCTGCATGTCTAATAGGCTATCTCCCTAGCCATCAGTTTGTCTGGGACGTAGAAAGGTAGAACATGGGGAGAGGCAATACTGCCAAACACTCTGATATATGTGAATAATTCTTCCCCAAACCATCTGGCTATGGGGAGAATATCTACTTCAGCTTCTTGGGAGAACCTAGGGGCATCTTGGTTGTAAATCCTTTTGTGAATCAGAAGCATAACCCCGTGACAAATCTTGAAGAAGTGTGGTGTGAAATTAGACTCCCACATGACTTTGTGATATATTTGAATAGGAAGTGGATTTTGAGCAGTCCACTTCCATCCCATAAGAGGAAACTTGGAACCAAAACAAACAACATCCATAACATAGGCGCTCATGAAAAATGGAGGGTAAACCCTCGAAGCAATACTCCTTTTTCTTTTGTACTCTAAAATCACCGTAGCTAAGTTATCAGACAGGATTTGAGCCCAATTCATTATTGTAGCATTGACGGCTACATCTATTAGGGGTAACCATTATGATGAGAATTTGGTGTTGTCTGGTTTACCAAACAATCTACATAACATAGCGGCAGCAAAACAGAAAGGGGAACTAAGAGAACTGGTGATGTACATACTGTTCTTATCTCTCTTGAGTCTTTCTCCATTTTCTGGCCAATTCTTCATGCATTCTACTGGGTCTTCATTTTCCTTGACAAACTTCTCAACAAACTACCTGTTGTAGATGGCATGCGGCTCTGGTAGATGGTACATGAGTCTTAAGTTTTCTCGAGTAAACGACCCTATGAATTCTTGGCTTGCTGTCTTGAATTCTCTGTTTGATATGTCCGCATCGTCTATCATTGACTTAACCATGTCGGTAGAGGGAAGTATCTTTGCTCTTGCAGCAATGCGGTGCAAGAATGAGCATGCAAGTTCAGTCAGAGTAGCATCAAAAGAAACGCGTCCATCCACTGTAACTGTTGTTTCCAAAATTCTTGGTTGTTCTTCCTCTAATAGCTGATACATAGTCTCCCATGTGGACGTCCCTACATCTCGATTACAAGTAGTATCTGTGAACAGGGGGGTCATCTTTGATTTCTCAGAAGTGGGTGCCTTTCCTTTCTTCACCATTTCTTCGGATGTCCTGCTCTATGTGTTCTTCCTGAAAGTTACAAGAGGAGAGCAGAATAGGATAAAAATGATAGTGAATGCAGAAATAAATCAATAAAAGGATGAAATAAAGGTGACAGAGGGTCTTAATTCTAAATCACATTAGAAGATATCAACTTGCGTCAAATGGCCTTTCATACCTGATCGTAATCATTCTTTTAATAAATTTCCACTAATGAACCGTTATCCTTAACTTAATGTCCATTACTTCACATTGAAAGTCAAGAAGCACTCTCCTAGAACTATGAGCCCTTTAAGTTGCGATAAAAGTGATTTTTCGATTTTCTACACAATATCGCAGATCGCTATATCGCAAAACTCGTTTATGTCAAGACTTACCATCGTGTGAGTTGATGTGATATGCAATATGCGGGATGCTATCGCGTTTCACAATATTTTCTTATGCTTTATTGAGTAGCATTGCATGGTTGAAACTGCGATGCGAGACAGTTATAGGAGTTTTATGATTTCGCATTTCGCGGATCGCGATTTCATGGGGTAACTTTTATAAGGAAGGTCCGTCATAATATTTTTTGTGAGGTGAGAATCTGTCCTTTAAAAGAGGGCCTTTTCAAGGATTATTTTAATATTTACAACTTTCCGGGTAAAAAGTTACATTTTTTAGGTTATTTTACCATGTGGCGCTTATTTATGAAACTCATTGTTTGTGAAGTTTTATACGCTAAAGTATGAAAAGGTAAATTTTCCATGATTTTTCAAGTTCCGTTTTGACATCTTATTTTATTCTAAAAATAAAAAAGCATGACTAGATTCTAGAATTGATTTTTTTGGAAGGGTCCCCATTTATTAATTTTATTACTAATACTAGTAAATGGGGGGTTGTTGATAGGCACAACAATTGGCGATTCACTTGGAAGAACCAGTTATCTCTAAGGGTTTTTGGAATTTTCTAAAACTTCCAAAATAGAGATGGTTTTGAAAATGAAACTACATTATACGAAATATAAGGTAAATAGTGCTATTTATTAATAACAACATATTGCTCTAACTATCTTTATTCTGATTATCTTCTTCTCAGAGTTAGTCATTTTACTCACATTAGTCATTACTTGGTTGTAAAGATAAAACAAAAGAATCTCGTTAGATCAATTTTGGTGTACTCATTTGTCATAGGTAGAGCCTCTGCTGCCAGCAGGTGTTCATAGCCTCGACAGGGTTACCTATTACCCAGAAATGATCTAGTGTCCCACTTGAGAAAAATGCAATTTTCAAAGATAAATCCTCATATATACTTATTGCTTTTGTTTTTTTATTATTATTCATCTTTTATTTCTTAAAGAACAATGTCTTGGTTTGGTGAAAAATTGATAGTGCCATTCACTTGATTTATAACTTAACTGAACAAGTTGTCTCTTGATGAGATCCCTTGACTTTTGATTGAAACAATCTCGAGCCATTACCCTGTTTTGATATTCAGTATGGCAATGTCAGTTAGTTATAATCTTTATGATCATGATAAGCCGACTCTTGATGAGACCTCTTATTCCTTATGTTAAAGTTTATAATTGGATTATACCTCGAATCTTGCAAGTTCTTCAAGTGGGGGGGACTCATTGGTTCCTTAAGAATTTTCCTGAACAACAATTGTAGAGTTTAAAAATAGATTTTCCATAGAGAGTCTTTGCTTTGTTATTGATACTTTTTGTGACTGATGTAAGGAAAACTTCTTCCTAAGGTTGATTCTAACCAAAACTCAGATAGTTGAAACAAAAGAACAGGCAAAATTTTTCAAAATAATAGCACTTAACCATATGTTTCATAAATGGAGATTAATTTTCATAACCATTCCTACTTATATAAGCGAAAAACAAAATTGAAATGAGAAACTATTCTTTTCGTGAAACCAAAAGTGAACATTCTCAACTTGTTTTATTATCAAAAGAAAACTTAACTGAAACTATGATCTACAGAAAAAATAGAAGAGATTATCTTCTATGGAAAATATTTCTTTAGGATTTGTACATTAACAGGTAAAGATTCCCTTTTCCCTACTAAATCTTGTAACATGAAAGTTGATGGGCTAATGAGTTTGACAATCTGGAATGGTCCAAGCCACATCTGTTGGAAATTAGTATGCTTGCCTTTCTCTTCATGGGCTTTATCCCATTTTAATGCTAAGTCTCCAAGTTGAAAATTAGATACCTAGTTTGAATCAAAAGAGGCTTTAACTAATTGTTGATGATGCGCATGGGTAATTCTGGCCTTTTCTCATTCCTCTTCAAGTTTAAGAATTTGCAATTGTCTTAATTGCATGGATGAGGAAGGAGTTTCTTCAATGAATTGAACTAAGGCTAGTGAAGGAATAGCTAGATTTGTTGGTAAGGCCACTTCTTTCCCATAAACTAAATTAAAAGGAGAAGTGTTGATAGAGGTTTTCTGAGTTATTCGATCTGCCCAGAGAGCATACACTAAAGACTTATGCCAGTTTTTTTGGTTTTGATCAATAGTCCATTTAATAATTCTAATAAGGTTTTTGTTCGTTGATTCGGCTAACCCATTTCCTTGTGGATAATAATTAGCAGAATATTTGAGTTTGAAACCTCTTTTGAGAATGAATTTTGTCATGGCATTGCCTGAGAAATAGGTTGCATTATCAAACATTAAGGTAGAAGGCAAGCCAAACCTGGTGATGATGACTTGATCTATAAATTCAATGATATTCTCAGAGTTGGCTGTCTTCTGTGGAACTACCTCTACCCATTTGATAAAGTAGTAAGTAGCTGTAAGGATGTATCTATGTTGTTTAGAAGAATGAGGAATGATCTCACCTATTATGTCTAATCCCCATTGTTCAAATGGTTGATCAATGTTGACTGGCTGTAATGGCAACGATGGTTTCTTCTGTCTTCTAGCAGCAGTTTGGCAAATCTTACATCTCCTTACGTAACTGTGTGCATCTTTGAATAGAGTTGGTCAGTAGTAGCCAGCATGCAGGATTCTGTGTGTTGTAGCATCTCCTGCATAGTGTCCGCCCACTGGTCCATCATGGAGTTCCTGCAATACTTTTTCTGCTTCAGATTTCTCGAGGCATTTAAGGAGAACAAAATCATAATTCATTCTAAGCAATACATCATTGACGATTTTATATTGTTTAACTTTTAGCCTCAGGTCTCTTTTCTTTGTGTAATTCAAATGTGGAGGGGCATATCCATTTTTTAGGTAGAAACTGATATCAGCATATCTTGATTTAGAGTCGTTTAGGCTTACGTCATAAATTTGTACTTCACTATTTGGAGGCTGCGACTCGGATATGTTCGATGCTCCTGCTAACATCATGCAAAAACCTTGACCTTTTCCGATGTTTGCTGGTTTAATTTCAATGTCATATTCTTGCAGGGCCGTGACCCAATTTGCTCTCTTTTCACCCACATCTTTTGTACTAGAAGATTTCTTACTGCTAGAAATGGTACTATTATTTTGGTGTGAGTCTTGAGAAGGAAAGGTCTGAAGTGTTTAATTGCTTTGAAAATAGCATGAGTCTATTTCTCAAGATCAGAGTAATTTAATTCAACTCCTTGTAAATTTGAACTGAAGAAAGAAATTGGGGCTTCGAATTTATCTTGATTCGCTTGTGTTAGTATGGCAACATATGATTTCTCAGAGGCGAATGTATATAAGGTGAAAGGATTGGAAAAATTCGGTGTTGCTAGAGATGGGGCATTTATAATTTCTTGTTTTATCAAGCTGAATGCTTCATGTTCCAAATGACCCCATTTGAAGAGAGAATTTTTCTTTATCATGGCTTGGAGGGGTGACACAATCCTTGAGAAGTCAGGGACGAATCTCTTAACAAAATTTATTTGACCAAGGAAAGACTGCATTGCTTTTTTATTATGGGGTAAAGATATCTCAGAAATTTCCTTGATCCTATCTGGGTCAATATGGATTCCTGATTTGGATACTATGAATCTAAGAAGTTTTCCTTCGCTTAACGCAAAAAAAAAAAAAAAAATTGGGGTTAAGTGAAATTCCATATTTTTGACAACGTTGAAAGATTTGTTTTAGGTCTCTTAGATGATTACTACATTTTTTAGAATATACCGTTATGTCGTCTAAGTAGATTACCACTGACTTGTTTACTAATCCCTTAAACGCAATGTCCATGGCTCTTTGAAACGTGTCACTAGCATTGATTAGCTCAAATGGCATCTTTTGATAAGCATAAGTGCCCCATTTCATTCTGAACGTAGTTTTCAATTGATCATTCGGGTGGACTAAGATTTGATTATACCCTGAAAAGCCATCTAAAAAGGACATTAACTCTAACCATGAGACTGATTGTGATATCTGTTCCAAGGGTGAAAATGGAAAATTATCCTTTTGGCAAGCTTTATTAAGGTTGCGAAAGTCTATACAAATCCGAATATCACCATTTTTCTTTCTGATTGGGACGAGATTGGAGACCCATCTGGAATTTCTGATAGGAAAAATAATCTTGGCTCTTAGTAATTTGTTTAACTCAGATTTAATTTGGCTCCAAATTAGGATGTACTTTCCTTAATTTTTGCTAAATAGGTTTTTCATCGGAGATCATAGGATTAGTCCATAAAATTCAGGAATGTCAGCCACAAGTATATCAATGACTTGACACACTTTTGGGTTTGAAAAAAGTCTTATGTTTACTTGATTAAGTTCTCCGACGACTTTGACTTGAGACTGATCTAGTTGTACTATTCATACTGCAGATTTTTGAGGCTGAACGTTTAACTTAGCACAAATCGTCTTAGGTAAAATGTTAGATGATGCACCAGAATCAACTAGACAGTTGTGCAATTTTTTATTAAAAACTTCAAAAGTAAGGAGAAATGGTGGAGTATGGGATTTGGATCTTCTGCCAATCAGAGCAATGTCAGTTGGGTTGATTTTATTTGCAATGCTATTTGGAGGTCTTCCCATTTCATGAGCATCCTGTGAAATCACAATGGCAGGAAGAGGCATAGTAGGTACTGCATTGAGTTCTTTCAAGAGTAATTTCTGTTGATGTTTTAACTTACTAAGCTCATGAAGAGTAATGTTTGCTCTGGTTTTCTTCATATCTTCAATAATGTTGTATTCCATTTCATCTGAGACAATAAGCATTTTAGATGAAGATGTTGAATCAGATTGGATTGGGTTTGTCTGAGTAGACTTTGGTGAGGATTTTTTACCTATGATTTTATTCTTGGGAGGTGAAATTGGCTTTTTTTGTTTTGTACTAGACTGTGGAGGATCAAGTTGATTTCTACTTCTAGTGGCAACAAGTAATGCTTCTTGATCTTCCTCATTTGGAAGAATGAAGTCCCACATTCCTTGTAGTTCTACGATTTCTTCATCATCGGTTTGTTCCTCATTTGAAACTTCTTCCTCTTCCCCTTCTGATTCAACGTTTGTTATAGCATTTGGAGGTTTAGAATCGGTTAGAGGATTTCTTTTATAGGGTTTAAAAGGTTTCTTGGAAGAGGTTTCTGCTACTTGTTTCTTTATATCAACCATTTCATTAGACATGGTCTTCAAGACTTTTTCCAACCCTTCCAGGTCGAAAGGATCCTTCGATTGTTTCTTCTTAGAATCGTCTCTAAAGGACACCTTTTTAGATTTCCTTTCATCTAAACCATTTTTATTTTCTACGGCTAGGATACGGCTAGGATACGTTTCTCTACAACGATTGCTTCTTTCATGTTTTCTGCTAATGTTGGCTTGCCAGCTCTGTCTACAAAGATGGCTGAATTTGAAGGCAAAGCAGAAATATACCATTCATTTTGGACTTCATCGCTAGGCTTAGACGCTATTGGTATTTTGTTCAATAATTTATTGAAGCGATAGTTGAAGTCCTTAATTGGTTCCTTTGGTTTGGCCTTTAAATTGGAGAGGTCATTTATTAAGGTTGTTGTGGACCTATCATCCCCAAATTTCGTTAAAAACTATTTTTGAAATGTATCCAAGTTATTAATGGAGCTTGATGGTAATGAAAAATACTATGATCTTGCTGCTCCTTGTAAAGTATAGGGAAATAATCTTACAACTGCATCCGCTTCTGTTACTCCACTCAAATTAACAGATAGCATAAAATTATTTATGTTTTCTTCGGCTAATAGGCCATTGTCAGGATTGAATTTGGGCAACCATTTCTCAAGATGAGTTGGCAATTGAGATAAAGGTCCATCCATTCTTATAGCCCTTGGGTTGGCCCATGGCCTCGGTGGATTTTGTGCCATCATCGGGATATGAGTAGAAGAAGGTGTGGCAGTAGTTGAAGGTGATTGGGTAGAGGAGGATGTAGCTCCTATACCTGTATGAACCACGATCTAGAGTTGGGGGATGGATGAGTGACCTTGTGATGATATGAGTGGGACGGCAGAAGAAAATGATGATAGAACCTCACTATGAGATTCTGCGGGTGTTTTCGTATCTTTCTTACGACTTGGTAGAGGAAACTCAACTAGTGGGATTCCTAGTTTTTCACTTTGTGCTCTAGTCAGTCATTGGGATGGGGATCAATGAGAAGTGACACTACCTTGGGATAACTCAGATTCTTCTTGAGATATTGAAATCCCCTGTAACTTATGGATTAAAGTTTGTAATTCAAGGGGCTCTGAAGAAGAATGATTTGGCTTGTTTGGGATTTCAATAATGTGCTCTGTATTTTTCTTTTCAACTTCTGGTTCAAAGATAGGAGATTTGGAATGTGAACGAGAAGTTGAGGGTGATGGTGAGGGAGTTTTACTCTTAGAATGGCATGAAGATGTATATTTACTTGCCATTCACAGTTAGGCCCTCCTTCTAGCACCAAATATGTTGAAGGCTCGAAAAATCAGGACTCCAACAAGGGGGATAACCACCCGGTCTGGACCTTAGGACAGCTCCTTTTCCGTTTGGAATAGTGGCTCCGACTGGGGATGATGGGACCAGTTTCCCAATCTATTTATAATGTTTGTGCTAACGGGATGATGTTTTTCTTTTTGGATTTTATGAGGTAAATACTTATTCTAAAATTGATCTATCTTCTAACTATCCTATGCAATCTATCATAATCAAAGAAAACATCTAACTTTAAGACTATCCCAGGAGTAACGTTTATATATGCAATCTAAAATGATTTCTGAAATTAATTGATAGTAAAGATCATTCAATTATGATAAGAAGAGAATTCATTTAATAATGATCGTTTCGTATAGAAAATTAGCCGAAACGATATGAGAGATATATCGCATAAAGAGTCATTCATATATTCAGCATAAAGGATAAATCATCATCATACAAAAGTGAAATAATGATAGCTAATAATTTAAACTTTCATATATAAATAACTTAAAACGATTTATTGCTTGATACACAAGTAAAAAGCATTAAGAGATAGAAGTACCATTTTTAATACGTCCTACTCATGTGCTCCAGCAATATAGATCCAATTTCAAATTGTTGGATACCTATAGTAATAGGTTTCATATTTCATGATTGATTATCGAAAATCCAAATATGCTCTGCTTTGTTACTACAAAGATCCCATATTTCCGGGAAATCAGAGGTGTGTGAAATTACTTCAGATATTGAGGACCTTATTACATTTTTGTGGATGATTCAACAGTCTAATCTGGATCATGCCATGTTTCAATTTTGAGTTGTAGAATAGAGAAAGAAGTCTGTCCAAACAGCTTAATCTTGGCAGATAAGTAGTTCAGGTAGAGAAACAAAGGTTCCCAAAAGCCTAATCTGGGACCTTGGAAGAGATAAGGGTAGAAACAGATAGAGTAAAAAAAAAAAAAAAAAAAAAAAAAAAAAAAAGGAAAAAGCCAAAGAAAAGAAAAGGCAATTGAGGGTTGCAAGTCTAAGTGCCCCTCCAAGAAGAAACTAAAAAATGTTAGGTGAAATAGTTGGGTAGGCAGTTGTGGTTGCAGAAAGGACAGGTTCACCATTACATAGTTGTCAAAGATATTTTGCCAAGGCAATGGACATATCAGCAGAAAAGGTGGTGAATTTCATGGATTCACAGCAGAAAGCATCACTAACTTCACTTTTTCCCCCTTACTCCATCATTAACATCCCCTTTCTCAAAGATTCCCCTCCTTCACTTCACTAACTCCTAATTCTACTATTTAACTCCCTTATTCTACCCCTTGCCCTAATAATAATAACACTAAGGTGTATAAAGCCCTAAATGTTATATATTCCCTCCCCTAGGCATAATAGCCGAGAAATCTGCAAAGAGGGATCATAGTGGCATCTGGTCACCATGGTGAACCTATCTCCGATACTCTCCCTTTGCTGCAGATCATTTCCCCTCAAAAAATACCTTTGCATGGGTAAAAACCCCTCTTTAAACCCCTCTAACCCACAAAACCCTCTGCAAACCTTACAAAAATCAAATCCCGCTTTCGGCACATTCCCAAAGGCAAGCGCGGGTGGGCAGAAAAAACATTTGAAAAACTATGCCAAAACCCATAAACGTTAAATTTTCCGCCGCCCTATCCACCGTGCACCTTACACCTCCGCCAGCCGTCGGATCAAGCCCTCCAGATCCGACGGCCCATAACAATATCGGAACGCCGTCCACGTCCGCGCGTTAACTCCCGAGAACATGACGTTGCGCCTCGTCATGCCTCTGCCACGCGTCGCCCGTTAGACCGTCTCGGAGCTCCCTCTGACACCCTGGGCGCCGTACTCTAACCGCCCCGAGAGACCGTGACGGTTAGAGCCTTAACCGTAACCTTCACGGCTTAACCTCCGCCCGTCCGCTATTGACCGTTCTGCCACGTCCAGCTCACCGCTGACTGGACTGCCACCTCACCCCCGTTGACCTGTCGTCTTCAGCCACGTCCTCCCCGATGACGTCAGCTAACGTCACATCACCGTGACCCACCAATGACGTCATGCTGACGTCATCATAAAAAAGCGCCAAATGGGTAAAAGACTCATATTAACCGAATTTTGCGCGTTTTTTACCATTTCACTGTTATTTCGTCTGTACACTCTGCTCAGCCATTTCTGCCTGGATTTCCGCCAACCGGTACAATTAGCCCAAGCGACCACGTCAGCAGCTGCAGTACACCTTGCCACGACCTCTGCACGTCGAATTACAGGTATTTACCCTGCCCTGCCCTCCATACGGCCTGCATTCTGCTCTAATCTGCTCACAAGCATAATAGGACCGTAAAACAGACTTTTTCACCGCTAGAACCGGGTTATATCTCCACCATTGTCTCTGTGAAGTCCAAAAATTCCCTGCAGAGTTGTAACAAACTACAATTCATCTAAAAACCCCTCAGCTCTGCGTTTCCCCGGCAAATTCACTGCTAAATACCTCCGAACTACTACCAGAAGCTCACTTAGGCCCCAAAGAGGCTCTGTTACCAATTACCAGCAGTATTTCAATTTCTAGCTGGTAAATTCCCCTCTGACAATTCAAAAAATCAAGTTATTTTCCCACTGAGGGCAGTCTGCAGTCTGTTTTTGCCAGTCACTTGTCAAATTGCAATATTTGCCCATTCAGAAGCTATGGAGACCCCTATTGCATTAAATATCAAGCCTATCAATGCTCCTCACCGAGAACTAGCATGGCAAGCCCTGGGAGACATGGATTACCAGATGTTGGACTGGTTTCCTATGGGAACTAAGTATAATATCCAAATGTTAAATGAACTGAGAGCCCAGCACATGAGTGGAGCAGATATCCTGGGAATTTGGGAATCAAATTTGCCCATATACAACCTTCCCCAAGTTAATCCCATGCCAGAGCTTATCTACAGTTGCCAAGAGCGCTATGACCCCAGCCAAAGGGCAGTCATTAGCCCCACAGGCCTAGTCCTGTTTCAGATCACTCCAGAGAGTATAAATCAGATGCTGCATTTCCATACAGCCAAGAAGTTGACCCCTCTTTCCATGCAAGATTTGATAAAGAGAGGAAATAACCTGTCTAATGACCAGATTGTGAAGATTAACTAGTTATTTGTCACACCTAGCTCTGAAGCAGTCAGAACCCCTCCCATTGGATACCAATACCTGAATGAGTTGGGCAGGATGATGGTGGACTTGATTGGCTATGTCCTAGGATTCAGAGGACTAGAAGATGTAGATGACTGCATATTGGCAATGCTGTCCATATTTGCCCCAGGTAAGCCTCCAGCTATCCACTATGATTATGCAACTTATATAGCTGAGAAGATTCATGACCAGTTCATGAACTTGAAGAGGGAGAGGCTGTTCAGATACACCTCCTACATATACCATCTGTTCTTGTTCAACCAGCCAGCTACCTTCTCTGTCCCTTTGAGGCCACTCAACGCCCAAGGAACCCCAAGATCAGTTGTTTTTTGGACCCCTGTGTTCCATCGTACCTCACTATCACCTTATACATACTGTGAGTTTATTGATTTATTTGTTCATCCAGCCCTAGCAGTGCTGCAAGGTGCCCCTTCTCCTAGACTGACCGATGACATGAAAAGAATTCTTCATTTGAACAAGCTTTACAACATCGGCAACTGGTACTTCTACCAGAATCACACAGTCATTAGGGTGTATGGATGTGAATTAAATCCATTTAGGCTGCCAAGGTACGTTCCCATGAGACTGTTTGCCTTAGAATATTTCAGGCAATTTGGGAACTCAGATTACCTACACTTTCAGAGTAAAAACAAGAAATCACAGTTGAAAGTGAGAAATCAGCTAGGTCCCTTCTTATACAACAGGAAGGAAGAAGGCTGGAAAGAGGCAGACAGGATCCTGGAAGGACTCCAGTTGAAAACTAGTTTTGAGTGGATTCCATATGACCCTAACCACTCTATTTCCCTCAGGAGGATCAGGTATAAGTTAGGCAACTATGCTCATGCCAGATTACCTGAAATTGAAAAATATGCAAATGCACCAGATTGGGAAGAGGGCACATTAGTAGAGCAAATGACTAATGAAGAAATACTTGAGCAAGAGGCTAGAAATGTCCAAAAACAAGCTGACTTGGAAACTTGTGGACAGGTGCCTATTTCCTACAGGAGGCAAATTGGGGCAGCCACCACAACACCAGCAACACAACAGCGAGCTGCCGAGCAGACAACCCAAGCAGCAAGCAAGGACAAAGGCAAACAGGTGGAACAACCACCTATATTAACAGAAGAACAGGTTGACACCTTGCTACAGCAGCAAGAAGAAATGGAAGAACGGGAGTTGGGGCAGCAACAAGATAAACCACAAACTAGTGGGCAGCAGCCATTACAGCAAAATAAAGAGACAGATTTGCCCGGTTCTACAGAACAGCAGCCCCAAACAGAGTTGCCTCCAAGAACAGACATCAATGTGGACAGCTCAGTCCTCCAAACACCTCAGAAGGAGGACTTAACCAGAAAGAGAGAAAGAGAGACTCCCCAGACTTCATCCTTTATCAGAGGAGAGAAGAGACAAAGATTGAATGACTCCCAAGAGGAGGACATAGCAGTAAGGCAGGCCATGGGCATGAGCCCACCCAGTGGAGAACTCTCGGCCAGCTCATCTCAAAGAGGACCAGATATGACAATGGGAGGAGAGGTCAGCTCTTCTGGTCAGCATAGAGAGGGGCACTCAAGTATAAAGCAGCAGTTCATAGAAATCAAGAGAAGGAGTGATCCCATAAAAGTGCAACTCTATGATCACTTGTTAAAACTAGCTCCCAGCAACCAGCAGAGACTAATGTCTGCTTTTGATGTGAGTGAGGGAAAAATGATAATGAGCCATTTCATGCCCACAACTCTACATCCTCAGTCCACCTCAGACTATTTGAGAACAAATATGGAGGTTCTGGCTAAAGATATTCACCCCATGGATAAGATAGAGTTACACAAACAAACGGGTGAAATGGTGTATGCCTCCCTGGCAGATGAGACACTGGAAAATTACAAGTTAAAGAGCAGCCTAGACAATACATCATCCCAGCTAGAATTGGAACGAGCATCCTCACAGGCCAAGGACAACAGGATCAAATCCTTGGAGGAGGTAATCATAGAGATAGGACATGATCCCAAGGATGTCAAAGGCATCCAAGAACTGCTGAAAATAAGGGATGCAGACATGGCAGCCCTAAGAAAGAAAATCAAACTCCCGGCCACCATCCATCCACAAACAGATGAAGTTGCCCAGCAACGGCAAGAAAAAGATACCACAGACCTGCTGGTATCCTTATACAAAGAGCTGGTTAGGACTCAAGACCAGCTAGGACAAACTGAAGCTGCAAAGGCAGCACTACAAGAAGCCATGAAATAGAAAGGGGAAGGTCAATCCTCCCAGCCTCCTCCATTAATAATAAATCTTGAGGAAACACCTCCGATCATCACTCCTCCTCCTCAGCAAACAGGAGCTACAGCACCATCCACAGCCCCCACAACAACATCAGAGCAAGCTGCTAGCTTAGACATGCAGAAGCTACAAGCAGAGATCCGAGCTATGGAAGCTCAAATGAAAGAGCTGGATGGGCTCAAACAGAACTTGGCTAATGTTAATGAGAAATTTGACAAAAGCAAACAAAATGAGGCAGCCAAGGAGAGAGAGGTGAAAACCCTTAAGAGAAGGATTGCTGAGCTGGAAAAAGAGCTTGCACTGGAAAGGGTGACAGCTGATATGAAAGCAGTGTTGTGGAGCAACATTGGGAGATCCATTGCCAAACAGTGGCAATACATTGAAACCATGGATGAACAAATGGTGCTCATCACCAAAGCAAACAAGGAAATACAGAGAGCAAGGGCAAGCCTTGGGCACATGCCAGAAGCAGCTACCAGGATGATCAATATCCTGAATTATAAAACCAGCACTCAATTGGCTAGCATGGGAATCAACAACAGGACAGAAACAATTGCCATAGCCAAGAGAGTTGTTACATTGAGAAACTTGATTGGAACCTTGGAGAGAAGGACACAGGACATGCAAACAGAAATTAACAGGTTCCTGGAGAAGTTTGTAACACTGCAGAACAGAGGCCTCCCCAACATTTTGAGCAGCGTGGGAAGACTGCTCACCCTGGACAACTATAACAAGAGAATTGATGCCCATGCAGTAGCAGAGATTGCAAAACCTCCCAGCACTTCAAAGGAGCCAGGGCCAGCTACAGGGCAAATGATGTATGACAGAGTGGAGAACCTGTTTTTTCTCATGAATGAGATAGAGCATCTGTTTGATACACCACCCAATTTCTTCAAGTTCACAGAAGCAGATGAGACTCTAGGGGCAATTTTGGCACATCAACTGCCCACACAGGATGTCTGGAGGCATTTGACCCAGACAATTTTGACAGGCCAGAACCAATAGCGCAGAAGGAAGAAGCAGGTACATACAGTGACAATTTTGGGAATTAATACCCACATGAAAAGGCAGAGGCTGAGCCAACTCAGCCAGACCAGTCACTCGCCACCAGCAGCAGTCAAAGTCACAGCTGACAGGTCCGAGACATAGTGTACCAGCCTACAGTCGGGTTTTCTATGCATTAACTCCAAATATTCAGACCGACTTAGCTATTCTTATAAAGCTAAATATCTTCTGACAGAGCATTAAGATGCCTGTGCTGTGTATTAAATGTGTAATAAATTTTCGACATAATATCTTAGATAGTTGGTGAGAATGTAAAGACTGAGATAACTCAGAACTCAGATATTTCTGTAGACCACCGCTAGTATATATAGACCCTTCACAGATGCTGAAGAGGTTGCTGGAATTTTCTCTTGGATAACTTCCATCTGCTGTAATATTTTCAGAGAATTAATACAAAGGAGGAATGGAACTTCCAGAAGTTTGGTGTGTTTGATATCTTGTGGTGAAGGATGCATGTTACAGGATTCCATGGGTGTTGCATAAAACTATAAGTATTCTCAAATCTCTTTGTCGTGTCTGTTTTGAGTCTTTTGTTCTCTTTACTGTTCTTATGTTTACACTTGATAGCAAGGTGAAAGGATAGTACCAGGATTTAACTATGTTTACCCTGGACTCAAACTGAGCTATTATAAATGTTTTCCTCTTATACAGTAACAGAATTGTAATTCTTAAATGCTGCAATTCAAAACTGTGTTTTTATTATAACAGTCATTCTCAGGGATTCAACTTTGCCCCTAAGACCTCTGTTTTCTCTTCTTAAAGCTATCTGTTGGGAACACATAGATAAATAGTGGAAATTCTTGAATGCTTTCACTATTCGTGCTACCTGTTTCCAGTCTTTTAATCAAAAATCTGTTCTATTAAACTCCCAAATGGCCCTGTAAGTCCCATCTTTCATCTCAAAACTTCAAACACATACAGCTACAGACTCCATTGCCCAATGGTACTCAACTTCTCAGAAAACTACTTCACTAGAACCTAAAAGGAATTTCACCAACCAAACATAAACAAAACACAGTGCATAATAGCTAGCCTAAAACCCTACAACAAACAGTTACAAATCATAAAGAGAGAGCCCTCTCTGATCATTGTTAGGCTAGAAGCGGTGATCCAAAGATTGGTTAGTGGTTACCCCGGCCGTATTCCCTTGGGAGTCATAGGGAACAACCTGGGTGTTAACATAATTGGCGACTCCACTGGGGACAAGACTATTCAATCACTATCTATTTTCCAAAGCTTTCATCAAGCCTGAAACTAGCCGAGACATCTTAGGACTGTTTCTCAGTCTCAAGGAAGAGCTAGCTAGGGAAACTTATCCTAGCCTTGAAACATATATAGTCATTCCAGAGTTCTTATTTTGCCCTTGTAAATACAAAAGTTCTATATAAAATTCTGAAAGAACACTTAGAAGCTGGCTCCTAAAAGAAACCCAAGGCACACTAGGGCACACCCTGAGCCTGACCAACCCATCATTGTTGATAACCCAAATATCATCCCAAAGAACATAAGGAAACAGCACAAGCAGGATAAACCTGCTGATTCAGATATAAGGTCAGACCAACCCATCCTCATTCCCACTCCTTGCAAAGTCCTTTTTCGTTCCACACCCAATTCCCCTAGTTCATCTTCAACCCCTCAAAGTCCTACCTTTCCATCTTCACCATCTGCACATACTCACTCAACCAGTTCTCCACTTGTTACCCATCCTATTAACCCCAGTACACCTGTAATCCCAGTTGTCCCATTTGTTCCTATCAACCCTATTAACCCTATAAACATGGCTAACAGATATGCACCACTGCAGATTCCAGCCAATGCTCCAGCCCTACCCCAAGATTATCAAACCAGACTCTCATTTTTTGATTCCCATGGCCCTTTGACAGCCATCCAGCATGCTAAAAAGATGCAAGACCACTTTGAGACCTATGAAATTGATGATGATAGTGTCAGGATGAGAATTTTTGTCCAAAGCCTAACTGGGGATGTCAGAACTTGGTTTAGATCCTTGAATGCGAATTCCATTGCAACCTCTGAAGTTCTATACCAGGAATTTACCAACAGATGGGAGAAAAAGAGAGATCCACACCATATACTGGGTGAATATAACACTATTAAAAGAGGTCCCCAAGAAACGGTGTTGGAGTATTGTGCTAGGTTTAACAACATATACAATGCTATTCCCCAGAACTTAAGGCCCCCTCCTGATTTGGCCCTTTATAACTTCCCTGATGGTTTTGACTCTGATATGGCCTATCAGTTGAGAGAAAGAGACCCTCCAACCCTTGCGGAAGCCCAAAGACTTGCAGTCACTGTAGAGGCCAACCTAATTGCCAAAAGAAACAGGGCAAAGCTGGAAAAGAAGGTTGGTTTCAAAGAAGAGCCCTCGGGCTTTGATCAGAAGTTGGATGCAATACTAAACAGCATGAAAAGACTAGGTGAGAGAGTGGAATCAGTAGAAAGAAAGTCATCCTGGGAAGCGCCACAAAACAATACTCCTAGAAACCCAAATTTTAGGAGAACACAAAACCCCAATACAGGAAAAACAGGTGCTGACCAAGATATCAGACCACCTTTTCAAGAAAATTATGCAGAAACTTCCTCGGCTAATCAGCTCAATGAAGATCCTGAGATCAATTTAATAGGGCTGGATGGTAAAAGCCATGTTTTCCTAACACAAGAAGACCATGATGAGGATGAAGACAAAACATTCCAAACACAATCAGGAGAATCCTTTGACTTTAAGCAAGGATATGATACTGTTGTCTATGAAGTTCATAAGCAGTACAAACTAAGAAGTCGGACTGTAAATGCAAATCAGCCTGAAAAGGTAAAGGAGAAACAGCAATCTAAAGAAGCCTCAGTCACTGAACCTAATGACAAAACAAACTTGCCTGCAAAGGAAGTAGTGGTTGAGGAGGTCACTGAATTTCTGTCCACACCACAAGAGCCCACAGCAACCTCATCCTCTCACCCAAATCCGAATATCACCCCTCAAGACATGGGCATGAGGGGCAGGTTCCAAAATCAAGATGAAATCCAACCAGAAGAGTCATTAAACAAGGAAAGGACTGCTGTCCGTGACCTTAAAATTCAGGTGGATAAACCCTTTGACTTAGGAGTAGAGATTGGCAAGATAAAGGTAGCAATTCCCCTCTCAGAGTTAGCAAGGCATGACATATACAAACAACAGATCAAAAAATCCCTTCAGCTCACCAACAACAGAGATGATGTAAATGTGCTAGATGACACTCCAGAATTACTGTTTGGTCCAGAGGTAGATGGAAAAACAGTAGTCACAGGGGTCTTACCTTTTTATGTCAGTTTGCACGTTCATGATAAAATACTGCACAATGCAATGTTTGACTCAGGTGCATCTCATAACCTCATGCCTAAAGCAGTCATGGAAAGATTAAATTTGGATATAACAAGACCATACAAAGACCTGTTTTCTTTTGATTCTAGTCAAGTCAAATGCTTGGGCCTGATTAAGGATTTGTGTGTGTCCTTGGTTCAATTTCCCAACAAAACCATTTTAATGGATGTTGTTGTTGCCGATATTCCACCCAAATATGGAATGCTCTTATCAAGATCATGGGGAGCCAAGCTCCAAGGCTCCCTGCAATTAGACATGTCATATGCAACCATCTCTGTCTTTGGGCAACCCAAGAGACTTTATAGGGAAACACTCATGAAATACATGGTCAGCAGTGAAGAAAAGCCTCAAAATTTTCCAATATATGCTGTCCATTCAGACGTAGACTCTTACATCCTCTTTAATGACAGCATAGGCCTCTCGGGCAGTCACAATAGCACGGAGACATTTAAACCAGAGCAAAACATCCATCAAACAAGTAGCACCTGCAAAAATTTAATCAGCCCAACAATACCCATTCACCCTCCTTTAGTTGTCAAAAATTGTCAAACAACTGATGAAATTATCCTAGGAGACAAATGGGAGAAGAAACCCCAACTCATGCTCACACTGCCATCCCATGAACAGAACCTCAAATCTCCTGAACAGCAAGATAGTCTGTGGATCCTAGAGTTTGATGGCTCAGTTAACAAGTTAGGGGCAGGAGCTGGAGTATGGATACATAACAAAGAGAAAGCCTGTGCACAAGGCAGGGCATATAGACTGAACTTTAAATGCACTAACAACATGGCAGAATATGAAGCTCTGCTACTAGGTCTCAAGATTGCTAAATCATTACAAGCACATAGCCTCTCAATCATGGGGGACTCTGATCTAGTAATTCAACAAGTAAAAGGGGATTTTGTCACCAATGACAAAAGATTAAGGTCCTACAGGTCTGCTGTAATTGAAATACTAGAAACTTTCTCCGAGTTTGTTCTCACAAAGATTCCAAGGGGCCACAATCTCCATGCTCACAGCTTGGCAACATTTGCCAGCACCTTCAAATTCCCACTACAACCCAACAATTGTTTCACAGCAGAAGTCAAATATAGGCCTTCTATTCCAAACAATGTCAAAGAATGGCAAGTATTTGAGAATGATAGGCAAATAAACAACTTTTTAACTTTGCAACAAGAGTTTACAGGATTAAATATTGACCTTGAGACAGCAAGTCAATCTCAAATTGTTGATGGAGCAAGTCAATCACAATTACAGTTTCAGCAATCTGCTCACCCAATGTCACCTAGGACAGCAAAACAACTACTCAGTCCAACCATTTTCAACAAAGAAAACATTCAGCAAATTCACCAAATTGATTGTGAAGAGCTGGGCAGTGCTGAAGATGAAATCATACAACTCAAAGACAATCTTCTTCCAGCAGGCCTTACCCCACTAGAGGACATTTTTGACTCAAATGATGTCCCCAGGAAACCAAAGATGCAGCCATTAGATGCAACAATTGAAGAATGTAATATTGGCACTATGGAAAAGCCTAAGATAGTCAAGCTGTCCGCCTCTTTACCCCCCGATCAAAAGCCCAAATATGTTGATCTCTTTAAAGAATTCCAAGATGTCTTTGCCTGGGGATATGAAGACTTGAAGTCTTATGATACCTCTGTTATACAGCACACCATTCCCCTCAAGCCTAATCAAAAACCATTCAAACAAAAATTGAGGAGAATCAATCCTGTACTTCTTCCTTCCATTGAAAAGGAATTACAAAAAATGTTCAAAGCTGGGATCATAGCACCAATCAGGTTTTCTGAGTGGATTTCAAATTTGGTCCCTACAAGAAAGAAAACTGGTGAGATAAGACTCTGTGTAGACTTAAGGAATTTGAACCTAGTGTCACTCAAAGACAACTATCCCTTACCCAAAATGGACCACATCCTTCAAAGAGTAGTGGGAGCCTCAAGAATATCATTGTTGGATGGTTTCTCAGGTTTCAATCAAATCCTGGTACACCCTGACGATCAAGACAAAACTGCATTTACTACCCCATGGGGTACTTTCAAGTATGTGAAAATGCCCTTTGGATTGAAAAATGCAGGGGCAACATTTCAAAGAGCAATGGACATTGCTTTTGCAAAAGAAATTCATGATTTCTTGGTCATTTACTTAGATGATCTTACACCCTTCTCAAAATCTGACCAAGAACATTTGAAACATTTAAGACAGATTTTCATAACATGCAGAAAATATGGCATTTCCTTAAACCCCAAGAAGTCTTTATTTGGTTTGGAAGAAGGGAAACTTTTAGGACACATCATTTCAAAAGATGGCATAAGAATTGATCCAGATAGGATACAAGCGATCCTACAAATGCCTCACCCTAGGAATGTCAAAGAGTTGCAAGGATTCTTAGGAAAACTCAATTTTTTAAGAAGGTTCATCCCAAATTTAGCAGAATTGATCAGACTGCTAAACAATATGCTAAAGAAAGATTCAAAGGTTAAGTGGACTGTGGAAGCAAAGCAAGCCTTTGAAAGCATAAAACTGGCTTTAACCCAAACCCCGGTATTAACTAATCCTCAGTTTGACAAAGACTTTATTATTTTTTCTTTTGCTTCCCAGCATACTATTGCTGCTGTTTTATTGCAGAAAAATGATCAAGGGAATGAAAAGCCCATTGCCTTCTTCAGCAGAGCTCTTAGAGATGCTCCTTTGAAATACCAAATAATGGAAAAACAAGCCTATGCATTAATCAAAGCTATCAAAGATTTTAGGATCTATATCCTTTACTCTCATGTTGTGGCTTATGTACCGAGTCCTATTGTCAAAGACATTCTCACCCAAGAAAATTTAGAGGGTAGAAGAGGAAAATGGATTGCAAACATACTTGAATTTGACATTGAAATAAAGCCTACAAAGTTAATAAAAGGGCAAGGTTTGGCTAAGTTAATGACAGAATCAAATTTCCAAGCCTTAGATATCAACCAACTGGACAGTGAAACAGAGCTGGCGACTCCAAAGATCAACGTAGCCTTTGAACAATCTCCATGGTACTCTGATATCTGTTATGTGTTACAAAACCTGTGTGCTCCCCCAGGACTGTCCAGAACTAAGTCTAGGTTCCTAAAAATGAAAACATCCAAATTTTGTGTGTTAGATGAGAATCTACTCTGGAAAAACCATGAAGGTATTTTGCTGCACTGTCTTCTTGAGAATGAAACTGATAAAATTATGCAAGAATTCCATGCTGGAGACTGTGGTGGACATCTGTACTGGAAATCCACTGTGGACAAGATATTAAGGGCTGGTTATTACTGGCCCACTATGTTCTCAGATATGAAGAAATTCACAACATCATGCCACAAGTGCCAACTGTTTGAAGGCAAAAGACAGCTGCTGCCACTTCCTTTGAGGCCCATTTCAACAGAAAGACCTTTTCAACAATGGGGCTTGGATTTCATTGGAGAAATTCACCCCTCATCTTCAGGACAACACAGATGGATTTTGACTGCAACAGACTACTTCACCAAGTGGATTGAAGCTGCCCCATGCAGACAAGCAAATGATTTAGTAATCATTCAATTTTTGGAAAACAATATACTGGCTAGATTTGGCTGCCCAGAAAAGATAATAACAGACAATGCTGCTGCCTTCAAATCCAAGAAAATGATAAATTTCTGTCATAAATTTCACATTACTTTGGGCCATTCTACAGCTTACTATCCTCAGGGAAATGGTCTTGCTGAATCATCAAACAAAAGTTTGATAAACATCATAAAGAAAGTGCTAGAAGAGAACAAAAAGAACTGGCACAAGAAGCTAGTAAATGCTTTATGGGCAGACAGATTAACCACCAAAAGATCAATTGGGACCAGCCCATATCAGTTAGTTTATGGATTAGAGGCCAGATTTCCTTCATCACTAGGGGTGCCAGTTATGAAACTTCTACAAGAAAGTCAAGCAGAGCCAAATGACATGCAAAGAAGGATCAACCAGATAATCTGTTTACAGCAAACCAGAGAACAAGTTTTCAGCAGAGTGCAAATACTACAGGAAAAACTTAAAAAGGCCTTTGACAGAAGAACCAAAGCAGAAGATTTCAATATGGGAGACAAAGTTCTAAAGTGGGATGCAAGAAGAGAAGACAAAGGGAAACATGGGAAGTTTGATTCTTTATGGAAAGGACCATTTGCTGTCCAAGCAGTGCAAGGTAATAACACTTATTTCCTTAAAAGCTTGACTGTGACTGAACTAGATGAAGGTCCTGTCAATGGCAGGATGCTGAAGCACTATTATGATGGTTCAATATGATAAGGATCCAAAGGTTCATTGTATATATGCAATTGTACATATTTTTTTTTTTTTTTATATTGTATAAAGAGGTTTTCCCAAGTGCTGCAACTAGCAGCAACAGGCAGATAATATCAGAGGTTCCCCAAGAAAGAAGCACACTATTTTGACAGGTTACATGTATCAGAGCTCAAAGATTAAGATGGACAATCGAGCAACAAGGCAATCTGACCTGCTGTTCTTGGTCTTTCAAAAGAAAAACCATCCCCATATGGAGCCACTGTTGGATACCTATAGTAATAGGTTTCATATTTCATGATTGATTATCGAAAATCCAAATATGCTCTGCTTTGTTACTACAAAGATCCCATATTTCCGGGAAATCAGAGGTGTGTGAAATTACTTCAGATATTGAGGACCTTATTACATTTTTGTGGATGATTCAACAGTCTAATCTGGATCATGCCATGTTTCAATTTTGAGTTGTAGAATAGAGAAAGAAGTCTGTCCAAACAGCTTAATCTTGGCAGATAAGTAGTTCAGGTAGAGAAACAAAGGTTCCCAAAAGCCTAATCTGGGACCTTGGAAGAGATAAGGGTAGAAACAGAAAAAAAAAAAAAAAAAAAAAAAGGAAAAAGCCAAAGAAAAGAAAAGGCAATTGAGGGTTGCAAGTCTAAGTGCCCCTCCAAGAAGAAACTAAAAAATGTTAGGTGAAATAGTTGGGTAGGCAGTTGTGGTTGCAGAAAGGACAGGTTCACCATTACATAGTTGTCAAAGATATTTTGCCAAGGCAATGGACATATCAGCAGAAAAGGTGGTGAATTTCATGGATTCACAGCAGAAAGCATCACTAACTTCACTTTTTCCCCCTTACTCCATCATTAACATCCCCTTTCTCAAAGATTCCCCTCCTTCACTTCACTAACTCCTAATTCTACTATTTAACTCCCTTATTCTACCCCTTGCCCTAATAATAATAACACTAAGGTGTATAAAGCCCTAAATGTTATATATTCCCTCCCCTAGGCATAATAGCCGAGAAATCTGCAAAGAGGGATCATAGTGGCATCTGGCCACCATGGTGAACCTATCTCCGATACTCTCCCTTTGCTGCAGATCATTTCCCCTCAAAAAATACCTTTGCATGGGTAAAAACCCCTCTTTAAACCCCTCTAACCCACAAAACCCTCTGCAAACCTTACAAAAATCAAATCCCGCTTTCGGCACATTCCCAAAGGCAAGCGCGGGTGGGCAGAAAAAACATTTGAAAAACTATGCCAAAACCCATAAACGTTAAATTTTCCGCCGCCCTATCCACCGTGCACCTTACACCTCCGCCAGCCGTCGGATCAAGCCCTCCAGATCCGACGGCCCATAACAATATCGGAACGCCGTCCACGTCCGCGCGTTAACTCCCGAGAACATGACGTTGCGCCTCGTCATGCCTCTGCCACGCGTCGCCCGTTAGACCGTCTCGGAGCTCCCTCTGACACCCTGGGCGCCGTACTCTAACCGCCCCGAGAGACCGTGACGGTTAGAGCCTTAACCGTAACCTTCACGGCTTAACCTCCGCCCGTCCGCTATTGACCGTTCTGCCACGTCCAGCTCACCGCTGACTGGACTGCCACCTCACCCCCGTTGACCTGTCGTCTTCAGCCACGTCCTCCCCGATGACGTCAGCTGACGTCACATCACCGTGACCCACCAATGACGTCATGCTGACGTCATCATAAAAAAGCGCCAAATGGGTAAAAGACTCATATTAACCGAATTTTGCGCGTTTTTTACCATTTCACTGTTATTTCGTCTGTACACTCTGCTCAGCCATTTCTGCCTGGATTTCCGCCAACCGGTACAATTAGCCCAAGCGACCACGTCAGCAGCTGCAGTACACCTTGCCACGACCTCTGCACGTCGAATTACAGGTATTTACCCTGCCCTGCCCTCCATACGGCCTGCATTCTGCTCTAATCTGCTCACAAGCATAATAGGACCGTAAAACAGACTTTTTCACCGCTAGAACCGGGTTATATCTCCACCATTGTCTCTGTGAAGTTCAAAAATTCCCTGCAGAGTTGTAACAAACTGCAATTCATCTAAAAACCCCTCAGCTCTGCGTTTCCCCGGCAAATTCACTGCTAAATACCTCCGAACTACTACCAGAAGCTCACTTAGGCCCCAAAGAGGCTCTGTTACCAATTACCAGCAGTATTTCAATTTCTAGCTGGTAAATTCCCCTCTGACAATTCAAAAAATCAAGTTATTTTCCCACTGAGGGCAGTCTGCAGTCTGTTTTTGCCAGTCACTTGTCAAATTGCAATATTTGCCCATTCAGAAGCTATGGAGACCCCTATTGCATTAAATATCAAGCCTATCAATGCTCCTCACCGAGAACTAGCATGGCAAGCCCTGGGAGACATGGATTACCAGATGTTGGACTGGTTTCCTATGGGAACTAAGTATAATATCCAAATGTTAAATGAACTGAGAGCCCAGCACATGAGTGGAGCAGATATCCTGGGAATTTGGGAATCAAATTTGCCCATATACAACCTTCCCCAAGTTAATCCCATGCCAGAGCTTATCTACAGTTGCCAAGAGCGCTATGACCCCAGCCAAAGGGCAGTCATTAGCCCCACAGGCCTAGTCCTGTTTCAGATCACTCCAGAGAGTATAAATCAGATGCTGCATTTCCATACAGCCAAGAAGTTGACCCCTCTTTCCATGCAAGATTTGATAAAGAGAGGAAATAACCTGTCTAATGACCAGATTGTGAAGATTAACTAGTTATTTGTCACACCTAGCTCTGAAGCAGTCAGAACCCCTCCCATTGGATACCAATACCTGAATGAGTTGGGCAGGATGATGGTGGACTTGATTGGCTATGTCCTAGGATTCAGAGGACTAGAAGATGTAGATGACTGCATATTGGCAATGCTGTCCATATTTGCCCCAGGTAAGCCTCCAGCTATCCACTATGATTATGCAACTTATATAGCTGAGAAGATTCATGACCAGTTCATGAACTTGAAGAGGGAGAGGCTGTTCAGATACACCTCCTACATATACCATCTGTTCTTGTTCAACCAGCCAGCTACCTTCTCTGTCCCTTTGAGGCCACTCAACGCCCAAGGAACCCCAAGATCAGTTGTTTTTTGGACCCCTGTGTTCCATCGTACCTCACTATCACCTTATACATACTGTGAGTTTATTGATTTATTTGTTCATCCAGCCCTAGCAGTGCTGCAAGGTGCCCCTTCTCCTAGACTGACCGATGACATGAAAAGAATTCTTCATTTGAACAAGCTTTACAACATCGGCAACTGGTACTTCTACCAGAATCACACAGTCATTAGGGTGTATGGATGTGAATTAAATCCATTTAGGCTGCCAAGGTACGTTCCCATGAGACTGTTTGCCTTAGAATATTTCAGGCAATTTGGGAACTCAGATTACCTACACTTTCAGAGTAAAAACAAGAAATCACAGTTGAAAGTGAGAAATCAGCTAGGTCCCTTCTTATACAACAGGAAGGAAGAAGGCTGGAAAGAGGCAGACAGGATCCTGGAAGGACTCCAGTTGAAAACTAGTTTTGAGTGGATTCCATATGACCCTAACCACTCTATTTCCCTCAGGAGGATCAGGTATAAGTTAGGCAACTATGCTCATGCCAGATTACCTGAAATTGAAAAATATGCAAATGCACCAGATTGGGAAGAGGGCACATTAGTAGAGCAAATGACTAATGAAGAAATACTTGAGCAAGAGGCTAGAAATGTCCAAAAACAAGCTGACTTGGAAACTTGTGGACAGGTGCCTATTTCCTACAGGAGGCAAATTGGGGCAGCCACCACAACACCAGCAACACAACAGCGAGCTGCCGAGCAGACAACCCAAGCAGCAAGCAAGGACAAAGGCAAACAGGTGGAACAACCACCTATATTAACAGAAGAACAGGTTGACACCTTGCTACAACAGCAAGAAGAAATGGAAGAACGGGAGTTGGGGCAGCAACAAGATAAACCACAAACTAGTGGGCAGCAGCCATTACAGCAAAATAAAGAGACAGATTTGCCCGGTTCTACAGAACAGCAGCCCCAAACAGAGTTGCCTCCAAGAACAGACATCAATGTGGACAGCTCAGTCCTCCAAACACCTCAGAAGGAGGACTTAACCAGAAAGAGAGAAAGAGAGACTCCCCAGACTTCATCCTTTATCAGAGGAGAGAAGAGACAAAGATTGAATGACTCCCAAGAGGAGGACATAGCAGTAAGGCAGGCCATGGGCATGAGCCCACCCAGTGGAGAACTCTCGGCCAGCTCATCTCAAAGAGGACCAGATATGACAATGGGAGGAGAGGTCAGCTCTTCTGGTCAGCATAGAGAGGGGCACTCAAGTATAAAGCAGCAGTTCATAGAAATCAAGAGAAGGAGTGATCCCATAAAAGTGCAACTCTATGATCACTTGTTAAAACTAGCTCCCAGCAACCAGCAGAGACTAATGTCTGCTTTTGATGTGAGTGAGGGAAAAATGATAATGAGCCATTTCATGCCCACAACTCTACATCCTCAGTCCACCTCAGACTATTTGAGAACAAATATGGAGGTTCTAGCTAAAGATATTCACCCCATGGATAAGATAGAGTTACACAAACAAACGGGTGAAATGGTGTATGCCTCCCTGGCAGATGAGACACTGGAAAATTACAAGTTAAAGAGCAGCCTAGACAATACATCATCCCAGCTAGAATTGGAACGAGCATCCTCACAGGCCAAGGACAACAGGATCAAATCCTTGGAGGAGGTAATCATAGAGATAGGACATGATCCCAAGGATGTCAAAGGCATCCAAGAACTGCTGAAAATAAGGGATGCAGACATGGCAGCCCTAAGAAAGAAAATCAAACTCCCGGCCACCATCCATCCACAAACAGATGAAGTTGCCCAGCAACGGCAAGAAAAAGATACCACAGACCTGCTGGTATCCTTATACAAAGAGCTGGTTAGGACTCAAGACCAGCTAGGACAAACTGAAGCTGCAAAGGCAGCACTACAAGAAGCCATGAAACAGAAAGGGGAAGGTCAATCCTCCCAGCCTCCTCCATTAATAATAAATCTTGAGGAAACACCTCCGATCATCACTCCTCCTCCTCAGCAAACAGGAGCTACAGCACCATCCACAGCCCCCACAACAACATCAGAGCAAGCTGCTAGCTTAGACATGCAGAAGCTACAAGCAGAGATCCGAGCTATGGAAGCTCAAATGAAAGAGCTGGATGGGCTCAAACAGAACTTGGCTAATGTTAATGAGAAATTTGACAAAAGCAAACAAAATGAGGCAGCCAAGGAGAGAGAGGTGAAAACCCTTAAGAGAAGGATTGCTGAGCTGGAAAAAGAGCTTGCACTGGAAAGGGTGACAGCTGATATGAAAGCAGTGTTGTGGAGCAACATTGGGAGATCCATTGCCAAACAGTGGCAATACATTGAAACCATGGATGAACAAATGGTGCTCATCACCAAAGCAAACAAGGAAATACAGAGAGCAAGGGCAAGCCTTGGGCACATGCCAGAAGCAGCTACCAGGATGATCAATATCCTGAATTATAAAACCAGCACTCAATTGGCTAGCATGGGAATCAACAACAGGACAGAAACAATTGCCATAGCCAAGAGAGTTGTTACATTGAGAAACTTGATTGGAACCTTGGAGAGAAGGACACAGGACATGCAAACAGAAATTAACAGGTTCCTGGAGAAGTTTGTAACACTGCAGAACAGAGGCCTCCCCAACATTTTGAGCAGCGTGGGAAGACTGCTCACCCTGGACAACTATAACAAGAGAATTGATGCCCATGCAGTAGCAGAGATTGCAAAACCTCCCAGCACTTCAAAGGAGCCAGGGCCAGCTACAGGGCAAATGATGTATGACCGAGTGGAGAACCTGTTTTTTCTCATGAATGAGATAGAGCATCTGTTTGATACACCACCCAATTTCTTCAAGTTCACAGAAGCAGATGAGACTCTAGGGGCAATTTTGGCACATCAACTGCCCACACAGGATATCTGGAGGCATTTGACCCAGACAATTTTGACAGGCCAGAACCAATAGCGCAGAAGGAAGAAGCAGGTACATACAGTGACAATTTTGGGAATTAATACCCACATGAAAAGGCAGAGGCTGAGCCAACTCAGCCAGACCAGTCACTCGCCACCAGCAGCAGTCAAAGTCACAGCTGACAGGTCCGAGACATAGTGTACCAGCCTACAGTCGGGTTTTCTATGCATTAACTCCAAATATTCAGACCGACTTAGCTATTCTTATAAAGCTAAATATCTTCTGACAGAGCATTAAGATGCCTGTGCTGTGTATTAAATGTGTAATAAATTTTCGACATAATATCTTAGATAGTTGGTGAGAATGTAAAGACTGAGATAACTCAGAACTCAGATATTTCTGTAGACCACCGCTAGTATATATAGACCCTTCACAGATGCTGAAGAGGTTGCTGGAATTTTCTCTTGGATAACTTCCATCTGCTGTAATATTTTCAGAGAATTAATACAAAGGAGGAATGGAACTTCCAGAAGTTTGGTGTGTTTGATATCTTGTGGTGAAGGATGCATGTTACAGGATTCCATGGGTGTTGCATAAAACTATAAGTATTCTCAAATCTCTTTGTCGTGTCTGTTTTGAGTCTTTTGTTCTCTTTACTGTTCTTATGTTTACACTTGATAGCAAGGTGAAAGGATAGTACCAGGATTTAACTATGTTTACCCTGGACTCAAACTGAGCTATTATAAATGTTTTCCTCTTATACAGTAACAGAATTGTAATTCTTAAATGCTGCAATTCAAAACTGTGTTTTTATTATAACAGTCATTCTCAGGGATTCAACTTTGCCCCTAAGACCTCTGTTTTCTCTTCTTAAAGCTATCTGTTGGGAACACATAGATAAATAGTGGAAATTCTTGAATGCTTTCACTATTCGTGCTACCTGTTTCCAGTCTTTTAATCAAAAATCTGTTCTATTAAACTCCCAAATGGCCCTGTAAGTCCCATCTTTCATCTCAAAACTTCAAACACATACAGCTACAGACTCCATTGCCCAATGGTACTCAACTTCTCAGAAAACTACTTCACTAGAACCTAAAAGGAATTTCACCAACCAAACATAAACAAAACACAGTGCATAATAGCTAGCTTAAAACCCTACAACAAACAGTTACAAATCATAAAGAGAGAGCCCTCTCTGATCACTGTTAGGCTAGAAGCGGTGATCCAAAGATTGGTTAGTGGTTACCCCGGCCGTATTCCCTTGGGAGTCATAGGGAACAACCTGGGTGTTAACACAAATCATTCAACATCAACTAAGAGTACAGAAGTGAAATTTCAGTAGAAGAGGCTGAACTCAAGTAGAAAATAAATCATGTTCCATTAACTTTACCAAAACCTCCTCAAAGGGACAAAAGTGCATGTTCTGAAGAATGTTTTTGATAAAATTTCTGAACCCTTCTCTAAATACATGAGAGGGGTTTACATACTAATCTATGAAAACTAAAAATAGAAATTACAAAAATAGATGAGGAGGTTTAAATGACCTGCGTCATTCTAAGTGAAAATAGATGGAAATAAAATGAAATATGCCTATGATTATTCCTACATTTGATCTTTTAGATCGCAAATATCCAGCATAGGCTTAAGGAGTTTCGGTTGGCTGACTTCAGCGTTTAGTTGTGCTGTGAATACGGCATTGGTGAGTGCTGGCACCATTTTCTCGGTGGAAGTGATCAGGCACCTCCTATGCGGTTTCACTAGGTATTGCTAGTACGCTTCCCAGTTAAATCTGGTTACTCGTCTGATTGCCTCTGCCCTTTCCTCCACTACCTGTTTCCATACCGCTTGAAGCTGTTTTGCATTTGGAAGAAAGCCAAGGGTGGTTTCTGCTACCAAATTAGCATTCTGTAAATTCTCATTCACACATTTGATGATGCTATTTGCTGCTGCTACAACATCCTGCATTCCCTGTTCTGCTTCTCTGAGCTGAGAATCCTAATTCACAAATAATATTTCTTTATGCGATTCATCTAATTTGGGAATATCTGGTCTTTTCCCATTCTTGGATTTCTGCCAATTTAAGAAGTCTAAAACTTTCTTAAGAATTGTATCATATTCAAGTCATAATTCTGCAACTTGACTTGTTATGTTATCACTCATTTTGCAGTGAGAATTTCACTATGAAATCTTTTGGCGTAATAACTCTTTCTGGTGTAAAAATTGGGAATTGAGGCCAAGCACTTCTGTGACAAACTTTCCAATCTTTGGGTCATCTTTATGCAGTTCTGCTATGCTCTATAACTGCGATTCTTTACCTACTAAACTGCTCTGATGTGCTATCTGCATTTGCTAAAACTCCTGCTGAAGTATAGCCAACTGCATTTCTGCTTGTTGGTTGGTACTGGCCGAATGTAACTGTTGTTCTAATAAAAAAAAATTGTCTTCTTTTTCTTTGAACAACAGTTGTACCTCCGCTGCGTTGTCAATGGTCGATGAAGCATATGTGCCTGTGACTTGCGAGAGCCTAGTGAGGTTAGCCGATGGATCTGTGGATGGGCCTTTCTAGAGAACATCTAGAGGTTCATCTTTAGGAGTGAGCACGAAATCCAACTTTCTTTTATTTGTCTGTCTTTTACCGACAAATTTGTGTTGAGGGCTGTAGAATACATCTAGAGGAGGAATTTCCTCTATTCTCAATACAATCTTAGATGTGGGAGCAATGGGAATATGCTCTATTTCTTGAGTGCTAACAGCTCCTCCTATTACAATTTTTGTGGTCGTTTCTTGTTGGTTAGTTGGTGGCTCTATGATTTTTTCCTCCGTGTTGAGTCTCTTATTGAAATTGTCCCATTCTTCTTCTAAATCAATTACAGGCAACTTTACTTCCTGTGTAAGGGGAGTTGAGGTTTCAGCTTGTTTTATGAGCGAAGTTTTCTGATCTGACTTTGCTGTGGACTAGGTTGTGTCTTTACTCAATTCCTCACTCTTGTTGTGTTCATTCTCTGATGTTTTCTCAAATTTTTGGACAAACTTTTCTGCAGACTCATTTCCAGAATCTGTTTTGGATTTTTCCTTTGAGTCCCCATCAATGCTGGCACTGGTAGTAGGATCTCTCATTGGCTCAATGAGTAGTTGGTCCAATGGGACCTTAGATAACCTCCTTTTCATGTATTTATCAAATTCTTGGAGACCTTCTTGATCAAAAAGTATTTGTGCCATATGTTGTACTTCTTTGAAGGTGTTTTCCTGCAGGAAAACATCATCAAAGGGGTCCTTTTCATGGGTGAATATTCTTATTTTGACCATTGTGTAGAAATTTGAATAATATAACACTTATTCACAGAGATTACCTTGATTATACACTATTTGTGGAATGCATGCATAATACATAACCACCTCTACCATTGATCATCAATTTGCGGAATTAAAAACAATCGCATGCACACATTGAAACATCAATCACACATATCAACACAGTATGTAATGGGAAAGCATATAGCTAAAAACCCCCAACTATTTGTATATTATAATGATAGAGAACATGTAACAATACACAGTAAAATACTCCTCACAAGTACTCAGTACTATCTCCACATGCTACACACAAACTAGCTCAGATCTGAACAAGTCACGGGTTCAAATCTCCTCCACTATTTGCCTACCTCTACTGCGCAATCCAAGTTGAGAATAGATCAGATCCAAGTTCGAATTTCCTTGGCTTGTACTGCGCAATCCTCACTGGCAATCTCAATCAATGATTGTGCTAATCTCATGCACAGCTATAGTCACAACTGATAGTAGTCTCACCCTTTCACCCACCTCTAACAATTGTCTCCACTGAACTGTCCATGCATTGAGTTAACTGATGTATTCTTTAGTTGATTTATAAGTTAATAATTAGTGAATTAATTAATAATTAATTCACATCACTCATCACTAGTGTATTTGGCAGTTAGACTAAATACAACTAGTTCAACTAAGTCAAACTGAACACAACTCCATCAACTCCTCAATCAACTCCACCAAACTCAATCACTTGAGTTCTAACTGAAGTCCATCATGCAATAGCTCAACTAACCCACAGGAAAAGCATATTTCCTTCTGGCAGTTGCATGTGCCACATCCGTAGCTCGAACTGAAGTGATGGAAGAGGATAAGATAATGTTTATAGTCCAAATATTATTAAGAGCTAAAAATATTCGACTGTTCTATTTTTTTGACTGGAAGTCTAAAAATAAACTCTGCCCATATGTCTAAAAATAGAGGTCCATCTATTTTTACCAACATTACCAATCATCCATAAATAGCATCCTGCAACTCATAGACCATGATCGATATGTCTAAAAATAGACTTTGCGCCAAAAATAGCCTGCGGGCCCACTTAGTGAAGGTGACTTCTTTTCACTAAGCTCCATAATCTTGTTGCATTTTCAACACTTTCTCTCAACAAGATATGGATTATCTCCAACCCCTATCCTACCTCTGTGGTATTCGAATTTTCTCCTGGTGAGCGCCTTCGTCAAGATATCAGCATCATGATCCTCCGTGGGGATGTATGAAAGTAACATGATTCTCTGCTGCACACAATCTCTGATATGATGGTAGCTGATGTCGATGTGCTTGGATCTATCATGAAATACTAGATTAGCCGAGAGTTTAATGCAACTCTGGTTATCACAATAAGTCATAGTAGGCTCCAAGTGTGACCCGAACAACCCGACCAGGATCTTCCTCATCCATATAGCCTCGCATGCAGCCAAACTTGTTGCCATATACTCGGCCTATGTTGAACTGAGTGCCATGGATCTCTGCTTCCTGCTGTACCAAGAAACTGTTGCCGACCCGATACTGAAGATCCCTCCAGATGTGCTCTTTCTGTCCGTTGGGCTCCCTACCCAATCTACATCCGTGAAGCCACATAGCTTCACCTCATCCTCCTGTCTGTATCACAATCCATATCTTGATGTGCCTCTGAGATAACACAATACATGCTTGCCTGCCTTCTAGAAGAGCTTGGTTGGCTTAACCATAGCTTGTGAAAGTTGCTTAATAGCATAGCATATATCAGGTTGTGTATTGACCAGATACATAAGTGACCCCACCAACTCTCGATAAACAGTGGCATCCACTACCTCCGCTGAAGTAGCATCCTCCTTCCTCCAACCTCCAGGAAGAGGAGTATCAACAGGCTTGCAGCCATGCATGTTGAACTTCTCTAGTATCTCCTGGGCATACTTACCCTGAGAAACAAATAGTCCATCACTACGCTGCCAAATTTCCAATCCCAGGAAATAATGAAGGAGGCCCAAGTCCTTCATCTCAAACTCTCTAGCAAGATCCTCCTTGCATGAAAATATCAACAACTCATCTCCCGTCAAAATTAAATCATCTACATAAATTACAATGATCAGCAACTTACCCTCCACCACAATCTGGTATAGGTTAGGATCCGCCTCACTCTTGGAGAATCCAAGTCTGGTGAAATAACTGTCTATCCGTGTGTACCAAGCACGAGGTGCTTGTTTCAACCCATGGAGTGCTCTCTTGAGCTTGCACACATGCGACTCGCTGCTGAAGATCTCGAAACCTTCGGGCTGCTCTATGTACACCTCCTCCTCAATGACTCCATTGATGAACGCAGTCTTCACATCCATCTGATGGATGTGCCACCCCATCTGCGCTGAGAGAGCAAGAATCGTCTGTATGGAAGAATACCTTGCGACAGGTGCAAAGGTCTCCTCATAATCGATCCCCTTTATCTATGAGAAGCCTCGGGCAACAAATCTTGCCTTGTACTTCTCCACACTCCCATCAACTACGTGCTTCACTTTGTAGATCCATCTCGAACCCACCACTGATTTCCCTTCCAGTCTTGGGACAATCTCCCATGCACTATTTCTGACAATCGAATCATACTCTTCCACCATGGCATCTACCCATGCGGGATCCTCCACAACTTCCTCGAAAGAGGATGTCTCAGTCATGACACACTTTCTCACAAGAGCCATGTATCTAGTGTACCGATCAGGTGACTGTCTCTGTCTGCGCTATGATGTATGTGGTCCTACAACCTTTTCTGCATCTTGAGCCAGTCGCTCAGCCTTTGTAGTGCGCTTTCGCCCTCTGATGGTTGGCGTTGCACGAGTGGTCTCTTCCACTCCATGAACTTCATCTTGTGGCTGATCCACATCCTGAAGCTCATCCTTAGAAACTAATAGCTCCTCATCTGCATGAAAGTGTGGCTCCCTCTCAAGTGAACACTTCATGACTTTCTCCTCCTGAAATTTGATATCCTTTCGCACAACAGTCTTGCGACTGTCTAGCAAATACACACAATAGTTGTGGGGCATATCAGTGTACCCCAAAAATATCCCAACCTCTATGGTCGGCTCCAGCTTCTTCCTAACGTCCTTTGTCACATGCATGTAAACAGGGGAACCAAAAATCCTCAAATGGGCAATATCAGGCCTCTTACCAGAATAAGCCTCCTCGGGTGTACTCATGCCAAGTATCTTGTGAGGACAATGGTTCTGCACATATACTGCAGTATTGCATGCCTCCGCCCACAAGTGAAGGGTTAGGCCCTAATCATGTAACATCACCCGTGCAGCACCCATGATCGTTTTGTTCTTCCACTCAGCAACCCCGTTCTGCTGTGGGTTATGGGGAGCTATGAGCTCTCTTCGAATCCATTCTGCACTGCAGAAGTCCTTGAACTCACCAGAGATGAATTCACCACCATTTTCGCTCCTAAGAGCCTTCACCTTCTTCTCCGATTCCCTCTCGACCAGTGCTTTGAACTCACAGAACTTTGAGTATGTCTCGCTCTTCTTCTGCAGGAAGAAGATCCAACACTTTCGAGAGAAATCATCAACAAAGATCACATAGTACTTGTGCTTTTCTGTTGAAGCTACTAAGAAAGGTCCACACATGTTTATGTGAATTCTCTCAAGGGTCGTCGTGGCATGACTATCCTTCTCATGAAAGGTGGCTTTCACAAATTTTCCCAAAGTACACCCCTTGCACTGATCTGACTGTGCAAGAGTGCCTTTAGGAAGCCCAGTAGAAATCTGCTGTAGTATCTTCAAGGCTCCATGGTGAAGGTGGCCCAATCTCCAGTGCCACAGCTCGCCATCATCCCGGCTCACCAATCCTTCTACATTGCATGCCATTGTTGCGCAGCCATCTACATGCAATTGATAAAGGTTCTTGACTTGAACCCCTATCTTCCGGGTTTCTCAAGTTGTCTTACTGCACAGGAAATCCTTTCCCTCGCTGAAGACAACATCATATCCCTTGTCTTCTAACATCACCACAGAGATAAGATTCTGCTTCAATCTTGTAACATGCATCGCTTCCTTCAGTACGAAGGGCTTAGCAGACTCCCTCTCAAAGGAAATGGTACCGATACCAGTCGCACTGTATCTACCATCATCACCCATCTCGATGTGCACTCTAAGATCTTTCTCATCTAGATCAAAAACAAATCTCGATCTCCTGTCATGTGAAAAGACACACCACTGTCTAAGAACCATACCAATCCCATCACACTTGATACCAAGCATGCGATCAACGAAAAGTCCAGCTCAAACTGTGAGGCTAAGGCCTCTCCCGCTGCAGATCCAACAGCTTGCTTATTTTTCTTCTTCTGCAGACAATTTGTGGTATAATGTCTGTGCTGGTGACAGTGAAAGCACTTCACCTTGGACATGTCTTGCTTCTTTCCCTTCGCACCAGAATGAGAAGCTTTCTTGTTCTTCCCCTTCTTTGCTTTAGCAGCCAAAGCACAATTTTCTTCATCAGATGCCTTTGATGAAGATCCGTCCCTGGTATTCTGCCTGATCTCCTCTTGCACAAGATCAGACCAAAGTCTCTCCCATCCTGGCAATTTCTCCTCACCATTGACAGAGTTCTGATAGGAATGCCAACTCTTCAGAAGACCAAGGAGAGCCAAGCTCACCAAGTCCTCATCATTGACAGTCACCCCCACACTTCCCAGCTCATCCCGGCATTGGGTGAACTTCGTGAGATACTTGGGCATAATGTCTCCTTTCTCACACTTAATGTTTCTGAGTTTATCCTTGAGTGCCAACTTCCTCTGGTCGCTCTTGCTTTGGAATAAATCTGTCAATGCTTTCCACATCAATTATGGAGAAGCCTTTCCATGCAGGCTGGATACAATGTGATCCTTCATGCCCTCCAACAGAATCCTTCGACACTTTGCTGTCTTCTTTTGCCAAGCCTCAACTTGAGCAGCATCAGTAGGCTTTGGGACCTCAGCATCTATGAACTCCTTCAACCCATTGTCATCTAACACCACCTCCATCCTATCTTTCCATGCAATATAATTCGAGCTGCCTTCAAGTGCATACTCAAATTGCAATCCGTTGAAAGACATTTCAACTTCGACACCAAGAAAACACTGCTGCAAATTCGAATTCCACCAGCTCAAAACTCAACCACTTCTGATCTAAAATTCGTGAAAACATAGTATTTATTGTACAGAGATTGAATGTATGGGCATTTACTGGATATCTCACCTTCCAAAAGAAGGATGAATCCAGTGGATACCTAGCCCGATTATAGACTCTGCCTGAAGAAATAAAATGTAATCACTTTCTGAATAATAGATCTGATGATCAACTTTGCTCCGATACCATGTAGAAATTTGAATAATATAACACTTATTCACAGAGATTATCCTGATTATACACTATTTGCAGAATGCATGCATAATACATAACCTCCTCTACCATTGATCATCAATTTGTGGAATTAAAAACAATCGCATGCGCACATTGAAGCATCAATCACACATATCAACACAATATGTAATGGGGAAAGCATACAGCTGAAAACCCCCAACTATATGTATATTATAATGATAGAGAACATGTAACAATACATAGTACAATACTCCTCATAAGTACTCAGTACTATCTCCACATGCTACACACAAACTAGCTCAGATCTGAACAAGTCACAGGTTCAAATCTCCTCCACTATTTTCCTGCCTTTACTGCGCAATCCAAGTTGAGAATAGATCAGATCCAAGTTCGAATTTCCTTGGCTTTTACTGCACAATCCTCATTGGCAATCTCAATCAATGATTGTGCAACTCTCATGCACAACTATAGTCACAACTGATAGTAGTCTCACCCTTTCACCCACCTCTAACACGTGTCTCCACTGAACTGTCCATGCACTAAGTTAACTGATGTATTCTTTAGTTGATTTATGAGTTAATAGTTAGTGAATTAATTAACAATTAATTCACATCACTCATCACTAGTGTATTTGGCAGTTAGACTAAATACAACTTGTTCAACTAAGTCAAACTGAACACAACTCCATCAACTCCTCAATCAACTCCACCAAACTCAATCACTTGAGTTCTAACTGAAGTCCATCACGCAATAGCTCAACTAACCCATAGGAAAAGTGTATTTCCTTTTGGTAGTTACATGTGCGACATCCGTAGCTCGAACTGAAGCGCTGCAAGAGGATAACATAATGTTTATAGTCCAAATATTATCAAGAGATGATAATATTTGACTGTTCTATTTTTTGACTAGCAGTCTAAAAATAAAATCCGCCCATATGTCTAAAAATAGAGGTCCATCTATTTTTACAAACATGACCAATCATCCATAAATAACATCCTACAACTCATAGACCATGATCCATATGTCTAAAAATAGACATAGTCTAAAAATAAACTTTGCGCCAAAAATAGCCTGCGGGACCACTTAGTGAAGGCGACTTCTTTTCACTAAGCTCCATCATCTTGTTGCATTTTCAACACATTGTGTTAAAATCTTTGAGAATACCAAAGGGATCATATTGTCTTCTCGGGAACCTGGGTAATTGCAAAGATAATACATTGTCAACCTCTTTGAAAGCATGTCCTAAGTCATGCAATGCAAATACTCCACATGTTATAAGAAATTTGGGCCAAATGTCCTTCTTGGAATCCTTCAATATCTTACTCATCCCCCCTTCGCTGCATGTTTGATAGGCTATCTCCCTAGCCATCAGTTTGTATGGGACATAGAAAGGTAGAACATGGGGAGAGGCAATACTGTTGAACACTCTAATATATGTGAATAATTCTTCCCCGAACCATCTGGCTACGGGGAGAATATCTACTTCAAATTCTTGGGAGATCCTAGGGGCATCTCAGTTGTAAATCCTTTTGTGAATCAGAAGCATAACCCCATGATAAATCTTGAAGAAGTGTGGTGCGAAATTAGACTCCCACATGACTTTGTGATATATTTGAATAGGAAGTGGATTTTGAGCAGTCCACTTCCATCCCATAAGAGGAAACTTGGAACCAAAACAAAAAACATCCATAGCACAGGCTCTCATGAAAAATGGAGGGTAAACCCTTGAAGCAATACTCCTTTTTCTTTTGTACTCTAAAATCACCGTAGCTAAGTTATCAGACAAGCTTTGAGCCCATTTTATTATTGTAGCATTGACGACTGCATTTATTAGGGGTAACCATTTTGACGAGAATTTGGTGCTGTCTCGTTCACTAAACAATCTACATAACATAGTGGAAACAAAGAAAAAAGGGGAACTAAGAGAACCGGTGGTGTACATACAGTTCTTATCTTTCTTGAGTCTTTCTTCGTTGTTTGGCCAATTCTTCATGCATTCTATCTGGTCTTCATTATCCTCGACGAACTTCTCGACAAACTGCCTGTTGTAGATGGCCTGCGGCTCTGGTAGATGATACATGAGTCTCAGGTTGTCTTGAGTAAACGACCCTATGAATTCTTGGCTTGCCTTCTTGAATTCTCTGTCGGATATGTCTGCATCATCTATGATCCACTTAACCATGTCGGTATAAGGAAGTATCTTTGGTCTTGCAGCAATGCGATGCAAGAATGAGCATGCAAGTTCAGTAACTATTGTTTCGAAAAGTTCAGAAACGTGTCCACTCACTGAAACTATTGTTTCGAAAATTCTTGGTTTTTCTTCCCCTAACAGTTGATACAAAGTCTCCCATGTGGATGTCCATACATCTCGATTACAAGTAGTATCTGTGAATAGGGGGGTCATCTTTGATTTCTTAGAGGCAGGTGCCTTTCCTTTCTTCACCATTTCTTCGGATGTCCTGCTGTGTGTGTTCTACTTGAAAGTTAGAAGAGGAGAGCATAATAGGATAAAAATGATAGTGAATGCAGAAATAAATCAATAAAAGTATGAAATAAAGGTGACGGAGGGTCTTAATTCTAAATCACATTAGAAGATATCAACTTGCGTCAAATGGCCTTTCATACCTAATCGTAATTATTCTTTTAATAAACGTCCACTAATGAATCGTTATCCTTAACTTAATGTCCATTACTTCACATTGAAAGTCAGGAAGCACTCTCTTAGAACTGTGAGCCCTTTAAGTTGCGATAAAAGTGATTTTGCGATTTGCTACGCAATATCGTAGATCGCTATATCACAAAAACTCGTTTATGTTAAGACTTACCACCGTGTGAGTTGATGCGATATGCGAGATGCGAGATGCTATTGCATTTCACAATATTTGCTTATGCTTTATTGAGTAGCGCTGCATGGTTGAAACAATGATGCGAGACGGTTATAGGAGTTTTATGATTTCGCATTTTGCAGATCATGATTTGATGGGGTAACTTTTACAAGGAAGGTCTGCCGTAATTTTTTTTGCGAGGCGAGAATTTGTCCTTTAAAAGAGGGTCTTTTCAAGGATTATTTTAATATTTACAACTTTCTGGGTAAAAAGTTACTTTTTTTAGGTTATTTTACCATGTGACGCTTATTTATGAAACTCATCGTTTGTGAAGTTTTATACACTAAAGTATGAAAAGGTAAATTTTCCATGATTTTGCAAGTTCCGTTTTGACATCTTATTTTATTCAAAAAATAAAAAGGCATGACTAGATGCTTGGATTGATTTTTTTGGAAGGGTCCCCATTTATTAATGTTATTACTAATGCTAGTAAATGGGGGGTTGTTGATAAGCACAACAGGTTCATAAGGAAACCCTATCCTTTCCTGCTTGAATATCAAAGAATGAAATGGAGAAAAAAGGAGCATAACTACCATGCTTAAGTTGTAACAACAAATGGTCAAAATGGAATAAATGTATAGAAATAAAATTGTATGTCATGGAAGATAACGATGAAGAGGAAACAAATCCATCTACATAAAGAAGTTAGGAATAACTTGTAAACTTAAAAAAGTTGGAAATAGAGGACAAAATTTTGCACAATATTGATTTAGATAGGTGTGAAATGTTTGTTCATGCATTGTTAGGTTTTCCATCACCTTAAATTGTGAAGAATGTTGGTTACATTAAGAAGAAAAAGGGCATGGTCATTATTGACTCAGGTAGTGCCCATAACATCATTGATAAAATAGAAGCAAAGAAATTTGATTTTTTTGTGGATAGAGTAACAATTTTCAAGTTATTGTTGCAATGAAGGGAGTATCCATTTTGTGGGAGAAATCCACTACATTAAAATGAGTATGTGATAATAGAATATGGAAACCCTAATTTATGTCATTCCATCGGAGGTGAATATGTTATTTTAGGATTCAATGGCTAAGAACATGAGGTACAATTTCTACAAAGTATGATGAATTATTCAAGAGATTTGAATTGGAATGCTTTCAATATGAATGTAAATAATTAAAATATACATATTCGTAAGTCATCAAATCTCAAAGAATGGAAAATATCCTAAAAATGTTAGAAAGGCAATTATGGTTAAATTGTATTTTATGGGATTTAATTGGGAAGATGAAAATATTCTAAAGGAGTTAAATTTCACCTTGTAAAATAATTGTAGGGTATTCCAAGGAATTCCTAAGGATCTATTTCCATTTAAGGTCATGAACATCAAATAAAAATAATACGTAGAAGTAGTCCTCCTAATAAAATACCTTATAGATAACCTCATCAACAAAAGGGGGTGATTGAGAAAATGGTACGAGTCATGTTAGACTAAATTATTATTCACCTTAGTCAGAGTTTATTTTCAATTTTGATAGTGATGGTGAGAAATAAAGAAAATTCTTAGAGGTTGTGTCCTGAACATAGAGATGTAAACAAAATCACCATTAAGGATAAGTTCTCCATTCAAAATTTTTATGAGCTATTATATGAGCTTCATGAGGTGGCTTATTCTAAAAAGATTGATCTCAAGTCATGATGGCACTAGATCATTAAGGAAAGAAGACATTCCAAAAACCAATTTTATAACACACAAAGGGTACTATGATTTTTTGGTCATCCCTTTTCGGTTGAGTGTTCATCCTTACACGTTTCAAAGCCTTTGAACAATAATTTTCAACCCTATCTTAGAAAATTTGTATTGGTTTTATTTGATGATATACTTATGCATATGAAAACATGGGAAGACCACATCAAACATGTGCATAGAGCTCTACAAATTCTCGATAAAAATTAATTGTATGTAAAAAGATCCAATTTTTCTTGGGAAACAAGATGTAGAATGTTTGGTTGATATTGTTTCAAAGGAATATCTGAAGGTGGACCCTCAAAAAATAGAAGATATTACAAAATGGTCTATTCCTAAGAACATCAATAGTCATAGAGGACTTTTTGTACTCATGGGATACTTTCAAAAAATTGTTAAGAATTATGCAAACATTACAGGACCACGCACATCTCTCTTGACAAAAAATCGATTTGTATGGAATAACGAGGATACTTTGGAATTCTCTCTCTTAAAAGGATATCATGTCCTCTACACTAGTATTGGAAACACCTCAATTCGGTAAAACATCCATAATAGAATATGATACTTCAAGACAAGGTATTAGAGTGGTATTAACACAAGAAGGTATACCATTGGATTTTGAAATAAAAAAATTGAAGGGAAAGGATTTGGTGAGATCATCATATGAAAATGAAATGGAAGAAATTTTACATGCAATAAAATAATGGCAAAAATATCTCATTGCAAGCCACTTTAGAGTCAAGATAGACTATTGTAGCATAAAGTACTTTTTGGAAAAGAATGTTTTCATTTGAAGAGAAAAAAAAGGGTAGCTAAAATGCAAGAGTATGATTTTGAAGTAATCTAAAAAAGTGGTAGGACAATGTCATACAAGATAATATTTTTAGATTAGAAGAAGCCTCAAGTTTATATTATATTACATCTTTTATTTTTTATGACTACAAGAAGCTTACCATCAATGCAAAAGTGACGAAAATAGTAAACAAAAAATACAATGTATAGAGGAAGGAATGAAATTTGAGCAGAAGAGAGATATACTTTGGTACAAGGGTAGAATATTTTTATACCCTTAATCAAAGTTGAATAAAGAAATATTAAGGAAGTCCCATGAATCTCCAATGGTAGGTAATATAGGGTTCCTTAAAATATATCAATCAAATATTTTTTTTTGGAGAAGCAATGAAGAAGTATTTTAAAAAAATTGTAAGAGAAAATTAGGTTTTCCAAATAAATAAAGGAGGGCGGTAAAATATTCAATGATATTTTAGCCATTACACATACCCAAGAAAATATGGGAAGAGATATGTGTGGACTTTATTATAGGGCTACCAAAATTTGAAGGTTGGGATGTCATTTTTGTGAAATTAAAAGTACAAACATAGAAATCCAAGTGGCAGAAGTGTTCAGGAAGGAAATTTGTAGACCTTCTAAGTTCTCTAAAGTAATAGTAAGTCAAAAAGATCCAGAATTTCTAGGAAAGTTTTGGAAAGAATTATGGAATGTGAGTGGAACAAAACTAGTGATGATTTCAAAATATCATCCACAAATAGATGGCCAAACAAAAACAATTAACAAATATGATGTTTGTCCTGAGGATGAACCACATTAGTTGGTTCAAAACGTCGACCAAAAACATGAAATGTGATTAATCTGAAAGGAATTATCAAAATAAATATGATGTTATTCTTCAATAAAAAAAATAGCAATGGATCAAGTGCCTTCCTCAAATAGAATGGTGGTATAATACTACATATTGCACATCTACTAAAATTACTCCATTTTAGGGCCTTAATGGATATCAAGACCATATTATGTCATATTTTTTTCAATATAAGTCCAAAGTATACACAATAGAGACAAATATGGAGAATACTGAAGAAACTATGACAATTCTTAAGGAAGACATTCAGATGGCACAAAACAAGATGAACAAGCTAGTCAACATCGAAGTGAACGACAATTTGAGGAGGGTGATTAGGTATTTTTGTGACTATGACCATATAAGAAAAATACACTCACGCAAAAAAAGAGTAACAAATTAGCTTCAAAATTTTATGGACCCTACAAGATTATTCACAAGATTAGACAAGTGGTGTATGATGCAGATTTTCCTTCATCTCACATTCATAAGTTTTTTTCAAGCATATTTCCTCAAAAAGGTTTTGGGACAAACTATTCCATTGCAAACAAATTTTCTAGAATTAGATGAAGTAGGGATGTTATTTCTTTAAGTAGAAAAAATTATAGATAAATGTTTTCTATCTCTTCAAAATAGAACCATTATGGAGTACTTAATTAAGTGAGGAATATTCCTTTAGAAGAAGCCACTGGCTTTTTATCTCTTCAAAATGAAACCATGATGGAGTACTTAATCAAGTGGAATAACAAGTCTTTAGAAGAAGATACATAGAAAAATGAATAGTTCGTGAAGAAAAACCCTCAATTTCTTGCTTTGAGGGGAAATTTATTTTAAAAGATACAAACTATGTTATTGACCTTGGGTCCCTTTATTAACGCCGTAATAGACATTCATTATTAGTTTATTTCTTATATTTGTAGGTTAACTAGAATATTTCATTGTGCCCTTCATTATAAGTGTATACCTTGTCTCCTTTATATATGCCAAGGAAGATTATTCTTAGGGGATCATATCTTGCCCTTTTGTAACAACCTTTGGTTGTTTTTCCATGTAAATAAAAATAAGACTAAGGTCACAGGACATGTATTCGAGGTTGAATGTTGGGTAAACATCATAATGGGCGTCACTTGGAGTTTAATAATGGCTATGGAAATTGGTAAAGGCATTGGCAAAGGAAAAGTGGAAATAATTGACATTTATTTATGAAAATAAAGGAAAATAGGAGAAAAGGAAGGTGAAGAGAACAAATTTGCATGCACGGAAATTAGATGAAAAGTAAAGGAAAATGAAGAAAAGAGAGGCCTCAATGATAAAAAGGCTTCTAAGGGTTAATTCACAGTTTTTTTCAGTTAATCCTTTTGCCAGTTCAGCTTTGGCTCTCTCATTTCACACTCTCATTCTCTCATAGTTTTGCACACTTAGAGCATTATTGGAGCATGCTTGGAGCATTCTAGTATTCACTTGTATTTGGAGAAATAAGGTAAAGGAAAGCAGGGAAGCACAAGGAAATAGTCGGATCAACAACTACAAGTTGATTCCCTTGCAGGTAATAGGTCACATGTGTGATTTCCTTGTTGATTTTTGGATGCATGGTATATGCATGTGATTCTCTAGTGATGTGTTGTCATTGACATGGATATTTTGCTCGATTGACAATGGTTTTATCCCTGCCTTGCCATTTCCTGGATAACCATGGTGTTGTTGGTTTCCCACTTGTAGTTTTTCTTATTGGTTCTCATGTTCTCTATGGTTATGGGTTGAAACAAACACTCTGGAAGCCCTATAAAAGCTTGGGTTGAGTTACTAGTTCCTAGAGTCATAAGTTGGGACAAACACTCTAGAGCCCTTGGGGAGTTGAGTTATTGATCCCTTGAGTTGTATTTAGAAGAAATTCTCTAGAGCCCTAAAAGGATATGGGTCGAGTTACTAGTTCCTGGAGCCCTAGACAGCTTGGGTAGAGACCGATCTGGTTGATGTTAGTGATTTCCAAACCGTAAAGGTTGAACCACTGGAGATGAGGGTTGAGGTGGTTTGGCCTTTAGAAGCCATGGGTTGGTTTTGTTTTAGTTTATTCCATGAGATCGCATATTCATGCTTGGAATATCGCATGGGGGTGATTGTTTGAAAAAGAAATTTGGTTCAGCCCAACCTTTGGATCGGTGGTATGTGGAAGTCCCTAACTTGGTTGACATTTTCATGTGTTAATATGAGCTATTTTCCCATTGTGATTTATGAGCACTTATATTGGTTATCATGTTGACATTATGGCTAATTTTCCATTGTTTCTATGGTATTTATTTTCTTTTTATATGTTGGTTATATGGTGTATGTTATCCATGACTCTTATCATTATTTGTTAAGTTATCGAATGTTTGATGTATATATGGACTAACAAGTATTGTTTCATCTAGGTAGAGAAGGTTTAGATCGTACAAAGTGATTCTCAGATGAAGATTATCACGTTATGATCAAATATGCTTTCATGCCCTATAACTTACATGTTTTCCATATTTTTATAGATTAGGTAGCCTAGTTTAAGTTCTTGCTTTGATTTTAAATGATTGGCATTGTTGTCATGTAAATTATGATTCTGGAAAGTAACAAGCAATTATGGGCACTGGTATGGAGGCTAGCTTGAACAAGTGGCATAGATCCTAGAACCACATGCTAAAAACTGAAGGATTTAGTCCATAACTGCATGAAAGGAGGCTTGTGTGTGTGGTTTGGGGCCTAGAACCACACCCTTGTCTTGTTATGTGTGTAGTTGGAGATATAGGTCAGAGAAAGAAAGTTCCAGCTTAGGGATTGATCACATGCGATGGTTTTCCAGCTCCTAAGTGATCTATAGTCGCTGTAGTATGTTAGTATGTTTTTAGTTTATAGGCCCCACTTCCTTGACTGGAACTTGGAATTCGAGTCATGTCATAGTGACACTTATCTCATGTTTACCCTATCGAGCTTGTGAAATTGGGTAAATGCGTGAGGGGGAAGTTGCACTTTTCTACCGAACCCATTGTAAAGAGAGCTTCCCCCTTGAAGTGGATTGTACTCATTGACTTGTTATCATTTGTAAGGTCCATGGTTGATAATAATTTACATATGAAATGCTTAAGCTACTTTTTAAATATCATTTAATTCCATATAATGTATTAGTTCCTTCATAATATATAATAATAATAAATTATGGCTTAATAAAGTGGACCATTTTTTATGATGCTTGATGTTAGTTTAAAATGGACTTGCATTAGTTAAATTTTTTAGATATTAACATTTTTCTAGTGCGATATATATATATATATATATATATATATATATATATATATATATATATATATATATATATATATATATATATATATATATATATATAAAGCATCCCAATGTGATTTTATTGACAATTTGAATGGTGATAATATTAATTAGAAATATGTTTGTATTTCTAATATATACATGTTTGTTTTATCTTATTATATATTACCTTGTGCGAACAAGTCATTAATATTAATTTCAGTCCTTAAGATTAACATACATAATTTCAGTACCTATTATTACATTATTAATCATTACAGGGTAGAGAATTGTGCATGGCATTAAATCATTAATTAATTTTATGGACATTATTAAATGTAATAAGTGGTATAGATTTCTAATTCCATGTCTAATTAGTATAGAAAGTCACACATCTCAATCACTTCTTCCTTCCAACAAAGTCAATCGTTACCAATATTTTAATGTTTCACAAGGCTAGGCATTTTGATCTATAAGGATTGTTTGTTAATGACTTACTAAATCATGAAAGGAAAAATTTATATAACTTAGAGTCTATTCATAAATAGAGTGACTCATTTGTTGGTATCCTATTGTTTTCCTAACAAGTTTGTTAAGAATTTTGGGAAGATTTAGAGACTATAGATCAAAATAAATAATGGATACATATGGGTCAAAACGACACATTGCCTTTGTAACCTCTCTATCATTAGTGCTTGTTAAAGCATGTGTTTGTGCAACAAAGATGGCCAAGTCCGATTTTTATATCTTACCTTGTTCTCTCTCACTATTTTTCAAGTGAAGAGGGATAAGCATTCACCATTATTCAAGAAATATAGAAATATGTGATTTCAGCTATATTGATGCAAATAATCATAGTCACAAGTAGCTTGATATAGGTGATGGGATTTTCAAAAGTAAGAGACAAAAAAATCCCAAATGATCGCAACCATGTCTATTTTTCCAAGATTTTATGCTCTAAGACACCTAAAGAGGCCCACCCTTTCACCTCAATTAGGACCAGATACATATTTTCTAGTCCCATTCACACCTCTATAAACACATTGGGACAAACCCCAACTTATGTTAAAGGTTAGATGAGGAACTCTTATAATCCTTTTACTATGGCAACATGTGAGAGAATATAGAATTGCATCCAATAAAGGGAAGTTGAAGGAAGCTATGAATCTTTTTAGAAATATACAATAATAGGTTATTCCTATGGATTCCATATGTTTTGTTTGCATTATATAGTTTTTCATGAATTTGAAGGCACTAGAAGAGTAGAGGAAGTGCATGATAATATGATTAGAAGTTGGTTTATGCCTAATGTCTCCAATAAAATCATTGAGATGTATAAGAAATTTATGTATGCAAGAAGAAGCAAATGTTTGACAAGATTTCTTAGCAATTTTTTACTTCTTAGTGCTATTTAATTATTGGATTTTCTAGTAATGTGCCTTGTAGAGGAGTTGAACATTTGTTTTAGTATTGGTGATTTAGGGTAAGAATTTCAAAGCAAAACCATTAGTCAAATTTGATGATTTTTTATATTAAGGTTTCAATTGATTCTCATCCCAAACTCTTATGCTATGAAAATATTAACCCTTTGAAAATTGAATCCATAATAATTAATTTCATGCATTATTAGAGTTTTATTAAATACATCTACCTTATGTTATGCCACTCATGGTAGAAAATATTTTTTGTAAGATTTATAAGGTTCTTTGCTATATAAGAGAGTGCTTTATAGGTATTCCAACCTTGTAAGAAAATTATTGTTAAGACGCATCAATATTTAGAAAATGTCTCAGTTGCAAGAATTCAATGGTTCAAATTCCAAAACCTTAAGGAAAGATTATGTTGTGGTGATAAAAATCATTTGATTAGATGCACTATCAAATAACGGTGTACATAATATATAACTACACTACATATGCTAGTGTCAGTTTTAGTAACAAAACAAATATATATGTCTATAAGATACCCTTTAATGGAATCGTTAAACTGATCTTAATAGACATCCATATTTTATAGTAAATCTCAGTTCTATGGTCTTTCTCGACAGATTATAGCCCTTTCTCATTGTCACTCAGATGTAGTAATGGACTATATTATTTTAAATGTCATGAATATTCTATTCACTAACTACGAATCCAATTTCTCCTTGTGGCCATCCTTATATTGATTATATAATTTAGTGATCCAACTTGCATGGAGTAACGTCAATGGTTGAATTTTCTCCCTGCCCATTGGATGATCGAATTTGCTATTAACATAATCTCAAGGTATTCTTTCTATGCTCAAAATAATTTTGAATTACTAGATGTTTATTCAAATTCCACATATCGTGTCCCCATAGAGACTAATATATATCTTATAACACCCACTAGCCACCTAGCTGAGGGACATCACCACTCATCTCTACCTTTGTTATTAAATATATTTCGGAAGGAAATTCAACTTAGATAATTTACAAACATCTGATGTTCTTCAAACATACATGAAATCGTTTTCCCATCAACTACATGTTGGTTGAAGATACATTTTACTATCTGTTGATTGTACTCAGAATTGATTATTAGTTAACTTTATGTATAGATTCAACACACATAAACTATCATCAATTGCATAAATGAGTCTATTATTCATTTACTATTCTATTATAATGTACATTATTTCATCGTACAATAATCATGCCCACTAGGATCTAATGAAAATCGACATCATTTTAACAAGTTTGTAATATTTTTTGTACATTATCAAGATGAGTTCGCCATTTATGATGCCCTTGCACTATAACTTAGGTATGTGTTAATGGCGTTGGACCCACCAACATTCAAGGGACCTCCCCGATATAAAGTCCCAATTAGACCTCGCACCGTTTGGTTTAGAAATCCCAATTAGGCCCATGGCATCCAAGTACAATGATTTGGAACCAATTTCAACTTCCTTCTGAAGCATGAGAAACATTATCTGCACTTGGATAGGACAACCAATGTAGTTTTGCATGTTTTGTCTATTCACCTCCAAATATTTCTTCCCGAAAATCTATATAATCTACTCTAAGTATTCCTATATCTCCCTCCTAAGCTAGTTCCTAGGTTTGGCTTCAGTGAGTGAGCCAACTGATAGGATCATGTGCGTCCTTACCAATAAATCCAAATTGTTGTATAATCATGCAGACGAGTCTTGAATGTTACCAATGAATGAGGTGAGTTTTTTTTTGTTATGGATCAACATCAATACCCTTGCTTTCTCTATCTCTATCTTTGCCTTCATTTTCTTTCCCAAGTCAAGCAGCGCTCCTTTGTATCACATTGCCCATTTATACATGACAATGATTGCAGCTTGCACACTTCTAAGAGTTTTGGAAAAGTATTTACACTACTGTTGTAATCCATGCAGGTGGACAAGTACCTTATGAATGTCAACAATCTCCTCATAGTGATTCTGCATGGTCTCTTCAAGTGTCGATACTTCGCTAAGTATCACTGCCCTCATTTCCTCTAGATGGCCCTGTGTGGAAGCTGCGTTCTGAGCTGCTACATGAAGATGTTCAACCTATTTCTTGATAGCTTGCAATTCCTTTTCCAATTGCTTATTCTCGACCATCAGATATTGTGTGTTTGACTTTAATATTCCTATGAAGGGTAAGTTGGGTGAGGCAATGGCTTTGGGATTCTTGCTAGTGTCAACCACAATCACCCTTTCTATAATAAATGTAGGAGATGTGAGATGACTTGGAAAATGCTTCTTATTTTCTTATACAATCTTCTTTCGAAGTTCATTGTACAACAAATTGTACGTATCCATAACCAGATCATCGTCAAGAGGAACAACTTTCACTTCCTCGCATGGAGCTGAATCTGTTACTGGAGGTGGTGGAGACTGAAGAGTGACCTGTTGTGTGCTAGGCATCAGGTCTACATCATGATTTTATAGCTATAATTATGCCTTTTTGTCATAAATCTCTATAACCTCTTCAATCTGGTGAGAAAGCTCCCAACCCTCCATATGTCCACTCTCCTCCTCGGTTGGTTGCCGGTTCTTTTCTTGCTCTTCAACTTGTTTCCACGTTGTTTCTTTTATTATTACACTATTCCTTTATTCTTCTTCCTACTTCTACTTCTCTTCTTGTTCTTGCTTCTTCTTTGCTTCTTCCAATCTCCTATACTCTTCCCTCTTCCTCTGTTCTACTCTCTCCATTCTGTGTTTCCTCTTTGCCTGTGCTACTAAAGCCACTTTCATAATAGTTTGATTCACTTTCATCTTGTGGCTTCATTCTCCCCACGAACTATAAGAAACCTTTATCTTTCCCTTATCATGTGTGGGGTTGCTCCCTTCTATTGGAACTGCTTCCAGAGTAGATTCCTTCTATGGAGTCACCTGTGAAGTTCTTAAAAGATTTACCAGCTCACGGGTCTTGGAGGCATTATAGATATTCTTCCATGGATCCTCCTATTGCTAGTGAAATGTCCAACTGAGCCACTAGAAGTGAATTATCGTCAGCTGTCTTTTCAAATACCATGAGGATCATACATATTAAAGTCTTGAGTACCAAATGAAAACTTATCTATTTCCTTTCCTTCTTTATCCATGAACTTCAAGTTCTTTATCTTGTACAACCGAATTTGAATAGGAAGAGTATGCCAAGGTGTTTTCTTATTCTTGTGCAAAGCCACTGACAACCTGATGAGCCTCAGTATTGCAACAAGAATGTTGCAACTCCCAAGGCTACCAACTTTAATTATCAGCCCGGGGTTCGTAAAAACTTAAGAGGTATCGATACTATATGTGTGGCATATAATGTGTCCTTCCTTCACTGTCATGATGTGATGGGGTGAATGTAATGAAATCAAATCCTAAACTAATTGCAGAAATGGAAATGCTCGAAATGGGAACCTTAACCTATTGCAGGAAGTAAAATACAAGGAAGGAAAACATATTCTAATTGTATAAAGTAAAGATCATGAACTAAATATCAATCATTAAATTTCAAAGAGATTAAATCCATTGATAGAGTTAATTGGATGTGGCAGTCAAGAAAATCATTATTGTATTAACCAATTCATAAATATGTCCATTAACCCAAATTGTTGAGATGTTTTGCAAGGGTAAAAAACAAAGTCCTAAGTGGTGTTTATTCCTCCTCAACCATTGATTTAGAGCCTAGGGGTTATGATTCAACACTAAGGTACAAAAACTGAACAAATTTGGGCAAGTATATACATGTTGAAATAGTGCTACAGGAAGTTATAGGTGTTGCTACAGGAAGTTACACGCTGCTACCAGAAGTTAAACGATTTCCAATAGGAAGATATAATTCACTGAATGACAAGAAAATCAAATATAAATTGGATGGGACAAATTTTGATATTTAAGAGCATGTCTTAGGTCTCCATTCCAAGTGGAATTACTCAAAATACCCTTGTTTGACACATGCTAAGAAATAGCAGAAAATTACTAGTCTAAAATCTAGAAATTTAAGAACTAGTGAGCTAGTTAATCTATCAAATGACTAACCTAATAAAGTGCAAATGAAATGAGGTAATTTTTTTTATTAAACTGAATTTTGTTACGATCTAATTTAAGTGGAATCATCTAAATTTAAGCTCATTAGCATCTTATAAAAATTGGCAGAAAATTACTACTATTTTCCATAAGGGACTTCGAGAAATTTAGATTTGGGAATAAGAAAACTAATCCAAGTAGCTCAATGATCACTATGACCTTCCAAGGCTATTCCAAGTATCAAATAATGCTTGTGATCCTGAAAAATAACTTAATTCAACCATTTAACCCAATCCTACGACAAGAAATAATCAATACTAAATGCAGAAATAGAAAAAAACAAGAACAAGAGATGCATGTGAATAATAAGTGAAAGGAAGAAAAATAAATTATACAAAAGGGCTCCGACGCTCTTGGGATGGAAAAGCCCAAGGAAACTTAGATTCCTATGAAGGAGACCAAAATTTAAAAGGTGAAAATGGTACCAAACTTCATTATTTCCTTCAATACAATTACATCCCTGTAAGAAATGAAAGTGGAGCTGCAAAAATACAATTGTTCTCCACAAGAATACTAAGAAAAACCAAGCCGTAGAGGAAAATTCGCAATTTTTACTTATACAAAATTATTAAGAAGCATTCCTCATGAAAGGAGGAAGATTTCGCCTCAAAAATACTTTAAATAGTGGATTTGGTTCTCAACACTAGGAATTTGCATTAAATGGTAGGGAACACATTCATAGATTTTCTCAATCATTGGAGCTCTAGAATTTTGCATGATTTCATGATATCTCATTGATTTATTATTCAATATTGATCCTCCTATAGTAGGGAGAAAGTCCCTCAATTATATCCTCCTCCAAATCATCATAATCTGCTAGACACTCTCACAATATTCCACAAAAATAAATAATATTAGGCACAAATATGAAATTATCCATAAACCTTCCTAATGAACATATTAAAGTTAAAAATACATTATCTAATGAAAGAAAAAGAGGCTTTATGTGATGAAGGATGGTTATATTGGCCTTAATTTAAGTCTAATTTGGAGGCCTATCATACCACCTACTGAAAATGTTGCTCATCTTCTGAGAAATTTAGAGACCTCATTGTGCCTCATTCATTTCCCTACTTGCCTCTCTCTTGTACATTCCTGCCCTTTTCCCCTTATGAAAGATGGGTTCTTGAATATTTTTCGGTTTGGAAAGTTATTCCACATCCTTTTCCAGTCTCCTACTACCTTTTTCGACCATTTGGACACCTCTGAAACCCTCAAAACACCCTTAGATGAGATCATGGAGCAACAAAGAGCATCTTGTAGCAAACTTGTAGTATTATGTAGCACATCACAGAATCTATCAAGTATTGAAAAAAATTGCACCTCATGCTTACTTTTTTCCTTTAACCTTTCTATAACATCTTCTAGGCCTTGGACAAAAACTAGAAAGAGATTAGAGACCTCTTGGAAAACCCGTTTTCGTCACTGCGGTTTGAGTTCTATTTTGATCGTGAATGCCTTCTTGCCTTTTGTTGCCTTCTTCTTCTTTCTTATGGCCTAGAGGATTGCCTAATGGGATTTGGAGATCTCTGTTTTGATTATGTCTCTCTTAGGCACTACTATTTTGGTTTTTAGCACAATTTGTTCATTTCTTCCTTCTTCCTCCTTGAGTTTTTATTTTAGCTAATTTCCCTCTTCTCCATATTCTTCTTCTTCTTCATTAACTTCTTCTTCTCCTTATTCTTTGTTGTGGGATTTCTATGGTTAGATACACCCCCCATAGCCTTCAATACAACTTTCCAAAGTTGGCAAGGCAACTGTCTATTTCTGCTAGAAGTTTTAGATATTCCTGTGTAATGAGGGTTTTTAAAAAAACTTTCTTATATTTCCTGGAGGAAGGATGATTTCATGCTCACTAAAAAGTAATTGCAATTCCCCTTATTATTAGGCTCAATTCATAGGAAACATCCATGTTTAAGTTTTTTGTATTTTTAAACATCTATCAAAAGTTTCCCATAGGCTGGACTACTGAAAAAAATGAATTTTTTTGCACGCTTATTGTTCACATATGGAAAGGAGAAATATGTATTTACCCTTGCTTTGGGTGTTGTCCTTCGAATCCTACGGTTTGGGAATGAAATTCCTTAAAATTGGGGTCTTTTGCAACAACTTTTGCCTTCTTGTATCATCTTTGCTTTTCCTGTAGCACATAATTTGTATTTCATGTGGCAACCCTGTTTCTATTGTAGCAACTATGTTTTCACTTGTAGAAGAAAAAAAGCCTCTTCCAACTGGTCAATCTTGACTCCGCAGGTGTTTGGCTTTCTCTATGAGGCTTGGCTTTCCTCCCCTTAGCTTGGAGGGAGGTTATTCCTTCAATCTTATCCTTGTTTCCCTCTAATTCTTCCTTTTGCTGATAGGCTGATTTCTTAATTTTGATTACGATTGCTGAGGGAGGTTGAGGCTTCTGGCCCATCCTTAGCTTATAAAACCTCATCTCTCATGCATTGACAACAAATTTCTAGCTATAATATGCTCAAGAGAAGTGGTGAAGAATATTGCATACATGTACCTACCTGATGGTTGCTTGAGAGGCATGCATAATTATGTTGAGTTGCTAATAGATCCATGCTTCCCTGGAGGTGATAATTTCCTTTCTTTTCCTCTACATAGATCTCCATAGCTTGATAATTATTTTAATGATAAGGTTGTTGTGTGCAAGTTTCTTTCCAGTGCCTAATCTGCTGCTGGTGGAGTGGATGAGAGATGAAAGTGGTATTTTGGGACCTCTCTCAACCTTCCCTAAAGAAGACATGACCTTTTGATCCATTTCTCCAATCATATTGCCCCCTGTAACTTCTCCTCGGCCATTCTGTAGTGCTACAGGATCTTCCTATAACAATCTTGTTTTATGTATATGTCTTGAATGATAGAGTGGATTGACTTGAAATTTTCTGAGCACGCGGAAATAATCCTTACGAGCCTCCCCATAAAAAATCTTGGTCAATGGAGGCACTAATATTGAGAAAAAAATAAAAATGGTTGTAGGTGTGGAGGTTTGTTTCTTGAAAAGTGTGCATCGTAATTTTCTGAATTTTTTTGGGAATGTTACCATCATCTATATGCATCTCCCCCTAAAACAGATCGAGAAATTGATGCATAGTTTTCAAGATATGACAAAAACAAATTTTCTGCCCTATGTATTTTTACTTCCTATAGAAAATCAAAGCCTTCCTGTAGCATTTTAGGACAAGAAAGAAAATGAATGGGAAAATCTTGGGAATTATGGCTAGATGGTGGAAAAAAATGAGGGTGATGGATTGGCATTGCCTTGGTCCTGTTGGAGCACCTGAACAAAGGGGGAGAAATTTCAAGTTTGACTTCCATTGACTAGAATTTTGACCAACTTTTTCTTTTGGTGCCAAGTTCTTGTTGTTGCTTGTAGAGGTTGGACAACACCCACATTCATGAGAGAGAGATACATGGAGCAAACTTTTTTTGTTTTTTTTGTTTGTTTGTTTTTTTTTTTTTTTTTTTTTGAGCCTACCAGCTGCCTCAATGAGGTTTTCAACTAGTAGGTCTTCCTAGGTGCCTCAATTGAGGTTTTCAGCTAGGATCATTTCTTTTTTCTCTTTTTTTTCCTTTTTCCCAACCCATTGACCACCTCATGGAGGTTTTCAATCATTGAGACAATATCAAGCACCCCAAAGGAGGTTTTCACATGAGATTTTAATTTTTCTTTTATTTTTCATTTTTTATTTATTTTCCCATCCTACTCTACTTTAAAAAACAAAATCATTTTTGAGTGTAAGAATACTTCCAATGAAGCGAAGTGCACATCAAGATGATAGATAAACTAATGTGTAGGCTTGAAATATATTCTTTGACATGTACTTGGATTTTAGAGACCAAATGCTTTGATTGTGATCAGATAAGGAATTGCTGAAGAAGAGTATGTGACTACAAATTACTAATTATCTGGAACCATATTTCAATATAGTTTTAATGCCCCCAGTCCACTTGTTGATTTGGATCATCTTGGATGTCTTCTTCTTCCATGAAATTCATATCTTCTTCTTTTTGTTGATTATTCTCTTGAACACATAGAGGATCTGATGGTAAACATGAGGGAACTTTCTCAATCTCTAATTTTGATGTCTGCTCTTCATCAAGTGCAACCCATGATTCTTTGGTCTTCTCATTTGAATCTTTTTTTTCTGAATGTTTTCCTTCAATGACATCAAGAGAATCTCTTTTTTTTCAATACTATTCATGAGCTAAGATTAATACCATTTAGATCAAGAGGAGACATTTGGAAGTGTTGTACCTCAACATTGTAAGTGGGCTGAGGTACTTCATTGTGTGGGTTTGGAAATGGTGGTACAGGTAGTTGAGTGGGAGTGGATATTTGAGATGGATGTGGTTGGGGTTGTGGTTGTGGTGGAGGTGAATGGTAGGGATAACATGGAGTTGGATATGGAGGATATTGAGGAAAATATTGAGGATATTGTGGATTACTCTCATAAGTTCCTTGCCAACCTTGTTGCCAAGATTGGTTTTGGGGTTGAGATGACCAAGGTTGCCAAGGAAAGGGTGTGTTCCAATTACTTTGAGATGGATGTGTATAACCTTGAAATTGTGAATTAGGCTCTTGTATCATACTGGGTTGACTAGGATGCCATGGTCCTCTTGGAGCTACATAACATAGCTGCTTTGGTGATTGACTTGCTCCATTATCCTCTTAGTAAACTTCCTTCAACCTTGGTAATAAGGGGCAATATTTAACAGCATGTGACTCTACATGGACAACACAAATATCAACATCTTTTTTTTGTTCATTTTCCATTCTTAACATTTCTACTTGTTCACTTAGATTGCTAGGATTTTTTTTTTAAAGTTATCAAGAAACTTTCCAAGTTTAACTTACTGATCTGGATGCTGATGGACTTACTCTTGCCCTTCCTCTTGATATGTGTTTTTCATATTTCACTAATTTATTTAAATTATAATTGGTATACATCACCTTTACTCATGAGATCAATAATATCAATCCACTCATCCCTAATCGTTCTAATTAAGAGGGTTTTTAGTGTGTCAGATCTTAAATGATGTAATTTTTCCCTATTAACATTATACATGGACCTCATTATTAGATCCTCAAGTCTTTCATCTTATTTTTTATTCATTCTAAATATTTCTTCTTTAAGATCATGATCTTTATATTTTTCTAGAAATATCTTTTGCATATCATGCCATGATCTTATTGAATTAGTCCCTAAACTCATGAACCATTTAGGATCTCTATCCTTCAATGTTCCTGGAAACAATCTCAAATTTTGAGTGCTTAGTAAGTAACCATAAGATCTACAAAAGATTTCAAATTCAAAGAGAAAGGTTTTTGGATCCTCTGACCTTAGACCAAGAAAGTTTGGAAGAAAAGATCGAGGGATGCTCTTCATATGCACACTAACATTAGTATCTTGAATGGGAAATCCAAGAGGATCTTCCTCATTGTGATCATCTCCATCCATTTCTCCTACATTCGCTATCACCTATTCTTATTCTACCTGCAAAAATGAATGGTGATATGGCTCTTAATGCACCATGTCATCAAATGGGGGGGGGGGGGGGGGGGTTGGTGTTGGAGAAGTATTTGTTTTTTTCGAATAAGAATGCTAAAGAAATGCAACTTTCTGTTCTTCAAACCAAATATGCCTAATCAATTTTTTTTTGTTGTTTTTGTAGAAATTAAAAGAAATAAATCAACTAGGGAAGAAAAAAATGCATACTTTGACACCTCCCCAACAACGATGCCAAAAATTGATGAGCCTGAGTATTCCAACAAGAATGTTGCAACTCCCAAGGCTACCAAATTTTATTATCAACCCTGGGTTCATACAAAATTAAGAGGTATCAGCACTATATGTGCAACATACAATGTGTCCTTCATTAAGTTTCATGATGTAATGGAGTCAATATAATGAAATCAAATCCAAAACTAATTGTAGAAATGGAAATGCTCAAAATGGGAACCTTAACTTATTGCAGGAAAGAAAATACAAGGAAGGAAAACCTATTCTAATTGCATAAATTCAAGATAATGAACTAAACATCAATCATTAAATTTCAAAGAGTTTAGATCCATTGACAGAGTTCATTGGATGTGGAAATCAGGAAAATCATTATTGTATTTTCCAATTCGTAAATCTATCCATTAACCCAAATTGTTGAGATGTTTTGCAAGGGTAAAAAGGAAAGGCCTAAGTGGTGTTTATTCTTCCTCAACCATTTATTTCGAGCCTAGGGGATGTGATTCAACCTTAAGGGAAAAAAAAATCTTTTTGAGCAAATCTTGGCAAGTATATACATGCTAGAAGAGTGCTATGGAAAGTTCCAAGTGCTGCTACAAGAAGTTACAGACTACTACCGGAAGTTACATGATTTGCTATAGGAAGATATATTTCAGCAAATGACCAATAAAATCAAATTTAAATTGGATGGATTTTATTTTTTTATTGAATAGGATGTCGTAGGTCTCCAATCCAAGTGGAATCACTTAAAATACCCCTCTTAACACATGCTAAAAAATAGTAGAAAATTACTACTCTAAAATATAGAAATTCGAGAACTAGTGAGCTAGTTAATCTATCAAATGCCTAACCTAATCAAGTGAAAATGAAATGGGGTAAGTTTTTTTATTAAATTGGATTATTTTATGATCTAATTCAAGTGGAATAAACTCAATTGAATCTCATTAGAATATTCTTAAAAATAGAAGAAAATTACTACTATTTTCCACAAGGGACTTCGAGAAATTTAGATTTGGGAATAAGAAAACTAATTGAATTAGCTAAATGATTACTAAGACCTTCCAAAGATGTTCTAAGGATGAAATCATGCTTGTTATCCTGCAGAATAACTTACTTCAACCGTTTAACCCAATCCCACAACAAGAAATAATCAATACTAAATGCAAAAATAGAAAAAAAAAAAAACAAGAGATGCATGTGAATAAGAAGTGAAAAGAAGAAAAATAAATTATACAAAAGGGCTCTGACACTCCTTGGATGGCCAAGCCCAAGGAAAATTAAGTCCTATGAAGGAGACCATAATTTTGAAAGTGAAAATGGTACCAATCTTCATTATTTCCATCAATACAATTACATCCTTGTAAAAAATGAAAGTGGAGCTGCAAAAATACAAGTTTTCTCCACAAGAAGACTAAGAAAAACCAACCTGTAGAGGAAAATTTGACTTGTTACTTATAAAAAATAATTAGGAAGCATTCCTTGTGAAAGGAGGAAGATTTCCCCTAAAAAATACATTAAATAGTGGATCTGGTTCCCAACACTAGGAATCTGCATTAAATGATAGGGAACACATTCCTAGATTTTCTCAATGATTGGAGCTCTAGAATTTGTGCATTATTTCATGATATATTGTTGATTTATTATTCAATATTGATCCTCCCGTAGTAGGGAGAAAGTCCCTAAATTATTTCCTCCTCCAAGTTTTCATAATCTTTCCAATATTCTTACAATATTCTACAAAAATAGATAATATTAGGCACAAATATGAAATTATCCATAAACCTTCCTAATGAACATAGTAAAGTTAAAAATACATTATCTAATGAAAAAGAGAGGTTTAATGTGTTGAAGGATGGTTAGATATGCCTTAATTTATGTCTAATTTGGAGGCCCATCACAACCATGTGGAGAGATGATATGAAACTTCTTGTATGAAAAGCTTGTCGGTGGCATGCCTTGGAAAATGATGTGGCGACTTTTGACCGCTGAAAACTCTAAGGAAGGTGTCGTTCGATGGGGAAAACTAGTTTTCAATCTCCAATACTATTTCCATTTCCCCAAGTGACATGCAAGGTGGTTCTTCCTCAAATATCATCTTGTATAGCGGGATGAGAATGTTGTGAGTTAGCTTCTCCATAACTCCTCAATGAATGCAATCTGAGAGAAACTTGTAGTGGATGTTCAAGACAGAGTCTCAAGGTGTTAAAGCCAAATTCATGGCAAGGAATGCATTATGTGCACAGATTGCATCCAATAAATATGCATACATATAAAATATCACTTGCTCGCCCTTGGGAGGATTCAGGGCATTACCGACATGGATACTTAATTGTTGAGCCAACAAGTCTAACCAATTGAACAACTTCCCCTTGGTCCTCTAGATTTTCTTCAAAGTTCTTTGCTGAAAAATCCTTGTTCAATTTCTACCATGTAAGATATGATTCCTTTTCCACATATAGTTGAGTGTTTGAGTACACTAGCAAGTTTATTGGCATCCTCTCAACTACTTCCTTGATACTTCTTTCTGTGGTATCTTTTGAGTCAGTTCTCTTGGGTGCCATGGTAATAGTGACTTTTGGAGAGAATTGCTCAACAAATTTGGTACCTGTGGAAAGGAAAAGGCACTCATGGCAAGAATAGATTAGCCTTTTCAAATCTACTTTCAAAGCAAGATAAGCCAACAAACTAGTGCATTTATGATCAAGATTGTGCAATCCTTCTAAACAAGGGAGGGAGACTAGCTTAGAGAACTATGCATTGCATAGAATTAGAAGCTATTAATGAAGCCTAGGGCTTGAGACTGTGCAATGCATAGTTCAGCTTGGGAAATGACAGGGAGAGGTTGCGCATTTCGTAGTCTTAGTGGCCAAGGTGGCAGGACCGAGCCTTGGTGTTATCACTCAGGTTGTTCCCTTTGACTCCTAAGGGAATACGGCTGAGGTAACCACTAACCAATCTTTGGACTGCAGGTCCTAGCCTACCAGCAGTCAGAGAGGGCTCTCTCTTTAGGATTTAGCTTTGTTTAAGGGATGATTTTAGGCTAGATATGATGCCCATGGGTTTTGTTTGAGTTTGGTGGGATGGTTGATCTATCCAACCAGAGTTGGCATTCAAAGTGTAAGAAGTTCAAACCATTGGGCATGGAGTCCATGAATGTGAACTGATGGATGTGTTTTCTTTGGCAGAAGAGAGGAATATGGAGCAGGATAGCTACACATGGCACAATGATTAAAGCTGGAACAAGGATGAAATGGAGGTCACGGGATGAGAGGCAGTTAAGAATCTCTCATCCAGCCAAAGAGGGAAAGTGGATGAAGGCTAAATAGGAGCAATGAAGAGTTTCCTAGACAGCATTCATATGTGAAGGAAATAGCTTAAACATGTTCAATTAAGTATGCATATTCATCACTAATTCAGAGGAAAACATAGAGAAGTTACAAGAATTGAGCACAGAGGGCATGAAAACCAGTTCTGAACTATTCCTTCTTCCTGCAACTTAGATTATGATATATAGATGATACAAATACATATAAGCTGATAAAAAGAGGGAGGAAAGACTTATTGGACCATGAGCAAGCACGAGAATTCCATATCAAGCTCTTCAGCCATTGAAAGCACAACCAGCCATTTCAGATGCAAACATTCCAGCAATCTTTGATTACAGAAGTTCTTAAGCTTACAGCGCAAGTCCAGAATGTGTAAATCAACCAACCAACCCTTTTCTCAATACAGAGGGAGGTTTAAATAGAGAAAATATCTAAAAATATCTACAACAACAGATCTGAGGGCAGATCTGGAGAAATGAATGATCTAACCTAACATTTATTGAAAATAAATGAAAGAATGTCTATTTAACAACTGCGCTGGGGCAACAGCCTCAATAATGAATAAATATCGGTCCTTTGCTGCAATGCGCTGGCAATTTTGCCATCACTGCGCTTTGGGACTTGCAGCACTGCTCCTATGTGTCTTTGTACACTATCTCTACAAAATCTGGGCCTTAAATCCTCTTAACAGTGTCTCTCAAGCGGTTCTGTTGCTGCAAACTGGCTTTAATGCTCATGATTGTGTTCTAGTGGGCTTTGATGGCTCTGAGCTGCTTTATTGACTTTGTTTGGGGCCTTTATTATTCCTTTGATGTGGCTTTATGATTTCCACTGATATTTTTCTATCTGATACACTTTTCGGCGCTCTAATACTCTTTAAACTGAATCGGGCTGCTTTTCTCCCACTGATACTCTTTGTCGTTACGAAATCGCCCCTTCATGGCCACTTATGGTGAGATTTGACTGCTGATGTACCTTCCGTGGCTCTCTGTGGGCTTCTGGAAGAGTTTCGGCACCTGGCCGATTGAAATCTGATCAAAAAGGAAGAATTGTTGCCAAAATGGAGGAGGACTGGACGTTGGATGCCTACTGAGGCAAAAACCCTGTATTTGGAGCCGATCTGTGGAAGAGCGATCCGAGATTGATGAAGAATGCCTTGTTTCCCCTTTGCACTAGAGTTGCACGCGGGCACCGAATAGAAATCCTGTGAAAAAAGGCTATTTTCCTCTTATAAGGCAAAAACGCCTTAAACGTGAAATTTGATGAAAATCAGGGCGGGAGCGATCACTGTTCAAATGATTAAATCGTAGCCGTTGGATCCGGCGCGGGCCGATCCAACAGCTAGCGCTAACTCGGCGGTCGGCGGATCGGCGGTCCCAACATATAAAACCTCCGGCGAGCAATATAGAGGGCGGACCTGAACTGCTTATAGGGCTACTTTTATTTGAAATCGGGTCCGGCCCATCAGTGAACCCAAAGCGGCAGAATTCATAATGGAATGGGTCTGCGGACGCGAAATCCTTCAAAACTATTTTTCATTACTTTTCGGGTCACGAAATGGAGGGTACAGTACTACCACCTTTTCGGACCTGAAAGCTTTAGGCTCTTATTTTATTGCTTTTTCGGCTCCGGAATATCAGAGACTTCCCGGTTGGCTGTACAAAGGGCCTTTTCGGACCCGAAATATATATATGCCGAGCTTTATTACTTTTCGGCTCCGCTGGTCGGAGCCATATATCGGGCGATTACCGACATAATGTGAGTCGTTGCTCTAGGGCGCATGAATGGATGGTTGCTATCAAATCGTTGTTTCGCTATCGACGAGGATAGGGGTGGCATCCTTTGTATGAATGCGATTTCCGACAGCGAAATGCGATATATCAAAAAATGCGGGATTTATCATTATAACTTAAGTTTTATAAAAAACTTAAGTTAAACGATAAAGCGGGTTTATAAGAAAAATGCGGAGATATATGTATAAAAGGGGTAATGCGATATGGGGGCCAATACTTGTGACTGCCACCTCCGACAGCAATATCGCGTCGGAGGGGGGGAGAAGGCAATCGGAGGCATGCATAAATGATTCAACAAAAGATCAAAATGATCGGAGATGAGTTTTTGGAGATGGGGGGGATTTTATACATGGGAAAACGGGTTTTATAAGGAAAATGAGGGATTTCTAATACTTCGGAAGGGGTCCGAAAGTATGAATGAGGGTTTTGAGCCTTGAAAAGGTTAAAACATAGCTAATGGAGGGTTTTAATGCATAGGAAGAAGGATTTTATGCTTTGGAAGGGGTCCAAAGCATTGGGAGATGGCTTAAAGAGGTAAAAGGAGGGTTCTTGCTAAGTTTCAGGCAAACTTAACAATTCCCAAGCACACTTATGGTTATTTTTCAACCAGGGGGAGGGGATAAGTATATAGGGGAGTTATTAACATAGTTTTAGTAGGGGGAGGGGAAATAGATAGGGAATTACATAATAAAGTTAGTATTTAATATGAAATGTGATGAGAGAGCGCTAAGTATGTAAATCTTAGGCTATTAAGGGGGAAAATGACTCATAGAGGAAGTATGAACATTCCTTGAGTAAAGCAGATCTTTACCAAGGCAAATGATATGGAAAATGATGAAACTAAGAGGTATCAAGCAGATCTTGACCTCTTTGGGGAAGGAGTTAGTGAGTGATTGGGGAGAGAGGAGGAAGGTGAAGTTAGACATGCCTCGCTTGAGCTCCTCCAAATGGAAAACTGCCTCAAACTTGTGATATGAATGGATATGACACTTGAAAAGATGAAATGGATCACAAGCCATGATTCTGCAACCACAAAGCTACCTACCCGACCTACTCACCTAGCATTTTATCTTATTTTTTGGTTTGGGTGCACTTGAACTAGCATACCCAGCTTTTCATTCTTTTCTTCTTGCTGTCCTCCTATCTACATCTACACTTATTTCATCCAGGGGCTCAGATTACGCTGTTGAGCACCCTTGTTTCTCTACCTATCTACAAATCTGCCAAGATTAAGCTGTTTGGATAGATATTCATTCTCTATATTCTACAACGGGAAATTGAAACCTAGGGAGACCAAGATTAAACTGTTTGGCCCTCCCTTAACTGAAAACTCATCAAAAATGGATCAACTCATCAAAATTATGAACACAGCAATGGCATTTAGACTAGCACACTCTCATGGACACTTCTTTGGCTTCTTCAGGAAATATGGAACATTGTAGCATGCAAAGTATGACATATTTGGCATGTAAAAATGTCGATCATGAAAGATGAATACCTGCTGCAGCAGGAGGCTAACAGTGGCTCCACTTGGGGATGGCTTTTCCTTGTGAAAAGCCAAGAATAGCAGGTCAGACTGCCTTGTATTCAATTGTTGTTGTATTCTGCAAAATTCCCTTTGCTGGCTGCCTTATTAATCCTACCTACTTACCCTAATCAGCACTTACTTTGCTGTTAGGTGAAATGAAACAGCCAATGCAGCCACTTAAGTATTATAAACATGAATGATCTTTGCTGCTTGTGTTTGCTGGTACTTGAAATGGAGATCTTGCAATCTGATATGGCTTTGTTAATCTTTGAGAAGATCAGGAAACTGCTGACCTTCTTTGCTGAAACAAGAAACTGTACAAAAGGGTCCTGCAGCATATATACATTATTGCTGGACTGAATTAAAGAACTGTACAAAGGTTTGGGACAGCTATCATGCTTTGGAATTGGGAGATCATCAGCAACTTGATATTGAGCCTTGCAACCTTCTAATGGAGAAGAGCACTGATTTATTTCATCACACAACTTGCCATCTAATGGATTGCACAAAACTTGGAGCGATACTTGCAACTCATTACAAACAGGCTCGAATGGGACTTGACTGATTTGCGCTTGCTGTTCTTCTTCTTCAAATACCTGAGAAGGTTGAAAACAAAGAGGCAGGGGATCCACTTGGATCATTTGATCACATGCTGTTGCTTCTGAGTCTTCCTCAATCTGATATTCGATGGCTCTTTGGGGCTGCAAAACTAGAGGCAATATATTTTGAACAATGATTTGGGCTTCCTCCAGACGGTCAATATCAACATTTGCTGACACTTGATTATTAATTGCATGATAGTTCTCCTTAATAATTTGAAAAGATTCAAAACAGAAAGGTAAAGTTCCTTTGCTGAAATCAAGACACTCTGCGTTTTCCTCCTTTTCTTCACAGCTGAAATGAACACGCTGATCATTACATTAAAGCTGTTGAGCCTGAACTTCGCTTTCTGCCAAAATAGGATCTGATTCCTCTGCGCTGCTGATTTGGTCATTAGGCGCATAATCATCATCATACTCATCGTATTTTGGCAAAGAGCTGAAAGGAGAAAAGTTGCCATATTCACATAGTATATCAGGAGACTGCTCCTTCACGTATGGCTGTATGAATATGTCATCTGTTTTGTGGCAGATTTGTTCATGAATATCATTACTTTCCTTTTGCAAAAGAGATCTGTTCTAGTGCTCTAAACATTCCACTTTGATTGTGATCAGCTGCATAATTTCCTCTGACTTTTGTAACAAACTATGAAGCCTTTCCTTTTCCTCTGCTTTGCGCTGCTCCTCGCTCATTTTTAGATTTTCCTCCACGTCCACAGCTATGTCCTGCATTTGTTTCATGGTGGACAGACATCGCTCTCTCAAACGGAACTCAATTTCTAGATCAATTGCTCTAGGATAGTGCACTAGAGCTAAATCAGGGGGAGGTCTTATATTCAATGGCATAGAATGATAAACTTGATTGAACCGATCAGAAAATTGCTGAACAGATTCATTAGGAAGCCTTTTTAACTGATCATAATCTTGAATGAGTGATAGGAAATTAAGTTTGATCATCCATCTATCAAGGAAGATCTTGGAAATCTGCTGAAGATTGGAGATGCTAGCCTCAGGCAATGCTTTAGACCAAGTCCTAACTTCGCTTTGCAAAGAAAGGGAAAACAGCCTAATACTAACATCCTCCTCTTCCACTTCAAATATATTAAGATAATCTTCAAAAGCCTGGATATGATTTTGAGCAGTAACTCCTTTCTCTCCATCAAATCTTGGGAGATACTCAGGATGATTTTTGGGCAAAGGATTGAGCATGGGAGGCAAAATGAGTGGCTTATATCTATCAGGAACCTTACGAGGCACGGGATTGTGTACAGGGATTGAATGACCGGGCTTGATATGAATAGGGATAGGATGATTTGCCTTGATATTTGTTTCCTCCTTGGCTGTATGATGATTTTCAGCACCGTTTTAACACTGTTGTTCTAATGTGCAAGGAGGCTTTTCCATAACATTTTCAAAAGGCAAATCATAAAAATCAAATTCAAAGTCACGTTTAAAATACAATATACATAGCAAAACTTTATGGAGGAGAAAAAACATGACCTCTTGGATGATAATTGAGGTCAAAAGCCTGATCTACTCGAATAATGCTTTTGGGCTCATTTCTCCAGCGGAGTCTTTATTATGAGCATTATGTGGAGTCGCTAGGTGGATAAATAAACTTTGAGGGGACTGATCTCTGTCCACCAACACAGATCAACTAAATATGAAATAGATCTGAAGAAGGGGCACTTTCTCCAGGAAACAAAATATTTTTGAGATTTTTTGATTTTTTGGGATTTTTCAAACAACTTTAAGACTTATTCAAAAGGCAAACTGATCAAAAATGGGGATTTACAACAATAAACAAATGATTCACTCCCCAGTGGAGCTTTTCAACTTGATTTGTGAAATTATCTAAGGATTGTCCCCAGTGGAGTCACCATTATGTTATCACTCAGGTTGTTCCCTTTGACTCCTAAGGGAATACGGCCGAGGTAACCACAAACCAATCTTTGGACTGCAGGTCCTAGCCTACCAGCAGTCAGAGAGGGCTCTATATTTAGGATTTAGCTTTGTTTAAGGGATGATTTTAGGCTAGATATGATGCCCATGGGTTTTGTTTGAGTTTGGTGGGATGGTTGATCTATCCAACCAGAGTTGGCATGCAAAGTGTAAGAAGTTCAAACCATTGGGCATGGAGTCCATGAATGTGAACTGATGGATGTGTTTTCTTTGGCAGAAGAGAGGAATATGGAGCAGGATAGCTACACATGGCACAATGATTAAAGCTGGAACAAGGATGAAATGGAGGTCACGGGATGAGAGGCAGTTAAGAATCTCTCATCCAGCCAAAGAGGGAAAGTGGATGAAGGCTAAATAGGAGCAATGAAGAGTTTCCTAGATAGCATTCATATGTGAACGAAATAGCTTAAACATGTTCAATTAAGTATGCATATTCATCACTATTTCAGAGGAAAACATAGAGAAGTTACAAGAATTGAGCACAGAGGGCATGAAAACCAGTTCTGAACTATTCCTTCTTCCTGCAACTTAGATTATGATATATAGATGATACAAATACATATAAGCTAATAAACAGAGGGAGGAAAGACTTATTGGACCATGAGCAAGCACGAGAATTCCATATCAAGCTCTTCAGCCATTGAAAGCACAACCAGCCATTTCAGATGCAAACATTCCAGCAATCTTTGATTATAGAAGTTCTTAAGCTTACAGCGCAAGTCCAGAATGTGTAAATCAACCAACCAACCCTTTTCTCAATATAGAGGGAGGTTAAAACAGAGAAAATATCTAAAAATATCTACAACAGCAGATCTGAGGGCAGATATGGAGAAATGAATGATCTAACCTAACATTTATTGAAAATAAATGAAAGAATGTCTATCTAACAGTTGCGCTGGGGCAGCAGACTCAAGAATGAATAAATATTGGTCCTTTGCTGCAACGCGTTGGCAATTTTGCCATCACTGCGCTATGGGACTTGCAGCACTACTCCTATGTGTCTTTGTACACTGTCTCTACAAAATCTGGGCCTTAAATCCTCTTAACAGTGTCTCTCAAGTGGTTCTGTTGCTGCAAACTGGCTTTAATGCTCATAACTGTGATCTGGTGGGCTTTGATGGCTCTGAGCTGCTTTATTGACTTTGTTTGGGGCCTTTATTATTCCTTTGATGTGGCTTTATGATTTCCACTGATATTTTTCAATCTGATACACTTTTCGGCACTCTGATACTCTTTAAACTGAATCGGGCCGCTTTTCTGCCACTAATACTCTTTGTCGCTACGAAATCGCCCCTTTTTGGCCACTTATGGTGATATTTGACTGCTGATGTACCTTCCGTGGCTCCCTGCGGGCTTCTGGAAGAGTTTCGGCACCTAGCCGACTGAAATTTGATCAAAAAGGAAGAATTGTTGCCAAAATGGAGGAGGACTGGAGTTGGATGCCTACTGAGGCAAAAACCCTGCATTTGGAGCCGATCTGTGGAAGAGCGATCCGAGATTGATGAAGAATGCCTTGTTTCCCCTTTGCCCTGGAGTTGCGCATAGGCGCCGAATAGAAATCCTGTGAAAAAAGGCTATTTTCCTCTTATAAGGCAAAAACGCCTTAAACGTGAAATTTGATGAAAAACAGGGCGGGAGCGATCACTGTTCAAATGATTAAATCGTAGTCGTTGGATCCGGCGTGGGCGCTAATTCGGCGGTCGGCGGATCGGCGGTCCCAACATATAAAACCTCCAGTGAGCGATATAGAGGGCGGACCCGAACTGCTTATAGGCCTACTTTTATTTGAAATTGGGTCTGGCCCATCGGCGAACCCAAAGCGGGAGAATTCATAATGGAACAAGTCCGCAGACCCGAAATGCTTCAAAACTGTTTTTCATTACTTTTCGGGTCACGAAATGGAGGGTACAGTACTACCACCTTTTCGGACCCGAAAGCTTTAGGCTCTTATTTTATTGCTTTTTCGGCTCCGGAATATCGGAGACTTCCCGCTTGGCTGTACAAAGGGCCTTTTTGGACCCGAAATATATATATGCCGAGCTTTATTACTTTTCGGCTCCGCTGGTCGGAGCCATATATGGGGCGATTGTCGACATAATGCGAGCCGTTGATCTAGGGCGCATGAATGGATGGCTGCGATCAAATCGTTGTTTCGCTATCGGCGGGGACAGGGGTGGCGGCCTTTGTATGAATGCGATTGCCGACAGCGAAATGCGATATATAAAAAAATGCAGGATTTAGCGTTATAACTTAAGTTTTATAAAAAACTTAAGTTAAACGATAAAGCAGGTTTATAAGAAAAATGCAGAGATATATGTATAAAAGGGGTAATGCGATATGGGGGCCAACACTTGTGACTGCCACCTCCGACAGCGTTATCGCGTCGGAGGGGGGGAGAAGGCAATTGGAGGCATGCATAAATGATTCAACAAAAGATCAAAATGATCGGAGATGAGTTTTTGGAGATGGGAGGGGATTTTATACATGGGAAAAAGGGTTTTATAAGGAAAATGAGGGATTTCTAATACTTCGGAAGGGGTCTGAAAGTATGAATGAGGGTTTTGAGCCTTGAAAAGGTTAAAACATAGCTAATGGAGGGTTTTAATGCATAGGAAGAAGGATTTCATGCTTTGGAAGGGGTCCAAAGCATTGGGAGATGGCTTAAAGAGGTAAAAGGAGGGTTCTTGCTAAGGTTTAGGCAAACTTAGCAATTCCCAAGCACACTTATGGTTATTTTTCAACTAGGGGGAGGGGATAAGTATATAGGGGAGTTATTAACATAGTTTTAGTAGGGGGAGGGGAAATAGATAGGGAATTACATAATAAAGTTAGTAGTTAATATGAAATGTGATGAGAGAGCGCTAAGTATGTAAATCTTAGGCTATTAAGGAGGAAAATGACTCATAGAGGAAGTATGAACATTCCTTGAGTAAAGCAGATCTTTACCAAGGAAAATGATATGGAAAATGATGAAACTAAGAGGTATCAAGCAGATCTTGACCTCTTTGGGGAGGGAGTTAGTGAGTGATTGGGGAGAGAGGAGGAAGGGGAAGTTAGACATGCCTCACTTGAGCTCCTCCAAATGGAAAACTGCCTCAAACTTGTGATATGAATGGATATGACACTTGAAAAGATGAAATGGATCATAAGCCATGATTCTGTAACCACAAAGCTACCTACCCGACCTACTCACCTAGCATTTTATCTTCTTTTTTGGTTTGGGTGCACTTGAACTAGCATACCCAGCTTTTCATTCTTTTCTTCTTGCTGTCCTCCTATCTACATCTACACTTATCTCATCCAGGGGCTCAGATTAAGCTGTTGAGCACCCTTGTTTCTCTACCTATCTACAAATCTGCCAAGATTAAGCTGTTTGGACAGATATTCATTCTCTATATTCTACAACAGGAAATTGAAACCTAGGGAGACCAAGATTAAGCTGTTTGGCCCTCCCTTAACTGAAAACTCATCAAAAATGGATCAACTCATCAAAATTCTGAACACAGCAGTGGCATTTAGACTAGCACACTCTCATGGACACTTCTTTGGCTTCTTCAGGAAATATGGAACATTGCAGCATGCAAAGTATGACATATTTGGCATGTAAAAATGTCGATCATGAAAGATGAATACCTGCTGCAGTAGGAGGCTAACAGTGGCTCCACTTGGGGATGGCTTTTCCTTGTGAAAAGCCAAGAACAGCAGGTCAGACTGCCTTGTATTCAATTGTTGCTGTATTCTGCAAAATTCCCTTTGCTGGCTGCCTTATTAATCCTACCTGCTTACCCTAATCAGCACTTACTTTGCTGTTAGGTGAAATGAAACAGCCAATGTAGCCACTTAAGTATTATAAACATGAATTATCTTTGCTGCTTGTGTTTGTTGGTACTTGAAATGGAGATCTTGCAATCTGATATGGCTTTGTTAATCTTTGAGAAGATCAGAGAACTGCTGACCTTCTTTGCTGAAACAAGAAACTGTACAAAAGGGTCCTGCAGCATATATACATTATTGCTGGACTGAATTAAAGAACTATACAAAGGTTTGGGACAGCCATCATGCTTTGGAATTGGGAGATCATCAGCAACTTGACATTGAGCCTTGAAGCCTTCTAATGGAGAAGAGCACTGATTTATTTCATCACACAACTTGCCATCTAATGGATTGCACAAAACTTGGAGCGATACCTGCAACTCATTACAAACAGGCTCGAATGCGACTTGACTGATTTACGCTTGCTGTTCTTCTTCTTCAAATACCTGAGAAGGCTGAAAACAAAGAGGCAGGGGATCCACTTGGATCATTTGATCACATGCTGCTGCTTCTGAGTCTTCCTCAATCTGATATTCGATGGCTCTTTGGGGCTGCAAAACTAGAGGCAATATATTTTGAACAATGATTTGGGCTTCCTCCAGACGGTCAATATCAACATTTGCTGACACTTGATTATTAATTGCATGATAGTTCTCCTTAATAAATTGAAAAGATTCAAAACAGAAAGGTAAAGTTCCTTTGCTGAAATCAAGACACTCTGCGTTTTCCTCCTTTTCTTCACAGCTGAAATGAGCACGCTGATCATTACATTCAAGCTGCTGAGCCTGAACTTCGCTTTCTACCAAAATAGGATCTGATTCCTCTGCGTTGCTGATTTGGTCATTAGGCGCATAATCATCATCATACTCATCGTATTTTGTCAAAGAGCTGAAAGAAGAAAAGTTGTCATATTCACATAGTATATCAGGAGACTGCTCCTTCACGTATGGCTGTATGAATATGTCATCTATTTTGTGGCAGGTTTGTTCATGAATATCATTACTTTCCTTTTGCAAAACAGATTTGTTCTGGCGCTCTAAACATTCCACTTTGATTGTGATCAGCTGCATAATTTCCTCTGACTTTTGTAACAAACTATGACGCCTTTCCTTTTCCTCTGCTTTGCGTTTCTCCTCCCTCATTTTTAGATTTGCCTCCACATCCACAGCTATGTCCTGCATTTGTTTCATGGTGGACGGACATCTCTCTCTCAAACGGAACTCAATTTCTGGATCAAATGCTCTAGGATAGTGCACTAGAGCTAAATCAGGGGGAGGTCTTATATTCAATGGAATAGAATGATAAACTTGATTGAACCGATTAGAAAATTGTTGAACAGATTCATTAGGAAGCCTTTTTAACTGATCATAATCTTGAATGAGCGATAGGAAATGAAGTTTGATCATCCATCTATCAAGGAAGAGCTTGGAAATCTGCTGAAGATTGCAGATGCTAGCCTCAGGCAATGCTTTAAACCAAGTCATAACTTCGCTTTGCAAAGAAAGGGCAAACAGCCTAATACTGACATCCTCCTCTTCCACTTCAAATATATTAAGATAATCTTCAAAAGCCTGGATATGCTTTTGAGCAGTAACTCGTTTCTCTCCATCAAATCTTGGGAGATACTTAGGATGATTTTTGGGCAAAGGATTGAGCACGGGAGGCAAAATGAGTGGCTTATATCTATCAGGAACCTTACGAGGCATGGGATTATGTACAGGGATTGAATGACCGGGCTCGATATGAACATGGATAGGATGATTTGCCTTGATATTTGTTTCCTCCTTGGATGTATGATGATTTTCAGCACCGTTTGAAGACTGTTGTTCTAATGTGCAAGGAGGCTTTTCCATAACATTTTCAGAAGGCAAATCATAAAAATCAAATTCAAAGTCGCGTTTAAAATACAATATACACAGCAAAACTTTATGGAGGAGAAAAAACATGACCTCTTGGATGATAATCCAGGTCAAAAGCCTGATCTGCTCGAATAATGCTTTTGGGCTCATTTCTCCAGCAGAGTCTTTATTATGAGGATTATGTGGAGTCGCCAGGTGGATAAATCAACTTTGAGGGGACTTATCTCTGTCCACCAACAAAGATCAGCTAAATATGAAATAGATCTAAAGAAGGGGCACTTTCTCCAGGAAACAAAATATTTTTGAGATTTTTTGGGATTTTTCAAACAACTTTAAGACTTATTCGAAAGGCAAACTGATAAAAAATGGGGATTTACAACAATAAACAAATGATTCACTCCCCAGTGGAGCTTTCCAACTTGATTTGTGAAATTATCTGAGCATTGTCCCCAGTGGAGTTGCCATTATGTTATCACTCAGGTTGTTCCCTTTTACTCCTAAGGGAATACGGCCGAGGTAACCACAAACCAATCTTTGGACTGCAGGTCCTAGCCTACCAGCAGTCAAAGAGGGCTCTCTCTTTAGGATTTAGCTTTGTTTAATGGATGATTTTAGGCTAGATATGATGCCCATGGGTTTTGTTTGAGTTTGGTGGGATGGTTGATCTATCCAACCAGAGTTGGAATGCAAAGTGTAAGAAGTTCAAACCATTGGGCATGGAGTCCATGAATGTGAACTGATGGATGTGTTTTCTTTGGCAGAAGAGAAGAATATGGAGCAGGATAGCTACACATGGCACAATGATTAAAGCTGGAACAAGGATGAAATGGAGGTCAGGGGATGAGAGGCAGTTAAGAATCTCTCATCCAGCTAAAGAGGGAAAGTGGATGAAGGCTAAATAGGAGCAATGAAGAGTTTCCTAGACAACATTCATATGTGAAGGAAATAGCTTAAACATGTTCAATTAAGTATGCATATTCATCACTATTTCATAGGAAAACATAGAGAAGTTACAAGAATTGAGCACAGAGGGCATGAAAACCAGTTCTGAACTATTCCTTCTTCCTGCAACTTAGATTATGATATATAGATGATACAAATACATATAAGCTGATAAACAGAGGGAGGAAAGACTTATTGGACCATGAGCAAGAACACGAATTCCATATCAAGCTCTTCAGCCATTGAAAGCACAACCAGCCATTTCAGATGCAAAAATTCTAGCAATCTTTGATTAGAGAAGTTCTTAAGCTTACAGCGCAAGTCCAGAATGTGTAAACCAACCAACCAACCCTTTTCTCAATACAGAGGGAGGTTTAAATAGAGAAAATGTCTAAAAATATCTACAACAGCAGATCTGAGGGCAGATCTGGAGAAATGAATTATCTAACCTAACATTTATTGAAAATAAATAAAAGAATGTCTATCTAACAGTTGTGGTGGGGTAGCAGCCTCAAGAATGAATAAATATCGGTCCTTTGCTGCAATGTGCTGGCAATTTTGCCATCACTGCGCTTTGGGACTTGCAGCACTGCTCCTATGTGTCTTTGTACACTGTCTCTGCAAAATCTGGGCCTTAAATCCTCTTAACAGTGTCTCTCAAGCGGTTCTGTTGCTGCAAACTGGCTTTAATGCTCATAACTGTGATCTAGTGGGCTTTGATGGCTCTGAGCTGCTTTATTGACTTTGTTTGGGGCCTTTGTTATTCCTTTGATGTGGCTTTATGATTTCCACTGATATTTTTCGATCTGATACACTTTTCGGCGCTCTGATACTCTTTAAACTGAATCGGGCCGCTTTTCTCCCACTGATACTCTTTGCCGCTACGAAATCGCCCCTTTATGGCCACTTATGGCGAGATTTGACTGCTGTTGTACCTTCCGTGGCTCTCTGTGGGCTTCTGGAAGAGTTTCGGCACCTGGCCGATTGAAATCTGATCAAAAAGGAAGAATTGTTGCCAAAATGGAGGAGGACTGGACGTTGGATGCCTGCTGAGGAAAAAACCCTGCATTTCGAGCTGATCTGTGGAAGAGCGATCTGAGATTGATGAAGAATGCCTTGTTTCCCCTTTGCCCTGGAGTTGCGCGTGGGCGCCGAATAGAAATCCTGTGAAAAAAGGCTATTTTCCTCTTATAAGGCAAAAACGCCTTAAATTTGAAATTTGATGAAAATCAGGGTGGGAGTGATCACTGTTCAAATGATTAAATCGTACCCGTTGGATCCGGCGCGGGCCGATCCAACGGCTGGCGCTAACTCGGCAGTCGGCGGATCGGCGGTCCCAACATATAAAACCTCCGACGAGCGATATAGAGGGCGGACCCGAACTGCTTATAGGCCCACTTTTATTTGAAATCGGGTCCGGCCCATCGGCGAACCCAAATCGGCGGAATTCATAATGGAATGGGTCCGCGGACCCGAAATCCTTCAAAACTGTTTTTCATTACTTTTCGGGTCACGAAATGGAGGGTACAGTACTACCACCTTTTCGGACCCGAAATCTTTAGGCTCTTATTTTATTGCTTTTTCGGCTCCGGAATATCGGAGACTTCCTGCTTGGCTGTATAAAGGGCCTTTTCGGACCTGAAATATATATATGCCGAGCTTTATTACTTTTCGGCTCCGCTGGTCGGAGCCATATATCGGGCGATTGTTGACATAATGTGAGCCGTTGATCTGGGGCGCATGAATGGATGGCTGCAATCAAATCACTATTTCGCTATCGTCAGGGACAGGGGTGGCGGCCTTTGTATGAATGCGATTGCCGACAGCGAAATGCGATATATAAAAAAATGCGGGATTTAGCGTTATAACTTAAGTTTTATAAAAAACTTAAGTTAAACGATAAAGTGGGTTTATAAGAAAAATGCAGAGATATATGTATAAAAGGGGTAATGCGATATGGGGGCCAATACTTGTGACTTCCACCTCTGACAGCGATATTGCGTTGGAGGGGGGGAGAAGGCAATTGGAGGCATGCATAAATGATTCAACAAAAGATCAAAATGATCGGAGATGAGTTTTTGGAGATGGGAGGGGATTTTATACATGGGAAAAAGGGTTTTATAAGGAAAATGAGGGATTTCTAATACTTCGGAAGGGGTCCGAAAGTATGAATGAGGGTTTTGAGCCTTGAAAAGGTTAAAACATAGCTAATGGAGGGTTTTAATGCATAGGAAGAAGGATTTTATGCTTTGGAAGGGGTCCAAAGCATTGGGAGATGGCTTAAAGAGGTAAAAGGAGGGTTCTTGCTACGTTTCAGGCAAACTTAGCAATTCCCAAGCACACTTATGGTTATTTTTCAACCAGGGGGAGGGGATAAGTATATAGGGGAGTTATTAACATACTTTTAGTATGGGGAGGGGAAATAGATAGGGAATTACATAATAAAGTTAGTATTTAATATGAAATGTGATGAGAGAGCGCTATGTATGTAAATCTTAGGCTATTAAGGGGGGAAATGACTCATAGAGGAAGTATGAACATTCCTTGAGTAAAGAAGATCTTTACCAAGGCAAATGATATGGAAAATGATGAAGCTAAGAGGTATCAAGCAGATCTCGACCTCTTTGGGGAGGGAGTTAGTGAGTGATTGGGGAGAGAGGAGGAAGGGGAAGTTAGACATGCCTCGCTTGAGCTCCTCCAAATGGAAAACTGCCTCAAACTTGTGATATGAATGGATATGACACTTGGAAAGATGAAATGGATCACAAGCCATGATTCTGCAACCACAAAGCTACCTACCCGACCTACTCACCTAGCATTTTTTCTTCTTTTTTGGTTTGGGTGCACTTGAACTAGCATACCCAGCTTTTCATTCTTTTCTTCTTGCTGTCCTCCTATCTACATATACACTTATTTCATCCAGGGGCTCAGATTAAGCTGTTGAGCACCCTTGTTTCTCTACCTATCTACAAATCTGCCAATATTAAGCTGTTTGGATAGATATTCATTCTCTATATTCTACAACAGGAAATTGAAACCTAGGGAGACCAAGATTAAGCTGTTTGGCCCTCCCTTAACTGAAAACTCATCAAAAATGGATCAACTCATCAAAATTCTGAACACAGCAGTGGCATTTAGACTAGCACACTCTCATGGACACTTCTTTGGCTTCTTAAGGAAATATGGAACATTGCAGAATGCAAAGTATGACATATTTGGCATGTAAAAATGTCGATCATGAAAGATGAATACCTGCTGCAGCAGGAGGCTAACACCTGGGACAGTGAAATGTGAATTTGGGCCAACATGTACTATGCATTTCCTAGTATCATAGGCCAAGCCTTAGCTTGAGCTTCAGACTTGCGCAATGCCCAGCTAGGCAAGGCAGTGCATGGACACTAGAAGTGTATATATGTCAGTGAAGGTGTGGGAAACAAGAAAATATAAGAGATAATGAAAGTTAAAACATGGATATGACTACATATGGATAGATCAATGTGAATCAAGTTCAAAAAATAAAATAAAATAAAGAAAAGAAAAAAACAAATATGTGAGGAGAGTGACCGAAACAGTGATTGAAAAACTAAAAAAAAAAAGTCTACGAGTTAATACAAGTTAAAACACTAGCAACCATGAAAAGAAATAAGCAAAATAATACTCACAGAAGCGAAACGACAAAAAGTGACAGAAAAGGCGACAAAATACGGGAAAAGAAAAACTCACCTGGAAAAGAGATGCAAACTCCATCGAAGGGTCCTTGATATCATTGGGAATGCTAGGGCTCCAAGATTGAACGTACATGAGCTCTAGAGGCGTCTATTAAATATATTTGGGCCAATTGGGGTTTATGACGCGCATGCCCAAAGTTAAGGAAAAAGTGACACTTGGTGGAAGTTTCCACAAAGAGGGACTGTGTAACCATCAGTAAACTAATGATGAACTCCTATTTTCAAGGGATTTCTTTTCACTTTATTCTTTTTTTCTTTTTCGGGAAACTTGCCATCCATAGTGCCAAGGAAGATTGCGCAATTCTAGGGAACTGGGGAACTTCCCGGCTTAGTGCATTTCACAATTTTTGAGCTCAAGGAATGGAATGCACATTTTCTAAGCTTATTGCTAGGCTAACATGCATGACTACGTAGTTCTCAAGCTCAAGGATGAGCTTCCATGAAGGATTGTGCAATTTCCATCATCAAGGCTGGCTTACATTCCATGATTGTGCAGTTTCTGGAGGCAAGCCCAGGAATGCTACAAGTTCAAGTCAGAAGGTTATCTTGTGCCTCAAAATATCAGTTAAGTATGAAAACAATCAAATAAAAGCATGGATGAAAGGAACAAGTCTTGAAGAAATCATGAATTCTTAGTGATAGTCAAATATAAGCTCATGTAAATAAAAGCGAAGGCTCCAAAATCAAAGCATCGAAAAATATTTAGAGGGTGGTTGTAGTAGCTACAACAGTATGCCATGAATTTATTAGACATGTTACCATGCTATATCATTTAACATGTCTAGAGAAATAATATAAACGTGTACAAAATACATAATACACAAAAAAATGTATACATAGTAAATAACACATCATTGAGCATTTAAACACATAATAGAACCATTTATGTTATGTAAATTTTCAACTATCTATAGATGTTATATGATCCACCTATCCATAAATATCATTACTCTAAACCTCTCACAATTGACTCACTTTCGAGTTGGGGCTAGACTCCACAAGGGAAAAGGATCATTAGAGACAATTACATTCATATTGATTGTACCAAACAAGTATTATGGAAAGTACCAACTCCAATATCCTCCTTATCTATAGTATCACATTTCCCAACCTACAAAAATCAAGGTAATGCACCCAACATATACCTCTTTAGTCCACGAAGCTCTGCCACCACTCTTCTTGTTCTTTGATCACAAACCATCCAAGATGTATCAAAGTATTGTAGTTCTAGGAGCCCATATACACTTAGGACTCTTCCATGTACCCCTCAGTCCTCACATTCAACAGTCATTCCCCACCAATTCCCCATTGATTATATGTCCTTATTGAAGGTAAGCAATAATAAATGGCCACATAAATTCCACCTAGGAATTGAATAAAATTTTATCAAGTTACAAGCGTAGTAGTTGTTTATGATCACTTGTTGATCAATGTCTGTAATGAACCAAAATGAAACCATCCGATCGTGATACTCACATGATGGTTACTTGATAGTAAAAATAATTAATTACCATGCAAAATCAACAAATTTGTATAGAAGTTATCTTTTTTCTAAGCAGGAAAATTTTTAAAGATGGAAATTTATATAAAAATTTAGAAATCTTGGTGAATCTTACTAGTCCCAAATATGCAAACTCTAAAATGTTTAGCAATATTTTTGTAAAAATATTCAAATTTATAATGATTTCATATAATATCCATAAAAAATTGGTGATTTTTAATATAAATTATTTACATACTATAAAATTTGGGTGAATAAATTTTAGAAAGAATGGAAAATGGTGAATTTTTTTTTTTGGTTTAAAGCATGGAAAGTTAGCCCACCTTGTTATAACATCTTTCACCACTCCTATTTATTATACACTCTTAATTGGCATGGGTAGATCCCTTTTCCCTTGCAAACTTGTCCTTGTATCAAAAAAACAAATTTCAAAATTTATATGCACTTTTCCCATTGTAAAAACGTGCACGTACATATCTCTCATGAAACATTTCAATGTACATATTTTTAAAATTGAAAAATATATAAAAAACTATTTTTCGAGTGGCGTTTATGGGTTCAACTAGAAACCCACCTATAGGAGTCCATTGCCTAATAAAAATAACTAGGTTTTGGTGGTATAAATACACCCTATGGGTTAGCCTAATAAGCATCCAAATGATTGGCATCTTGATTCTGTCAAGTTATCCCTAGATTTAGTTCGTGTTATCCTATGCTCTCTATAGGAAACACATTTTTCCATGCATATATGTTGAGCCCCTTATATCTTGCATTAGATTGATTTTATTGGAGAGGAGGTATTTGTTGGCTTGGGTAGGAAGGATCTGAAGGAAGGTTCCTTTAGTGCCATTAGTCAGGATCAAGTTGTAGCTTAAACACCACTTGTTATTGTGATTTCAATAAAGGAAATCATGTTCAATTCCAATTTGCATTTTTTATCTTTATGAATGTGGATTTGTAATGGATACTCTTCTTGATGGAATTATGATTCATTTGTAAATTGTTAGTGTTATTGTAATTTGTTATTTTTTGTGAGAAAAATATGGAGTGATTGATTGAGATATTTGTGTAGATGATAGGTTCCCGAGACCCCTCCTCACATGTATAAATATATGAGTTTGATAAATTTGTTGAGAGCTATGTCATTATTGTTCAATGCTTTTTCTCTTTTATTATGTTGGTGTTTCTCTTCATTTGGTATCAAAGCCATCTATTGTGAGAGAAAATATCATTTGTAGTGCTGAAGAGTGTGTGTTTTGATTGGAGCCCATGTGAAAGAGTAAGCGTGTGTTGAAGACATACAATTTTATTCCAAGATATTTCTGCATTTCATGTTAATGTTGCTTTATAATCTTGTATACCTATCTGTGGAGACTTGTTCAAGTTGTGAATAAACCTTTACATGAAGCACTACATATTAAACATCATGTCACTCGTCAATGATATCCCTACCATTAACATTCAATTGCGCATGTCTTTACAAAATGTGTACGAATATGCACACTTGGTGTGATTGATAGTACTCAAGAGGAAATGAGAATCCATGGTAAGATATCTATCACTTGGGTTGAATTTTTTATGCAATTAAAACACAGTTTTATCCTTTAGCCTATATGCAAAAAGCAATTATGATTTGGCAAAATTTTAGGCAGCTTAAAGGCCAAACAGTCCAAGATTATACACAGGAGTTTAGAAAAAGGCTTTGTTATTAGAAGTGAATTTGAATTCCCTAGACACACTGTTGAAATATATTGGGGGTTTACATTCCTATTTGAAACATCCTATCCTTATGTTTAATCCAAAAAATTTAGATGAGGTATGTGTGCAAGCCACACACCTTAAATCTAGAGGAAAGAACATTCAGGAATAGGGTAGTAAGAGGAAGCCATTCAAGGGTAAGGAGAAAGAAAGGGGTGGAAAATGGAAGGGAAAGAAGAATGCAAGCGTCAAGAAAGAAGGGGAGAAAATTATCTGTAAACACTGTTCAAAAGAGGGACATAATGAGGATAATTGTTGGAAACTCCATCTACAAATGAGACCAAATAAGTTCAACAATAATTGGAAACAAAAGCCACTACTATCACTCAAGAATATTTAGGTTCTGAATCAGGTGATGAAAACAAAATCACTATCATGGGAATCAAAGGAAAATAATATATTGCAAGAACTAGTTCGCAAAACTGTAACACTACTACTACTCTAGATGAAAAGAGACGAATTGAGTTATTTCATGTTAGGATCATATCTAAACACACCAATATTGACACACTCTTTGATAGTGGGTCACAAGAGAATCCAATCTCTGAAGACTTAGTCAACAGATTGAATCTTGAAACTATACCTCATCATAAACCATACCGTTTGGGATGGATAACAAGAGACACTAGTTTACAGGTTACAAGAAAATGTTTGTTTAAGTTTGCAATCACTGAAAATTTTGTTGACAAAGTAGAGTTATATGTGGTACTGCTTGATATTTCAGGTTTGGTGTTGGGAAGTCCATATTTCTATGACTGGAAAGCAGTGTTTTACTGCCATGAAAACAAGTATCACTTGTTCAAGAATGGTGTGGAGTACATAGTGAGATCCCATCGCAAAAAGATGAACATTTCTTTGGTTAATGCAAGGGAGGCCAAAAGACTAGTGAATTCAAGTAAAAGTTTAGTACCTCTCATGTTCAAGCCAAATGATGATATTTTTTATGAAAATGTTGTTGCATGTAATGCAAGTTTCAATTTCGATTTGGTTGGTTCAGTTCATCAAAGTGATGAACTATTTCAGGTTTTGAAAGAATCGTCCTTCAAGGCAGAAGAAGCTTCACATGAAATATCTTTGCAGCAAGAGGTTTCTCTTTGTGATGTTAGCATACAAGGATTGACAAAGTTGCAAATTGTAGAGACACCAATGCAATGCAAAACTTTGTTGAACAATGGGATCATTCAATCATCCCTTACGCCATGTTGTGCACTGATGGTTATTGTGCCAAAGAGGAATGGTAAGTATTTCAAGAAAGAGGACAAAAGGAGTCGTTTTCACCAAAGAAAAGTTATAAGAAGAGGTCAGTGCAAGAATATACATAACACTAAACAAGAATGGTTTGTATGGATCTTAATGTTGTATGTTCTTTGTAGCACTTCTATTACATACATGTATTTGAATTATGGCAAAAAAGAGCCCTTTCTTGAAGAAATTGTCCACTTGGGTGACATAAACATGTTGAGAAAGTTTCCTTATGCACATATCATATATGAAGGAAAATTGTTTGATGTTTTGAAGATATCAAAGTACAGGTTTTGTTTCACTTCTTTGATGCATTTGGGCCATGATATTGGAGGAGGTAAGTTAAAGGCAAGCCTCTCCAAGTTGGATTCCATTGTTTATTGGTCAATGCCCAAGATCGTCATTTTGATAAGAGGTTTGTTGGGAACAACCCAATGTTGGAGGAGAGTTTTTGTTGACATTTCTTCTTCTGAAGCTCCTTGGCATGCATTGTCATGTGTATGCAAAGTCTTCCAGTGGGGAGGCAAACAACAAGAGGCATGTGTTGGTTCAAACCAAAAGATCAGTTCAATTATTTTTTATGCTCTTTCAAACTTGAAAGGTTCATTTGAGTTTCAGGTTTTTGCAAGCAACTTCACCATCTTATTTCATTCAGAAGATTTCAATGGTGTAAAGATTAAGTTGCAGCGATCCATGCACTTTCATTGGATGGATACTTCTCAAAAATTTCACTTGGTTCAAAGTTACAAAAGAGGTATAGGCAAAAAATTCATTGTTATGCCTTTTAGGCCTATTGGTTATGTAACTATTGTATTCAGGTTTCATTGTGTTTTACATCAAATTTATGTTCAGAAAATTTCATACTTTCAAGATGTACAATCGGGCTTGAGTCATGTAAACCAAGTAGTGAAATTTTTCATCCATTTTCATTATAATTTTTTATGTCGTCATGGTAAGAAGGATGTTGATTTTGATGGCGATATGGAAAAAACCATGAGTTGCTATGAATTACTAAAAATGGTGCAAAAAAAGTGCAAGATCAGCTTGAAAAGGGCAAAGACAAGTACTGGTATAGAACGGGTCCTCAAGGTAAGTGAATGTTGATTTCCTTAGAAGGGAGCCCAAGGAAAATTTTTTGTCAAAATCCAATTGGATCGAGCTTGAAAAGGTGAGGGGGCTGTACCTTCATCTACTTGTCAGATAATAGTATCTTTTGGGCATCCAAAAGGATTCTAGTGTGGAGGAATGATCAGGTGCTTCGTATTTAGCTCAAAAATCAAATTTATTATATTGGCTCAAAAGCTATATGAGTGCGTCTGTCTTGTCGAGATGATCGCAACACAATTTGTTTCACTAAAAATAGAGTCCGGAGGAAGGAGAAAAGGCATGTTGTTCATTTTCCTAAACAATTGAAAAAATTGCAGAATGGGACATAATGATGACATGGAAGTCCAGTCAGCAGTCCAGTCAGCAAAGGGATTCTTCTTTAGCTTTCGCCAAATTGGGCTATAACAAGTGTCACCTCTAGATTCGCCAGCTCGGTTGTGTGAAGGTGAAATTGCCTAGTTGGCTCCAAGGTGGAACTTGAATTTGTTTTTATTTAAATATTATTATATATTATATATATAATTATTATTTATATTATATAGTTTTTAACTATATTATATATATATATATATATATATATATATATATATATATATATATATATATATATATATAGATATATATATATATATATATATATATATATATATATATATATATTTAATATTAAACATTAATTATCAAATCATCATATATTTAAACTATGTAATGGCATATATTAAATATGAATTATGGTCAAAGGTCAATATTTCAAATGGCAAATTATATGGAAACGTTTTACATATATTGGAAAGGGAAAATGTATATGGGGTGGGTGGAGGCGGGTTTGAACCTGTGACCTCCCCCACCCAAACTGGATGCCAAACCAACGAACCACCAGCGGGGATTTGAAAATCATTGCCACATAATTGTATTTAATGCTGCAGTTATATCCGTCGGCGGGGGAAAGGAGGGAAGCCATCCCTACGGGTTAGATCCCACCCCATGCAACCACAAGAGCATGACCAAGGGTCAGCGGATAGGATGAGCGCCTAGCGCTAATCACGCTTAGCTTAAATTAATTTTGTTTCGCCTTAATTAACCTGAGTTTAAGATGGCGACAGGTTTGGAGGGAGCACCAAGTTCGGCGAAACTTCCGGTTTTAGCTGTGGTAACTGGAGTCTTCTTGAGATTTAGCGGGGTTTCTTAGGGAAAAATTGAATGCAGCATAGCTTGCTCAATTTTCGACAAATTTTGGAAAGTGAATAGTCAATTTTGGATGATTTCAACCTTATGAAGACATTGGTACAAGATTCAAAGGCAATAGAAGACTTCTAATGGTGATTTTTCCATAGGGAAGTTCAAGGAAGCTAAGAGCCACCAGGGAAGGTGGTCATACCCAGAGCAACCATAGTTAGTTTTCAAAGATCTAATAGTCAATTTTGGTTAATTTGGACATTTTGAACACATTGTTGCAGGTATCAAGAGCCATACATCTTTGTAAATAGAATTTTTTCCACATTGAGCTAATATAGAGGCCTAAGCCATGGAAGCTGGACCAAGGAGATGTAGCCTAGGAGGGGTGAACTCCTTCATCAAAACATTGTGTTAATGTGTCTCTTTGATGGTTTTCCGCATTGTACATGTTTGTTGTTCAGTATTTCTTTCCGAAGCTATTTTTCTCATGAATGTCTTTTTTTAACTTAAGGAAAATTACCTGTTTGTAAGCACCAACAAAAGGAAACCTCAACACAAAAAGAAAGAAGCAAGCACATGTTTATAAATATGTAACTGTGATTAGCACAACAAAACTAATCACACAAAAATAGATCCACAAATACCTTGGGTGGATAAATACGATGGGTGGATGCCACTTACAATACCATGGGTATATTCCATGAGTGAATAAATACCATGGGTCGATGACTACCATGGATGGATGCCAATTTATATTCAAAACATGACTTCCTCCCACCCGCATATATTAATACGTTGTTATGTGGTATGCGGTTGGGGTCCGGTTGGCCATGTTTGACCGCCGACCAACCGACTCATAATTTTTCTTCTTATTTTTTTATTTTTAACCCATATTAGTTAAAATTTCGATTTCAGTTTTTAATGTTTATTAGGAAAATGAATGAGGCGATAAATTTTCCCTTTCTGACTACCAGATTCTGTGCATTGGGAAATTTCCAAGTAGTTGCCTCGTTAGTGGTTGGCACTTGGCCAAAATTGACCAGAACTTTGACCGCGAATATCTTGAGCATATAAACTCCGATTTGAGTGTCATTCATGCCATTCGAATCAGGACAACGAGCACTATGATCTAGTCCTAGTTTCAGTTCAAGCTGAAGGCTTCTATTTTTGAGATTTTCCATAGCCACTACTGAATTTTGAGCGTGTCTTGAGCCACTTGGATCACATCTGCCAAGTCCCATCCTTCTTTTTCACTATGATGATGGGTGAAACACGTGGTGATGTACTTGGTCCACCTTCCTCTTAGGTGGTAGTCATTTAGGCTATCAAAACCCATCCCTATATGTTTGTATCAAATCTTCCAGTTGTTGTTTCTATTTCCTAGTACACCCCTCTAGGAATGCCTTGCCTCTTACTGAATCTTCTACAAACTCATTTTCTCTTAAAAACAACAAAATATACTTATTTTTGGAAATGATCAATCTCTTAGCTTGGTTGGCACTTACCAGTGAAATTTTTTAATTGCCTTTATGCGCGTTGATGATGAATGATTTTCCATCCTTGATGAGTTGGTACTAGTTGTCTCTCTGCATGAATATTTCATCTGAGATGTACATGTAGGGGGGCGCCCAAACAAGACTCCACATTAAATGAAATATGATTGAAAACAAGAAAAAACTGGAGAATGAAACAAAAAAACTAAAATAAAATAAGCATTTAAGGTAATACAATCTAGTATAAAAATTGAAATGTAACAAAAACCAAAGAAAAGAACTTGAAACCATGCAAATTATTGAAAACAACTTGAACTCATGCAATATTAAAAACCACTTGAAACCATGCAAGTTATTGAAAACCACTTGAAACCATGCAAATTGTTAAAAACTAGTTGAAACCATGAAAATTATTAAAAACCCCTTTTTGAAACTACTTGAATTCTTTCAAATTATGTACCACCTTCGAATTGTAATGGTTTGCGATAACCCACAAAAACTAAGAATGTGACTTAACCAAATAAAATCATTACATTTCCATATATTATTTACATGAATTACAATTCATGAAAATTTATTTATAATAGGGATTAGCAAAAATGGTTGTCACATAGGTGCTCCAAAACTTATAAACATTAGTTTGATTGATGCTTGATATCCTTGTAGGAGTTAAAAGAGAGAAAATTTGTCAAGATTTAGAAGGAGAAAAAGTATCTCTCCCTCCAATGTGCATATTGAGAAGACATTCTTTGTTAAAAATATAACAACATTAAATTTTCGTGACATCCATCATCATATATAACATTTAATGTTTCCTTGAATCCTAAATGATGATACCTACATTTGAAAACTTCTAAAAGTTTCTTCTTTCAATCCTCCCATGAAGGTTATGAGAATTTTTTTAAGAGATCATGTTTTTTAAAGACATACAAAGTGTAGTGTGGATTCATGCTTGCACAAAAAGGAGTGCATTATTTCCTATCACTATAATTCTCCATCGAAGGTTCATGTGATTAATCAATATTAAATTCGTAAATAATAAATGCAAAAGAAATAAATTATCATCAACGTATTTATGATATGCTAGAAATGTTTAGAATGTTAATATTCTTAGACTGTGGCCATGTAATGTTGATTAAATTAATCTAGTTGTTTATCAACATGTAACCATGAAATATATTGCAAAGTATGGTTCAAAACTAAAAAAGATGAAACATATTTTAAACATTTTCAAGATTTGATGAAAATGATTGAAAACATAAAAGACATTGGATATCCATTATTTCATGTGCATAAAAAGGTTCCTTGTAGAAACATATAGTTTTATAAATCCTCTTACCCCTCCTTGTTCCCTACTTGATTGTTGTGCTAAAAATTCCATGTACATTCTCACAAAATAAACTCAAATCACTTGTGCCCCTCTTCACCACAAATGATAACAATGTACATACATTGTTGATAAGACCTTGAAACATATTCCCTGCTCTCTAAATCCACTTAAAATTATATCTCTTGATTTCTTTTTGTTTCCTTATCAACAATTTAACTGTTCTCATACTTCTCATTCCACATTTTTTCCACTTTTTGTTTCGAATTGTGAAATTCACTATAGTTATGATAAGTTTTTCCTTTAAGAAATTTCTTCTTACTATTGTTTTATGGTCATTTTAGTTACATGTTTTAAATATCTAAATTATATTGTGCTTCTAATGAAGAAAAACTTTTCCAGCTAATTTGATCTTGTATAATACGTTGTCAAATATTAACATACTTAAAAACTAGTTGAACAGGTTCCTTCTTGTATCATGGAGTGTCCATTTATGTATTGTATGGTTTTTCAGTCACAAATTATCTAATATAAAATAAAATTTGTATAACTTTATAGATATAGATTTTTTTTCTCTCATGAAACAAGCTTGGCCCTTCAATTTGGTAATCACTAGCTTGATTTTTCAAGAATCTCCCATTCACTCAAATTCAAAATATTTGTCAGATCATTAAGTTACTAATAATTCCCTTTGAAATATGTATTTAGACTTCCGATATAAGAATTTAAACTTAATTTCTATTAATCTTTCGTTCAACAACACTGCAAATTATCACACAATATCTTCTTCATTAACTTTGCTACATCTTCGTCTGTGGGTGGTAGCACAATCGGCAAAAGGCATGTTGGCAAACCCTTATGTATCCAAGTGATCAGAAGCTCAATCACCCCAGACATGTCTCACCAGCCAAACTGAAAATAATAATAGTAAAAAAAAATAAAAAAAATCACTAGATCTTCATCCTCTTCTCATTTTTGAGCCACTCTCTTTGGCCTCTTTAGTAAACTCTCCAAATTTTCTAATTTTATTCCTAACACCTATTATTTGTTAATCACTTAAATCTATTTCATTCTCTTTTGGCATTGTATTTTAATTGAAATAATTGATAAATAAGATCTATGAACAAAAATATAATACATCCTTATTATAGTAGGGATCACTTTTAGTTTGGGATTTATATAGTCTTTTGAAGAAATGAAAAATTGTTGCTAAGAAGAACTAATTTTGAAAAAGGTCAAATGCTTCACTTGGTAAATGTGACTTGTTGTGAAACCAAACAAAGCTTCAAACCTAGATTCACTAGTAAAATTTTGGGGTTATATCTAACAATAGATCACCTTTATCACACACCCTTCAATCCTATTCCCAAATGGTTAATTTTTTTCATTTCTTAAACATGTGTTGGGGGGAGAGTGAAGAGAGATTATTGCTTGTGGGACTAGATTACTTGGGAAATAGGTATATTGACAATTTACTCTCCAATTTTTCTAATTTTATTCTTAACACCTATTCTTTTTAAATCATTTTTCTCTTTCCTTCTCTTCTCACAATCCCTTTTAGTTGGCATTGGATTTTAATTCAAATGTTTGGTGAATGAGATATATGAACAAAAATATAATACCATCCTTGTTGTAGAGATCACTTTTAGTTTATGATTTATATAGTCTCTTGAAGAAATGAAAAATTGTTGCTAAGAAGAACTAATTTTGAAAAAGGTCAAATGTTTCACTTGGTAAATGGAGAGATGGAGTTAGATATATTAAAAAATCTAAAATATTAAAAAGTATATATTTATAAATTTATTTTTTAAAATTTTTACATTATTAGATGATTTAAAAAAATCCATTTTTTTTAGTACCATGATACATTTTCTTGAAATAATTGATTAAATACAATAATTTTATATAAATAAGATTAAAATATATTAAAAATTTTGAATTATGATATTGGAAAAATTATAAAAATAAATTTAAAATAATATATTTAAAAAAATTCAATATTGTATTTTATTAACTTTTATAGAAATATATAACCACACATTATAACTATATAATACATATTTCAAATGACAATTTGTAAACACTGAAATTATAATCATTAAAATTTATATATAATTATTTATTATTTTTCGCCATCATCTAGTCATGATTTAATACAAAACATAAATTTAATTTTTATAATTAAAATTTATATATAAATGAATTAATTTTTCATTATTAACATAGGATCATATTTAAAACATAAAATATAAATTGAAGTGAAAATATTTGAAAATTTTCATAACTTCAACAAGTTTGCAAGTTTATTATCCTTTAGATGGGGGTTCTTCTATTGGGTGTTCTCAATTCTGGCATCTCTTGTTCAGTTAAATCATGATTTATACATAAGAAAAAAATTCTAGTTATTTCAATGGCTTGGTTTGCTAAAATTTATTTGTTCATATGCTTAATTTATAATGCTTTCATGTGACTTCGATTTGTTCCAGACATCATCATGTATAAGTTGAGTATATATTAAGAAAATGCAAATTAATTTAGGTAAGTATACATATATTTGAATGGTTATTTTAGAATATTTAATTAAATCAATTTACGTAATTCAATTTAGTTGGTAGTGGACTTATAATGTTTCCCAAAGCACTAATTTTCCATCTCCCTATATGCTCACATATAGCATAATTTGGAAATGTGAGTGGCCCATTATCTACGCACATCTTTTCTTTTGCAAGGAACAAACATCACATAATGTAATCAGGGGAATCATATTAAAGGATCATGAACTGCATATCCACATACTTGCAATTCAAACTCTTTGCATATGCAAGTTATTCACCTTGCACTCACCATCACTACTAGCCATTACAAGTAGAGTAAATGGCTTTATTTTACTTTGAAATTTTGCACACAAGCATAGCTTAAAACTAGGAGGATTTAAGTAAGTGGCCCTAATCCACATATATTTTTTACTTGTTTTGCTCATTCCAATTTAGACCACACCTAGATTAACTAGGAGGAAAGTAAGTGGCCCTAAATCCACAAATCGTTTTTACTTGTTTTGCTAACCAAAGATTTTATTTCATTCATTTATTTTCGGGACTAGGACTTGGTGTTAGTAAAGAAAGAAAGTAGACACTGCCTTCCTTGCATCCTTGTGGCAAACCTATTGTGGCACCTAGACCCTTACTTAAAGCACTAAAGCTTCCATCTACCTAATGCTCACATAGTACAATTAGGAAAGTAGTAAGTGGCCCATCATCCACACATCATTTCTTTTCCTGGAAGGAACAAACATCATATAGTATAATTAAGGGAATTGTATTAATGGATCATGAAACACATATCCACATACTTTCAATTCACACCATTTGTATGTGCACTATTCCCCTGACACAGACCATCAATACTAACCAATTTTTTTTACTAAACATTACATATAGAGTAATTTCTTAAATTCTAACTTGAATTTTTACACACAAACTTAGCTTAAAACTATGAGGATTTAAGTGGTCGTAAATCCAAAAATAGTTTTTACTTGTTTTTCTAACCAAAAATTTTATTTCGTTCATTTATTTTTGGAACCGGTACTTGGTGTTAGCAAAGAAATAAGGTAGGCACTTTCTCCATTGCGTCATTATGGTGAACGTATGTTGACATTTGGACCCTTTCTCAAAGCTATAAAGCTTCCATCACCATATACCCTCACATAATATAATTAGGAAAGAAGTAAGTGACACACCATCCACACATAATTTCTTTTCTTGCAATGAATAAGCATATCATAGTGTAATTAGGGAAATCTAAAGGATCACTGCATATCCACACCAGTTCACACTTTGTATGCTCATAATTTCACTTGAACACGCATTCACCCCACACACTATTCTCACTTAAATTTTGTACAAAGGGTATCCTATTCATACTTAGTTTCTTTGAGCTTATACATTTTTGGACACCCTAAGTGAAAAAAATCATTTCTAAAAACAAACTTAACGTGGACACAGTAAATTCCCCACGAGGGCCACAAGATAATTTATAGTTCAGGATAAGACCACATTGGTAGACAACACATAATCCATCATGGTTGTTGTTCATGTTGAAACATATAAAGTTGTCTTTTAGGGATCCTAAAATCCTGCATTATCCAGTGAAAAATCTAATACATGGAAATAAATTCATGAAGGGGGTAAGGCTTACGTGGAAAATTATCAAGAACCTTCATGGTTCTTCTGACACGTCGTAGGTGTTCTCAGTTCAAACTTACAACTAGAAGTAGATATTCATACATTCCCATAGGATGCAGGTAACATAGTGGCCAAATCTTATGGCATCTTTCCCAATAGGTTGAGATGTGGCATCACTTATACCTAAGGTGATCTTGGTTAGCCTACTGGAAGCATCGCTAGTTCTTTCGGGATGTAACCCAAGTACATTAGGCCACTATAACCCTCTCCATAACTTTGTTGTTTTTTTGGCTACTAGAAGCGTCGCTAGTGACATTCATGACGTGGCACCAATACCCTATTCTAAAATATTCACAAGGCCCAAATACTACTTTATAATAACGATGCTAGTTATTTTTAGGAATTTTCATAATATACAAAACCTCACAAAACATTTTTTGTTGAGTGTTTCACAGATTAGAATTAAAGGGAAAATTAACCATTTATTTTTCGCTTTGTCATATGGATGCGAATCATTTTGTTTTCCTAAAGAAAATTCCCCTTACCATATTTTCCCACAAACTTGCTAGGGAACCATAGGGGACTGTTGTTCCTATTAACAACCCCCTGTTTATTAAAACTAGTAGTAAAATATTACTTTAATAAATGGGGACCCTTTCAAAAAATGTATATACCAAAAAGTCAATCCTAGTATGTAGATATTTCTTTCGTTTTTGGAATAAATGAAGATATCAAACAAAACCTCTCAAACCATTCAAATGCTACTTTTCCTTATTTAGCATGAAAAGCATCTCAAATGATACCTTTCTAACCCACCATGATCTACGATAAAATAGTCGAAAAAGTAAATCTATATTCGAAAAACGGTCATAATGTTATAAGGTTATCAAAAGCTTCTTTAAAAAGCCAAAAACTCGCATCGCAACATAACTGTTTATAAACAATTTTTTTTAAGAGGTTACCCCGAAGTATTGCGATCTATGAGATTTCAATGCTATAATATCTTTCTCGCATAGCATTTCAATCATGTGACACAAGCCTCGACCTATTATATGCCGAAGTTGCGATATGTGATGTCAACCTGGACCCACCTCCTAATCTTTCCGCCAATGCATACAGAGGTCCATTATTTGTTAAAAAAGAAACCTGATAATTAATGACGTTTGTTTCTCGCATCTCGCATCTCATACAAACTCAAAAAGTGGTAAGATAAACAAAAAACAAATTATGCGATATAGCGATCTGTGATATTGCTTTGCAAATCGCAAAATTGCTATCATCACTGTTTAAGGGCTCACCACCCTAGGAGATTGCCCCCCAATTCATGATGTGAATATTTATGGACATTTAAGTTAAAAGATAACGGAGCATTAGTGGGCATTTATGAATAAGAAACTGCATTTATGTGTGAAAGGCCATTTAGAGTGATTTGATATCAACTCACGAGATTTCAAATAAAACACCTTTATCACCTTTACTAGTTTTCTTTATCAATTCATTCCTACGTTTAGTATCATTTTTATCCGATACGTTGTTCCTCTTGAAAATTTCAGGAAAAAATTGCAGAACAAGGAGCTGAAAGCAATGGTGAAGAAAGGAAAAGCAGTCTCCTCTAAGAAGTCACAATTGACTCCGTTGTTCACAGATACTACATGTAATAAGGGAGCAGGGATGTCTACATGTCAAACTATGTATCAGTTACTGGAAGAGGAACAACCAAGGATTCTTGAGACAACGATTACAGTCGATGGGCGCAATTCCTTTGATGCTTCCCTAAATGAACTTGCATGCTCATTCCTGCACCGAATAGCCATGCATCTGAAAATAATCCCTTATACTGACATGGTTAAGTGGATCATTGATGATGGTGATATATCCGACACATAATTCAAAACAGGAGGCCAGGAAGTTATAGGATCATTCACTCCATATAACCTAAGTCTTATGTACCATTTATCAAAACCATAGGTTACCTACAACAAGAAATTTGTTGAGAAATTCGTCAAAGAAAATTAAGACCCAGCAGACTCCACAAAGAATTGGTCAAATAGTGAAGAAAGACAAAATCGATATGTACACCACCGCGTCTATTTGTTCCCCTTTCTGTTTTGCTGCAGCTATGCTCTGTAGACTATTCGGCAAACCTGACGGTAACAAGTTTTCCTCAGAATGGTTGCCCTTAATAGATGCAGCCATTCACAAAAAATTAATAGATTGGGCACAAATCCTGTCTGACAATTTAGCTAAAGCAATTATAGAGTATAGAAGGAAAGGGAGTATTGCTTCAAGGGTTTACCCTCCATTTTTCATGTGTGCTTATGTTATGGATGCTATTTCTTTTGGTTCTAAATTCCCTCTTATGGGGTGGAAGTAGACTATTCAAGATCCACTTCCTATTCACATCCACCACAAAGATTTGTGGGAATCCAATTTTGAACCACATTTCTTCAAGATTTGCCACGGGGTTATGCTTCCCATCCATAAGCGAATCTATAACCAAGATGCCCCTAAATTCTCTCAAGAAGCTGAGATAGACATCCTCACAGTAACCCGATGATTCAGGGAAGAGACATTTACATATATCAGAGTGTTTGGCAGCATCGCCTCTCCCCATGTACTCCCTTTCTATGCCCCGGATAAATTAATGGCTAGAGAGATAGCTTATCAAACATGCAGTGAAGGAGGGATGAGAAAAACACTGAAGGACTCAAAGAAGGCCATTTGGCCTCAATTTCCTGTATCATGTGGAGTGTTTGCATTATATGACCTTGGACATGCATTCAAGGAAGTAGATAATATGTTATCTCTACAACTACCTAAGTTCCCCAAAAGACAATACGACCCATTCGGTATTGTCAAGGATTTTACCACTATGGTCAAAATAAAAATATTCAGCCATGAGAAGGACACATTTGATGATGTTTTCTTACAGAATAATACCTTCAAAGAAGTGAAACATATGGCATAGATACTTTTTGATCAGGAGGGTCTTGAAACATTTTATAGCTACAGAGAAAAGAGATTATCAAAGGTCCCATTGGACCAATTGATTATTGAACCAATAAGGGAGCCCACTCCCAATGTAAGCATAGATGGTGACCATAAGGAAAAATCTAAAACCAATTTTGGGAAGGCATCCGAGAAGTCTTAAGAAAATAAGAGAAGTAGGAGCAGAGAATTAATATAGGACACACCCCAGTCTATAGCAAGACAGATGAACAGACTTCGACCATCAAGCAGACTGAAACCCATACCCCCCCTATACCACTAATAAAGCCTCTGGAAATTCATTTGGAAGAGGAGTGGGATAATTTCAACAGAAAACTCAACACAGAGGAACAAGCACCAAAGACACAAATAACACATCAAGAAAAAAATCCAGAAATCATAACAGGGGGAACTGTGAATACTCAAGAAATAGAACACATTTCGTTACCCCCACCTCTGAGATTGTTTTAAGAATAGAAGAAATTCCCCCTCTTGATGTATTTTATAGCCCACAACACAAGTTCGTTGTGAAGATACAGAGAAAGAAAAGAAAATTGGAATCTATAACTACTACCACCCCAAATAATGAGCCAATGGATGTCCTATGGAAAGACTCATCTACCAACCCATCAGCCAACCTCACCAGGCTCTCACAGTTCGCAGGTGCATATGCTACAGAAACCATTGACAAAGTAGCAGAGGTACAACTGTTGCTCAAAGAAAAGGAAGACAAAATTTTGTCACTAGAACAGTAGTTACAGCAAGCCAAACCAACCAATAAGTAGAAATACAATTGACTAAGCTATAGGAGGAGTTCCAACAAATGAAAATACAACATCAAAGCAGCTTGGCAGGTAAGGAGGCACAGATATAGAGCATAACAGATCTGCATAAGGATGACCCAAAGATCGATCAGTTTTTCACTGAAGCACTCAGCCTCAACTCCTAGCTCACACACCAAAAGGTATTGCTATGCCAAAAAATCTCGCAATGGAATTCTCACTGTGAAATAAGCGACAAGTTAACAAGCCAAGTCATGGAATTACAACTGGAATATGATGAAATTCTTAAGAAGGTTTCAAATTTCATAACTTGGCAAAATTCTAAGAATGGGAGAAGAGCCGACATGCCCAAACTGGATGAATCACATAAGGAGATCTTATTCGCAAATTGAGGTTCTCGGCTCAAAGAGGCAAAATAGTCAAAAAAGGATGTGGCAGCAGCAACGAACAACGTCATTGAAAATGTAAATGAAAATTTTCATAATGCTAATATTGTGGTAGAAACCACCCTTGGTTTCCTTCCAAATGCAAAACAACTTGAATTATAATGGAAGCAAGCATGTAGAAGAAAGAATGGAAGCAATTAAGAAAGTAACCAGGTTAAACTGGGAGGCTTATTGGCAATATGTGGTAAAACCACACAACAAATGCATGACCCTCAAATGGATAATTGTTTCTACCAAGAAAATGGTGTCAGTGCTCATTAATGTCGTGTTTACAGGATAACTGAAAGCCAAAGTTGGCCAACCTACACTCCTCAAGACCATGCCAGATATTTCCGATCTGAAAGATCGAATGCAGGATTAGTCATTATGCAGATTTGTATTCTTGTATTATTTTGCTTAAATTGAGGCAGGTCGTTTAAACCTCCTGAAATTTTTTTGTAATAATCTTTTTTTAGTTTCATAAGTTAGTGTTTAAACCCCTCTCATGCATTTAGAGAGGGGTCCAGAAATTTTATCAGAAACATTCTTCAGAACATGCACTTCTACTCCCTTTGAGGAAGTTCTAGTGAGATTAATGGAACAGGATTTATTTTCTACTTGAATTTGACATCTTCTACTGAAATGCACTTCTTTATTGTTAGATGATGTTAGGTGATTTGAAAGTAGATCAATATTGTTGGAGCACATGAGTAAAATGTATTATAAATGGTACTTTTATCTCTTAATTCCTTTTACTTATGCGTCAAGCAATACATTATCTTCAGGTCGTTTATGTATGAAAGTTTGAATTTTAGATTGCCATTATTGCACTATTGTATGATGATGACTTATAGTTTATGCCAAATACATGAATGATTTTTATGCGATATATATCTCATATCGTTTCAGATAACTTTTTATACGAAACGATCATTGTTAAATGGATTCACACCTTATCGTAATTGAATGATCTTTATTATCAATTTCTTTCGGGCATCATTTTAGATCGTATATTTCATGGTACTCCCAAGATAGTTATAGTTAGATGAATATTTTTTATTAGGACAAATTGCATATGATTATTGATTAGATAAAATTAGTTTAAGGTTAAGTATTACTCCAAAAATGTCAAAAATATCATCCCATTAGCACAAGCATAAAAATAGATTGGGAAACTGGTCCCATCATCCCCAGTCGGAGCCACTATTCCAAACAGAAAAGGAGTTATCCTAAGTTCTGGACCAGGTGGTTATCCCCATTATTGAGGCATCAATTTTCGAGCCTTCAACATATTTGGCACTAGAAGGAGGGCCTGACTGTGAATGGAAACTAAATCCAAAACTATAGGCCATTATAAGAGTAAAACTCCCTCACCATCACCTCCAACTTCTCCTTCGCATTCCAAATCTCCTATTCTCAAGCGAGAAGTTGAAAAGAAAAATACAAAGTCCACTGTTGAAATCCTAAACAAGCTAGACAGTTCTTCTTTTGAACCCCCTGAAGTACAATCTTTGATCCACAAATTGCAAGGGATTTCAATATCTCAAGAAGAGTCTGAGTTATCCCAAGGTAGTGTCACTTCTCAATATATCCCATCGCAACCATTAACTAGAGCGAAGAGTGAAAAACTTGGAATCCCACTAGTTGAGTTCCCTCTACCAAGGCGAAAAAGGGCTAGGAAAACACCATCAGAATCTGACAGCGAGATTCTTTCATCATCATCATCCATTCCATCCATACCATTGCAAGGTCACACCCCCACTTCCCAACTCCAAATTGTAATTCACACAGGAACAGGAGCTTCACCATCCTCTACCCAGTCACTTTCAACCCCTGCTTCACCCTCTTCTACTAATACCTCAATAATGGCACATAATCAACCTCAACCAAGGCCATGGACTGTTAGGCCCCTTTACTACTAGTGTAACCCCTTATTGTTATTAGTATAACCCACTTATTATATTGATGTACCCATGTAGTGCCCATATTGTTACTATTGTGCCCCATAGAAGCCCACTATTGTTATTATTGTGCCCTTACATTATTATTGTTATGTCGGCTCTGATTATGCTATGACCCCTTAGACTCCTATATATAGAAAGGAGGTCTTTTCATTTGTATCATCCAAGAATTGTTCATTTATGTAATGTAAAGGAGGTTTCCCCCTCGAAGAGGCTGAATTCTAAGGCGTTGATCTATCTTTTCTATCTTTTCTTGAGCTAGTTTCATAACATTTGGTATCAGAGCTTTGGATTCTAGGGTTTCGCTGCTCCAAACAGGTCATTGTGGAATTTTCGCTATAACGTTTCTTTTGTGACGTTTCAGAAGTCGCAAAAAAAACCCATTTGAGAAGAAATAGCTCTGAAACATGGATCCGAATTTCAGAGCTTTTCGCGTGATATTTGCAGAGATATGATCTGAGGAAGTTGGTCTTTTTCCAGACTCCTGAATTACATTCAAAACAGGTGACCTGGGGAAAATCGTCATAACTTTCTCTCTGGGGATCAGATTGAAATTTCATAAGAAGGTATAGAAATAGGACAGACTGTAGCTTCTTGTATGCATTTTTCAGATCCAAAGGCTGAAACAGTGACTCGTGGCACGTCGTACAAGTTCGCTCTACTGAACTAGTCTATAATCAGGTCATCTTGGGAGATTGTGCATAACTCTTTCTTGGAGAATCTAATTTGGATCAGACTGGTGGCATTTGAAAGAGGACACAGAAGGCTACTACAGGTCACAATTTCAGAACTTAAAGATCTGAAAGTACAGAGGTACAATCGTTTCAAGGTAGAGCTCCTAAAATCAAGAAAAAGCAAGATGAGGAAGTTTGATGGCAAGGATCCGGTAAATTGGATACTTTAGATGCAACAATATTTTGATATACATGGTGTACAACTATTACAAAAGGTATGTATTGCATCTTCATATTTAGAACCAGATCAATTTCTATGGTACAAAGGGCTTTGTTCTCGTAAACAACTTGTTACGTGGTCAATTTTCACGGAGGAAATGATATCACATTATGAGGATACAAAGAGCAACACCTTCTTTAGAGCAACACCACAACAATTTGAAAGAGTAAAAGGGCTTAGTGACATAGTGGAAAGCAAAATTATGGAAACCAGGAAGTGTACCCCTCACAACTATAAAGATGGAAGTGTTGTTTCTCCTAGCCTTCCACAACCTACAAGGGTTACACCACAACAATTGGAAGAAAAAAGAGAAAAAGGGCTTTGTTACAATTGTGATAGCAAATGCACTAAAGGTCATAAGTGTGCTGAGAAGAAATTATTTTACATAGAATATGAAGAGGAGGAAGAAAAGGATCAAGAAACAACAAAAGAAGAAGATATACGCCAGGACCCCACCCCAGAGAAAGAAGAAATGAATCAGACCATATCTTGTAAAGCATTGGCAAGAATTACCACTCCTCAAACTCTCAAGATAGAAGGACATATCAAGAAGAAAAAGGTGCAAGAAATGAAAGATCACATCGAGAAAGAAGAAATGAATCCAACCATATCTTGTAATTCATTGTTCGAAATTACCACTCCTCAAACTATCAAGATAGAAGGACATATAAAGAAGAAAAATGTTCAAGAAGTGAAAGATCACATCGAGCATCAAGAAATAAATCCGACCATATCTTGTAAAGGATTGGAAGAAATTACCACTCCTCAAACTCTAGAGATAGAAGGACATATCAAGAAGAAAAAGGTTCAAGAAGTGAAAGATCACATCGAGCATCAACAACAAGTTCTCCAACTTTTAAAGGATAACGCCACTTCGGTGCAAAATCAAACGAAACAACAGGCACTTAAAAAATGGCGACCTTACCGAATGGGAAGACTCTTCAAGGATGAGGATGTGGAAGCATTGTTTTGTTCTATTTATATTATCCAACCAGATTGGATAAATGAAGCAAGGGATGAATGGAAGAAGGACGAAGAAGTATGGCCACTTATTCAAAAGTTTCAAAAGATCCCAATTCAAACAATATTGCCAGAAATTAAAGAGGAAGGAAAAATCATATTGGAACCTGGAGCAGTCACAGAAACAAGAACCTGACAGCTATGAAATCGATCAATTTCAGAGTATCTCATCAAGTGGAAGAACTTACCCGCTGAATATTCCACATGGGAGGACAAGAATTTTATACAGAAGCATCAAGAACTACTCAAGCGTTGAGGACAATTCTTCTTGAAGGAGAGGGGCATGTTAGGCCCCTATACTACTAATGTAACCCCTTATTGTTATTAGTATAACCCACTTATTATATTGATGTACCCATGTAGTGCCCATATTGTTACTATTGTGCCCCATAGAAGCCCACTATTGTTATTATTGTGCCCTTACATTATTATTGTTATGTCGGCTCTGATTATGTTATGACCCCTTAGACTCCTATATATAGAAAGGAGGTATTTTCATTTGTATCATCAAAGAATTGTTCATTTACGTAATGTAAAGGAGGTTGCCCCCTCGAAGAGGCTGAATTCTAAGGCGTTGATCTATCTTTTCTATCTTTTCTTGAGCTGGTTTCATAACATTTGGTATCAGAGCTTTGGATTCTAGGGTTTCGCTGCTCCAAACAGGTCATTGTGGAAATTTCGCTATAACTTTTTTTTTGTGACATTTCAGAAATCACAAAAAAAACCCATTTGAGACGAAATCGCTCTGAACCGTGGGTCCAAATTTCAGAGCTGCTCACGCGATATTTGCGGAGATATGATCTAAGGAAGTTGGTCTTTTTCCAGACTCCTGAATTACATTCAAAACAGGTGACCTGGGGAAAATCGTCATAACTTTCTCTCTGGGGATCGGATTGAAATTTTGTAAGAAGGTATAGAAAGAGGACGGACTTTAGTTTCTTTTATGCATTTTTCAGATCCAAAGGTTGAAACAGTGACTCGTGGCACGTCGTACAAGTTCGCTCTACTGAACTAGTCTATAATCAGGTCATCTTGGGAGATTGTGCATAACTCTTTCTTGGAGAATCCAATTTGGATCAGACTGGTGGCATTCGAAAGAGGACACAGAGGGCTACTACAGGTCACAATTTCAGAACTTAAAGATCTGAAAGTACAGAGTTACAGTCGTTTCAAGGTAGAGCTCCTAAAATCAAGAAAAAGCAAGATAAGGAAGTTTGATGGCAAGGATCCGGTAAATTGGATACTTCAGATGGAGCAATATTTTGATATACATGGTGTATAACTGTTACAAAAGGTATGTATTGCATCTTCATATTTAGAACCAGATCAATTTCTATGGTACAAAGGGCTTTTTTCTCGTAAACAACTTGTTACGTGGTCAATTTTCACGAAGGAAATGATAGCACATTATGAGGATACAAAGAGCAACACCTTCTTTAGAGCAACACCACAACAATTGGAAAGAGTTAAAGGGCTTTGTGACATAGTGGAAAGCAAAATTATGGAAACCAGGAAGTGTACCCCTCACAACTATAAAGATGGAAGTGTTGTTTCTCCTAGGACCAACCCAGGAGCTGTGAGAATGTGTGCACCTTTGACCCAATTGCCAGCTCATCTAGAAGAATGGTTACCTAAATTTAACCCTAATAGTGGTCTGTTAGCTGAAGAACATATAAATAATTTTATGTCATCCATCAATTTGAATGGAGTTACAGAAGAGGACAAAGTTGTAAGATTACTCCCATATACATTACAAGGAGCAGCTAGATCATGGTACTTTTCATTACCATCAGGCTCAATTAATAGTTGGGAGGATTTTCAAGAACAATTTTTAACTAAATTTGGAGATGATAGGTCAACAGCAACTTTGATCAATGACCTCTCCAATTTGAAAGTCGAACCTAAAGAACCCATTAAGGACTTCAATTCGTGTTTCAATAAGTCATTAAATAAAATACCTGTGGCATCTAAGCCTAGAGAGGAGGTTCGAAATGAATGGTACATTTCTGCTCTACCTTCAAACACAGCCATCTTCATGGATAGAGCTTCCAAATCGACGTTAGCAGAAAATATGAAAGAAGCAATAGCCGTTGAAAAACATATCTTGGCCATAGAAAAGAAAAATTCATTAGAGGAAAGAAAATCCAAGAAAGTAACCTTTAGAGATGATTGTAGGAAAAAGCCACCAAAGGATCCTTTTGATCTGGAAGGGTTACAAAAATTCCTCAAGACCATGTCCAACAAAATGGTGGACATAAAAAAACAAGTAGCAGAATCCTCTTCCAAGAAACCTTTTAGACCATATAAAAGGAATGCCCCAACTGATCCTAAACCTCCAAATGATATATCGAACGCTGAATCGGATGGGGAAGAGGAAGAAGCCTCAAGTCAAGAACAAACTGACGATGAAGAAATAATAGAATTACAAGGAATGTGGGATTTTATCCTTCCAAATGAAGAGGATCAGGAAGCACTACCCATTGCCACTAGAAGTAGAAATCAACTTGATCCACCTCAATCAAGTTCAAAACAGAAAACTTCAATGCCACCTCCCAGAGATAAAATTGTAGGTAAGAAATCTTCCCCAAAATCTACTCAAACAAACCCTACCAAATCAGATTCTTTATCGTCATCCAAAACTTTGATAATTCCCATTGAAATGGAATACAATATTATTGAGGATATGAAGAAAACTAGGAGAAACATCACCTTTCATGAACTTAGTAAGTTAAAGCATCAGCAGAAGCTACTTTTGAAAGAACTCAAAGCAGTTCCCACTATCCTGCTTCTTGCCGCAATAATATCACAGGCCGCTCAGGCCCTAGTATTTCTTCAGACAAAATTGATCCAACCGACATCGCTCTAATTGGTAGAAGATCGAAGTCTCATACTCCGCCATTTCTCCTTAATTTTGAAGTCTTTAATAAAAAATTGCACAATTGTTTACTTGATTCTGGTGCTTCATCTAACATTTTTCCTAGAACAGCCTGCGTTAAGTTAAATGTCCAGCCTCATAAATTTGTAGTACAAATAGTACAATTAGATCGATCTCGAGTCGAAGTTGTTGGATAACTAAATCAAGTAACCATTAGACTTTCACCAAACCCAAAAGTTTGTCAAGTCATTGATATACTTGTAGCTAACATTCCTAAATTCAATGGCTTAATTCTCAGTAGGGATTGGTCAAAAAGCTCCATGGTTACTTCGCAACTGACTAGTCTCACATGTGGCTTCCCTATAATGGCAAGCCAAATCAGATAAGGGTTGATTGAGAGAAACATCAAAAATATATAGTGACAGAACTAGAAGGAGAAAATGAGTCAGTAGCATATAGCAATAATATAATCATAAACTATTCGGTTGAGTCATTCCTAGGGAATTTCAATGCTCATTCCTCACCTTTCTTAGAAAACTCTGTTGTATCTCAAATCGAAAATTATTCCCAAACAGACACCTCTAAATGTCTGAATTTTGTAGATAAACCTATACATAAATATTTATTTTGGAAATTATTTTTTGATGGATCTAGATCCAATGATGGAGCGGGGGCTGGATACATAATAGTTAGCCCAGAGGGGGAAAATACATTTCTAGCATGTAGACTTGAATTCGATTGCACAAACAATACTGTTGAATATGAGGCGTTGGTTCAAGGTTTGTACAAAGCAATTGGTCTTAATATCAAATACCTTCAAGTGTTTGGAGACTCCAAAATTATCATTAGACAAGTAAGAAATATTATATACTATCTGTGAAGACATTTGAAACACTATCAGTCGCTAGTCCAAGAGCTGACTTCACATTTTACAGCGTTTAACATTTCTTCAATCCCAAGACTCCAAAATTCTAGCATCGATCTCCTAGCTAATGTAGCTTCCAAGCTTATTCCACTAGAAGACTACAACCCAAATCAATTCTCCATTGAATTTATTTTTTAGGTCATCTATCCTTGATAATATCACCAACTGGAGAGTATTTAACAACGATCCCGATATCATAAGATTCCTCACCTCAAAAGTCTCTTATGAGGACCAAATAGTTGATGAAGACCAGCATGACAACCAACTGAAGCAAGAAGCCAACAACCACACTATACCAAAATCTATAGTTATATTGGATTATTTATATGACCTCAAAGATAGGTTCAAACGATCTACTAATTCAAAACTTCAGAATTCAACTCTGAGGTACGAATTAATCAATCTTGGAACTAACACGAAACCACAAAACATCAATCTAGGTCTTGTTATAGACATTTTTGGGCACTACAACCCCAATCATATATGTCCATAAACCAAGGGCTTCTAAGTCCCTAAAAGTGTTGCTTCACACCCTAAAGGAACAAGGTCAGCTGATTACATCATCTCCTAGAAGTTCTGCACAGAAAACTGCTCAGAATTGGTCAAAACTGGACCATACAGGTTGCTCAGTGCTAAGAGTGTGATGAATCTCACCTGCCCAGTGTAAAAGGTGCAATGCATACTGGAAAGCCCTTCTGTAGGGTGCGATGAGTGAGAATGGACAAATGGCAGAGACAATTTGCAAGGTGGATGATCATGGAATCTTCCAGAAACTTCTCCTGTGACACTTGCCTCTCTGAATTCGCCCAGGGATGAGTAAGAGATCAACAGTCTCCAAGTGGAATCAAGAACTATCAGAGAGAAGACACTAATCAAAATCCCAGAAGCTGACTCACCTCCCTACAATCATCTATATATGGATGCCTCATCCCAGAGATCACGGGGCTGGAATTTTGTATCTTGTAAGGAAGTGCTGCTGGTTTCTTGGTGGAATATCATAGTGTTGGGTGATCTAAGATTTTCATGAGGTGAAGAAGGGCTTTCATGCTAGAAGGATGACGTTGGGTCAGATCAATGGGTTGTAATCCTCTCTTCTAATATTTATATCAATAAAGCTATTCAAGTTTTCCTCCACATTCTTGTATGTCTGATAATATATGCATTTTTGTGGTTAGAATATATCTGGTCCTATATTGCTTATGATTGTAGATCTCTGCACTTTGAACATATTATGTTGCTTTGACTTTATAGGTACTCTTTGAAGCGGAGTGGTCAAGGGAGAAGCGGCAAAGACTTGTCAGTGAGGAGAAGGAACAAGCAAAGAACCGAGCAAAAGATCGAGGTTGGTATTCTTTGATCCTCTCCTATCTACTTCTCATAAAGGAAAATGAAAGTAACTTTAATCTGTTTGTTTCTAAGATAGCTACCCATCTTAGTGGGACTAGCAGCTCTGCATAGACACTAGATTTCCCGATAACAAAATGGCGACTCCACTGGGGAGCGAATAGCTTGTTTGCTTGTTTATACTTGTTTGCTTTATAAACTTACAAACGGAGCCTGAAGTTAAGCCAGCTAGCCTTCAAACTGCATTTGCTATGCAAGTGCAAAGTAGATCAATGCTGCTTCAGTCTATCTCTGGGTTTTGTTTATAAACTGAACAATCAATTTGCAAACATCCTAATTGCCCTAGTGGTGGCTCTAGTAACCTCATTAGATCAGCCCCTGCGATTTACATTTACTGACTATCACTTGCTCTGCCTAAATCCCTGAACTGAGCTGCAAACTGTGATCAGGAACCAAGTTAAAGTCTCGTACTGGTACCATTACACCCTCTCTTCAAGGAAATCAGTATGCATCGTACCTCCCTTGTGCAATAGGTGGGATGCATACCTGTTTCCCTGTGTAACAGGTGCGATGATCAGATAAAGCTAATTTTGCCTCCAGACTTTAGTTTTTCTTCACTCTCTTTAGCTCTATCCAGGAGTTTCGCTATCTGTGATCAGTATACCACTATGGAAACTCCCTTCCTTTCCATCATTCTGCCTCCATCGTGCAAAGAACTGTGAATGTTTTTATGTATTGTGCACCATTTCCAGTTCTCTTTTACAAACAAGTAGCGTAATCGAACTGTCGTTTCTTGATTTGAAAGTGTCGCAAGTGTCGTTTTCAGTCAAAGGAAAGAATCCTATTGTTCTTGATGGTCGATTATACTGTTACTCTTGTATTTGATTTGAATTAGTAGTTTTTCAACTGTCGGAAGTAGTTTTCGATTCAAAATGGCAAAGTGTCGTCATTATCTCCCTTTCATTTTGAAGAGAATTTTGTTAGTACTATTGCTTTGAAAAGATAATTCAGATTTGTGCTCGGCATTCTTTTTGTCATTCACACATTAAGAAAGCGAAAAACAAATACATGCATGTGCATTTGCATTTAGAGTACTTGTTGGTTTGATTTAGGACAGTGCATCTAGTGTGTGCTCTGTGCTTTATGTTGAAAGAATCTCATTTATCTTTCCTTAGTAGCTAGGATTTTCATTGCAAAAAGAAGATTAAACGATTGTTTATCATCTTAGACTACATTTTAGGAATTATATATCTACATCATGCGGTGAACCTGAAAGGCAAATTTCTTAAGCAAGATCAACTGTAAAATAAATTCAATGAACATAAAAACGCTTTGGAACCTAACGCACAACATTTAGAAGTCTAGGCTAGAGATGTATTTTGGGAGGCAAAAGGGAGTCCCTCACTATTGTACAAATTGTTGAAGGTTGTTACTGGGTCGTCTCTCATAGGACTGAACAGTTCTCTTGGGTGATTGTTGTGTGGGTTGTCAGTTGGATGATTTAGAGGCTAAGCTGTTGGGATTTCATTTGGAAGGAAATTGTGGGGTGATTGCTAGAATTTTGGAGCAGCAATTCATCATTTTCTGCTACAGGTGGAGTGTTATGGTATTTAGGGAGGGCCAAGTTATTTGGGGTCGAATTTGGAGGGTTAAAGCCAAAGGACACAATCTTTGGGTTTTTCTGGGTTTTTGACAAGGATCACATCCCAAAATTTGCAAAATTTTATGGCCAGTTTTGAGGGGCCAAATCAAGGTGCCAAGTCAACCAGCAGTGTAGAAGAACTGGGCCAGTGCAGATTTGTGGAGGGACAAACTATTGCAGCATTTGGACATTGAGAGATTGATCACCTCAAACTTGTAGCTTGCCTTGAGGAAGACCAAGTGCACTCCTTCCAATTTTATTGTACTCCAACAATTCATTTATAACAAAATTGGCCATTTTGTGTGTTCTAGAGAATTTTTTTGTTCATGGGTGTTTGCTAAAATTTATTATGTTGTTATTTTTGTGCATGTCTTTGAATATCTTTGTAATATTTCTATTTTGAATATTACAGTGGTATCAGAGCATGTTCCTACCTTGGGTGGAGAACAGGAGCATGTGATGCCACCTAGATATCAAGGAGTAGTCGTCCCGAGAGGTCATGGTAGAGGCAGAGGCAGGGGTCAATGTTAGGCCCCTATACTACTAGTGTAACCCCTTATTGATATTAGTACAACCCCTTTATTATATTGATGTACCCATTTAGTGTCCATACTGTTACTATTGTGCCCCATAGAAGCCCACTATTGTTATTATTATGCCCTTACATTATTATTATTATGTCGACGCTAATTATATTATGACCCCTTAGACTCCTATATATAGGAAGGAGGTATTTTCATTTGTATCAACCAAGAATTGTTCATTTGTGTAATGTAAAGGAGGTTTCCCCTTCGAAGAGGCTTATTTCTAAGGAATTCATATATCTTTTCTATCTTTTTGTGAGCTGGTTTCATAACATTTGGTATCGAAGCTTTGGATTCTAGGGTTTCGCTGCTCCAAATAGGTCATCGTGGAATTTTCGCTATAACTTGTTTTCTGCAATGTTTCAAAAGTGAAAAAACAAACCAATTTGAGAAGAAAGTTTGCCGAACCTCGGGTCCAAACTTCAGAACTTTTTGTGCTATATTTGTGGAGATATGATCTCAGGAAGTTGGTCATTTTGCAGACTCCTAAATTACATTCCAAACAGGTGACTTGGGGAAAATCATCATAACTTTCTCTCTGAGCATCGGATTGAAATTTCATAAGAAGTTAAAGAAAGAGGATAGATTGTAGTTTCTTGTATATATTTTTCAGAGCCAAAGGTCAAAACAGTGACACGTGGTCTATCGTACAAGTTTTCTCTACTGAACTAGTCTATAATCAAGTCACTGTGGGAGATTTGGCATAACTCTTCCTTGGTGAATCCAATTCGGATCAAACTTGTGGCATTGGAAAGAGGACGTAGAGGGCTACTGTAGGTCGCAATTTTAGAACTTAAAGATCCGAAAGTACAGAGTTACAATCGTTTCAAGATCGAGCTCCTAAAATCAAGAAAAAGCAAGATGAGGAAGTTTGACGCCAAGGATCTGGTAAATTGGATACTTGAGATGGAGCAATATTTTGATCTACATGGTGTACCATTGTTACAAAATGTATGTATTGCATCTTCATATTTAGAACTAGATCAATTTTTATGGTATAAAGGGCTTTGTTCTTGTAAACAACTTGTTACGTGGTCAATTTTCATGGAGGAAATGATAGCACATTATGAGGATACAAAAAGCAACACCTTCTTTAGAGCAACACCACAACAATTGGAAAGAGTAAAAGGGCTTTGTTACATAGTGGAAAGTAAAATTATGGCAACAAGGAAGTCTACCCCTCACAACTATAAATATGGAAGTGTTGTTTCTCCTAGCCTTCCACAACCTACAAGGGTTACACCACAACAATCGAAAGAAAAAAGAGAAAAAGGGCTTTGTTACAATTGTGATAGCAAATGCACTAAAGGTCATAAGTGTTCTGAGAATAAATTATTTTACATAGAGTATGAAGAGGAGGAAGAAAAGGATCAAGAAACATCAAAAGAAGAGGATATACGCCAGGACCCAACCCCAAAGAAAGAAGAAATGAATCAGACCATATCTTGTAAAGCATTGGCAAGAATTACCACTCCTCAAACTCTCAAGATAGAAGGACATATCAAGAAGAAAAAGGTGCAAGAAGTGAAAGATCACATCGAGAAAGAAGAAATGAATCCAACCATATCTTGTAATTCATTGGTCAGAATTACCACTCCTAAAACTATCAAGATAGAAGGGCATATCAAAAAGAAAAATGTTCAAGAAGTGAAAGATCACATTTAGCATCAAGAAATGAATCCGACCATATCTTATAAAGGATTGGAAGAAATTACCAATCCTCAAACTCTAAAGATAGAAGGACATATCAAGAAGAAAAAGGTTCAAGCAGTGAAAGATCACATCGAGCATCAACAACAAGTTTTCCAACTTTTAAAGGATAACGCCACTTTGGTGCAAAATGAAATGAAACAACAGGTAGATCAACATAGTAGTGAAAAATGTTTTGATGTAGGTGATTGGATATTTTTACTGCTACATCTCAAGCAAGCTATTTATGAGAAGGAAATGTTGGCAAGACTATATGCACTCAAGAAATGGCAACCTTACCAAATGAGAAGACACTTCAAGGTAAAAATGGATTATGATAAGCTTAAATACCTTTTAGAACAACTATTATCTTTAGAAGAATAGAAAAAATGTGCCACAAATATGTTGGGTTATGACTTTGAAATCATCTATACAAAATGGAAGCAAAATTTTGTTGCAGATGCACTCTCAAGAAAGGATGAGGATGTGGAAGCATTGTTTTGTGCTATTTCTATTATCCAACTAGATTGGATAAATGAAGCAAGGGATGAATGGAAGAAGGACAAAGAAGTATGGCCACTTATTCAAAAGTTGCAAAAGATCCCAATTCAAACAATATTGCTAGAAATTGAAGAGGAAGGAAAAATCATATTGGAACCTAGAGCAGTCACAGAAACAAGAACCCGACAGCTACGAAATCGATCAATTTCATAGTATTTGATCAAGTGGAAGAACGTACCCATTGAAGATTCCACATGAGAGGACAAGAATTTTATACAGAAGCATCGAGAACTACTCAAGCATTGAGGACAACACTTTTTGAAGGAGAGGGGCATGTTAGCCCCCTATACTACTAGTCTAACCCCTTATTGTTATTAGTAAAACCCCCTTATTATATTGATGTACCCATGTAGTGCCCATATTGTTACTATTGTGCCCCATAAAAGCCCACTATTGTTATTATTGTGCCCTTACACTATTATTGTTATGTTGGCTCTGATTATATTATGACCCCTTAGACTCCTATATATAGAAAGGAGGTCTTTTCATTTGTATCTGTTAGCTACCTATACCAATAGGTTTCATATTTCATGATTGGCTATGAAAGGTCCAAATATGCTCTGCTTTGATGATTCAAAGATCACATATTCCCAAGAAGAATTCAATCTGTGCTTATAGCTTGATATGAACTCAAATTTTGATGAATGATCCAACAGTCTAATCTGGACCATGTCATGTTCTAAATTTTTCAGTTGTAGATTAGAGAAAGAAGTCTGTCCAAACTGTTTAATCTTGGCAGACAAGTAGTTCAGGTAGAGAAGAAAAGGCTCCCAACAGCTTAATCTGGGACCTTTGAAGAAATAAGGGTAGAAGTAGATAGAAAAAGCAAAAGAAAAAGCCAAAGAAAAGAAAAGGCAGGTAAGGGTCTGCAAGTCCAAGTGCACCCTCCAAGAAGAACAAAAAAATGCTAGGCAAGTAGCTGGGTAAGTAGTTGGGGTTGCAGAAAGGTTATCCTTACCATTGCAGGTGTGTTGACTTTGTTCACCAAAGCAGAGTTAATAAATTAAGAAGGGTTTCTTCTTCATCAAGTTGCAGCAAGCAAAGGAGCATGTCTAACCTTGTTATAGACATTTTTGTGCCTCGCATCATGGAGCATGAAATGTCAATAATCACAGGGATCCTCAGTCCCTAAACATGTTGTTCTTACCCCTAAAAGAACAAGGTCATCAAACAACAGCACTTCCAATCAGTTCTCCACCTGAAAACACTTCAAAACAGGCTTATTTTGGATCATGTCAGCTGCTCCACTGAGCTTCTACGCTGGAATGCAACTGTCCCTCCTTGTACCTGCGCTGGAAGTCAAATCTAATGAAGGCTACCTGCGCTGGGCGAGATTGGCCAAGTGGCACAGTCATTCTGGAAGGTGTCAACTGCCCAGGAAGCTTCCAAACTGACACTTGGTTCATGAGATTCGCCCTGTGATGAGTAAGAGGTACTTGATCACCATGTGTAAGCAAGGATCTCCAAGTGGACTCAAGAACTGAAGATTAACTGAAGAGGGAGAGGACACAAGGCAGCTTCATGTCAGTCTCAAGCTGACTCATCCTCTCTTCTTCTCTCCTATATATAGAGCTCTTCTATGAGGTCTAAGGAGGCTGGAATTTTGTGCAAAGCAAGGAAGTGCTGTTGGTTTACAGTTAGAGCTATTGGGTGATTGCTTTTATAGAGGTGAAGAGGAGACTTCTTGCTGCTGGGGAGGTGCTGCTGGATTGGAGCCATTGATGGTTGTAACCTTCTCAGAACCCTGTTACTTTTATCAATAAAGCTTTGAATGTTCTCCTATATACTTGTATTGCATTGATGTATTGTATTTACTTGTATATTTGATTCACTCTAATCCATGCATCAGTTATGAGTACATGTTTCTTGTAGTTTCCTCTCTTGTTTTGTGCAGGATATGTGTGTAGCTGGACCGGCAAAGAGAGCAAGGAGCTGGGAACAAGAGATAAAGAGAGAGGATAAGGATTGACAAAAGCGAAAGACACCAGGTTGGTCAATCTTTTCTTCCTTCTCTGTACTTTCATAAAGGAAAATATCAAAGCTTTACTTTCAGTTGTTGCTAAAGACTGTCACCTTTAGAGTAGGGATAGGGTCATCCGAGTCGGATACTTTTCCCCACAACAAACCTCCCTATTCCCTTTTCATGTCATTTACTAACATTCCCTCATCCCTTGAGATTCATGGAAGAATTGTGGTTTCATGGTGGCTCTTAATCTTTTTAGAAGCCACATTTCTTGTCTAAAAATTCTTTTCATTTTTATCTACTCCCTAAACTAAGTTAGTCTCAAACAAACTTAGTGTTTTCCCCCTTCATCCACCCCCCCATCCATATTAACTTTAACTTTACTATATAAATTCCCTATATCACCTTTCCCCTACTAATATTAAACACCATGGTGTATAAACCCCAAATTTTGTATAAATACCCCTCCCCTTGGCATTATAGCCAATAAGTCCTATGTCAGGGATCAAAGTGACATCTGGCCACTTGGATGAACCTATACCTCATCTCCCCCCCTTGCTGCAAGTCATTCCACTCATTGAACCATTATTTGCAAAGAAAACCCTATACAAGCCCCTTTTTACCCATAACCCCTTTGAAATCATAAAAAGATCCAAAAAACCCACTTCTGCCGCTTAAACCAAAGTCTCGGCGCATATATTTCTTTTTCCAAAACACATTGGAAATCTTACTAAAGCACTATACCTCGATGACCCTCCGCCTAAGCGCGCATCCCGAAAATAACTATTAAATAATGCCGCGCCTTTGGCCATATCCACAATGCATGTCATCGACCCGACAGCCATCCGATCGGATCTTGAGCATCCAACGGCTCTTATCACATCGGGGCGGCTCCGACGTTCGCCGTTTACCCGCCGTATCAACCCATCACATCACTTCCCCGACAGCCATTGGATCGAGCCCTCCAGATCTGACGGTCATCGTTGATATCGGAGTGGGTCTCGCACCCGACGGATATCGTCTGATGTCCGTAAAAAGGTTACGTCACTCGGCATCCACGCGTCCTCGCCACAGCTCATCGGAGGTATGTCTGACAGATTCCCCCCCGTACCATAAGCGGTGCGATATGAAACCGCTGACTATTTCCGGTTTCTGCTATTCCGCCTATACTACGTCACCCCCACATCATCCCACGTCACCGCCACCTCACCCATGACGTCAGCCGGCCCTGACCCCACCTATGACGTCATGCTGACGTCAGCAGAAAAACGCGCCAAAAGTCCAAAAAACCAATATAATAGCCAAAATTTGCGTTTTTCTCACTTTTCTACAAAAACGCCCATTGCTCCTGCATGCGATTTTTACGACCAAAAGTCTACCAACCTGCAGAACCCGACCAGGAGACCGGAGGCGCGCCATCTCCACAGTCATCCGTGACCATTGCCTACTCCTCACCAGGTATTTTCCGCTATAAATCCTTCACGTACCTGCTTTATCTGTTATGTCCCTCGAAAGAGCTTAGAACAGAGAAAACTCTTGAAATCACCGGCAGAAATCCCTGCACCTGCCCCTTTGACAGTTGTGAACTCGAGGACTACTAGCCGAGCCTTGTTTACCTGCATTTTCATTGAAAAAACCAAGCTCTGTCTGCGCAATCGCGGCAGACTCATTCAAACTGAATTTAACCACTGAGAGAGACAGAGTGAGGCCAAACATTTGTCCTAATTGCACTACAAATAGTATTTCAATTGCTATTTACTAGAACCACTCTCTGTTCCTGATAAATTCACCTCCCTGGAAAAGAGACATTCTTCTGTGCTGACCTGCTCAATTAAAACCACTTTGCACTCAATTCAGAATCCTCTTTGGTAATGGAGACACCTGTAGTACTAAATGTTCAGCCTCTGAATGCCCCTCAAAAGAACTTGAAATGGCAATCCTTGGCAGATATGGATTACCAAATTACAGAAGAAATGCTTATGAGCAGCAAATTCCACATTCATCTGTTGAAAGAGTTGAAAGCCAAGCACGAAAATGGGACAGATATATTGGGCTTATGGGACTCTTTCCTCCCTATTTTCAAACTCCCTCAGGTCGACCAGTTCCCTGAACTAATCCACCTGTGTGCTGAACAATATGATGTTTCTCAGAGGGCTGTTGTTGACCCATCTGGTTCAGTACTTTTCTATGTTACCCCTCAAGCTATCAGAGACATGCTTTGCTTCAACCCTCAGAAGAAGTTGGTCCCTTTGTCACTAGTGAACCTGATAAAACAAGGGGATAAACTGACAGATGCTCAAATTATCAAATTTAATCAATTATACATTAACTCTGACATTGTGATGTACCCTCCAATTGTTTATGTATATCTCAATGAGTTGGGCAGAGACCTTGCAGATATGATTTCTCCCATCTTGGGATATAGTTCAATTGAGCATATTGATGCAACTGTGCTGGTAATGATGCTTATGTTTGCTCCTGGCAAGTCACCAATCTGCTATGACTATGCCACCTACATATCAGACAAGATTCATGAGCAATTGATGAATTTGAGGAGAGATAGGATGTTCAGATACACCTCCTACATTTACCATTTGATCTTGTACCATCAACATGAGAAATTTCATTTTTCAATCAAAAGAATGGATGCCCAAGGCAATCCCAGATCAGTGGTCTATTGGTCTTCTATCTTCCACACTAGACCTCAGTCTCCATACACTTACTGTGAATTCATGGATCTGTTTATCCATCCAACTATGGCAATGCTGATGAGCTCACCTCCTCCGAGACTCACTGATGATATGCAGAGAATTCTTCAGCTGTCCAAAGCTTACAGCATTGGGTATTGGTACTTCTACCAAAACCACACTGTCATCAGGATATATGGGTGTGATCTACCTCCATTCAAATTACCCAAGTATGTGCCTATGAGACTATTTTCCCTAGAGTACTTTAGGCAATTTGGCAGAGTTGATGTGCTTCACTTTTCAGGAAAAGGCAAAAAAGCACAGTTAAAGGTGAAAAGCCAACTTGGCCATTTTATCTATAACGAGAGGGAGCAAGGATGGAGGGAAGCAGAGAGAATGCTTGAGTCCCTTGGCCTGCAAACCAGTTTCCTATGGGCACCCTATGACCCTAATCATTTTATAACTATGAGGAGGCTCAAATATAAGTTATCTGCCTATGATCACCATAGTATCCCTCACATTGAAAAATATGCAAACCAAGACAAATGGAGGAGAGGGACCTTAGAAGAGCCCATGTCACAAGAAGAGCTAAACCAGAGGGCACTAAGGAATCTAAGGAAGATGGCTGACCTTGAACTTTGTTCACAGGTATTCACACTTCCAAGCACACAAGCGGGAGCGACTGCATCATCCTCAACTGCCAAACAGCAAACTACCAAGGCCACTGAAAATATATCCAGCAGAGGCAAAGAAAAGGAAATGGAGACAGAGCAATCACATCAAGAGAAGGAGCAGTCACCTCCAGTGACTCAGCAGCAGGCAGAGCAACAACAGCAACAAGGATTGCAGCAAAAAGAAGGGCAACATGACAGACAGCAGCCCTTACAGCAGGAAAGAGTAATTGATACTCCAACTTCCACTGAGCAACAGGCTCAGAACATAGTGCCTCCTAGGCCAGAAGTCACCACTGATGCCTCGGTCCTCCAAACTCCACAGAAGGAGGACTTAAGTAGAAAAAGGGATAGAGAAACTCCTCTGACTTCATCTATCAACCAGGGAGAGAAAAGACAAAGATTGAATGACTTTTCAGAGGAGGACATAGCAATAAGACAAGCATTAGGCATGGGCCCACCCAGCAGAGAAGCTTCAGCAAGTTCCTTCCAGCAGGAACAGGACAGGACTATGGGAGGGGAGGTCAGCTCCTCCAGCCAGCAAAAAGAAGGACAGGTAAGCATCAAACAACAATTTATAGACATCAAAAGGAGGAGTGATCCTATCAAAATACAGCTGTACAATCATCTGCTAAACATGGCTCCTACCAATCAGCAAAGACTTATGTCTGCCTTTGATGTAAGTGAAGGCAAAATGATCATGAGTCATTTTATGCCCACAGCACTGCATCCCCAATCTGCCTCAGATTACCTCAGGACCAACCTGGAGGTCCTGGCCAAAGACATACACCCAATGGACAAAATTGAACTGCACAAACAGACTGGTGAGATGGTGTATGCCTCCTTGGCAGACGAAACATTAGAAAATTACAAGTTAAAGAGCAGCATTAATGCCACAGCCTCTCAGCTGGAGTTGGAGAGGGCATCATCCCAGGCGAAGGACAACAGAATAAGGTCCTTAGAGGACATAATCATTGAAATTGGGCATGATCCCAAAGATATTACAGGAATACAGGAAATCTTGAAGTTGAGGGATGCTGACATGGCTGCCTTGAGAAAGAAAATCAAACTCCCAGCTACCATTCACCCTCAGACAGATGAGGTAGCCCAACAAAGGCATGAGCAGGACACCACAGATTTGTTGATCTCCATTTATAAACAGCTTGTTCAGGCACAAGAGAAATTGGGAGAATCTGAGGCTACACAAGCGGCCCTGCAAGCAGCATTGAAAGAAAGAGAAGAGGGTCAGACCTCTCAGCCTCCTCCTCAGGTCATCAATCTAGAGGAAACTGCTCCTATCACTGCTCCTCCTCCTCAACAGACTGAACAGACAGCAACATCTACTTCAGCAGCGCCAACAACTACAAAGCAGGCCCAAAGCCTGGATATGCAAAAGCTGAAGAATGAAATCCAAATCCTGGAAGCTCAAATGACAGAGTTAAATGAGACCAGGGAAAATTTAGCCAAAGTCAATGACAGGCATGATAAATCAAAGAGAGAAGTGGCAGAAAAGGGCAGGGAAATCAAAGCCCTTAAAGACAAGATCAAAGAGCTAGAGAATGAGCTCAAGTTGGATAAGGTGGTGGCTGAGCTTAAAATAGTGTTGTGGGCTAACATTGGTCAATCTATCAATGAGCAATGGCCATATATTGAGACAATCCATGAGAAATTAGAGCTCATTCCAAAGGCACAGAAGGAGGTTCACAGATCAAGAGCTTTATTGAGCAATATGCCTGAAGTGGCCACCAGAATGATCAATGTACTTAACCATAAAACAAGTTCTCAGTTAGCTACCATGGGAATTACAAATAGAACTGAGACTATCCATATGGTCAAAAGGGTTCTCACACTGAGAAACTTAGTGCAGACATTGGAAAGAAGAACCCAGGATATGCAGACTGAGGTGAACAGGTTTTTGGAAAAGTTTCAAGTGTTAGAAAACAGAGGGCTCCCTAGCTTACTGAACAGCGCAGGGAGATTATTCACACATGACCAGTATGCCAAACGAGTCAACACATATGCCACTAGTCAGATCAATGAGAAGCCTAGCACCTCAGAGGAAACAGGGCCAGCCACAGGACAGACTCTCTATAACAGAGTAGAGAATCTATTTTTTATAATGAATGAGATCAATCATCTGTTTGGGGTGGCTCCTAATTTCTACAAGTATATAGAGGCAGAGGAGACAATGGATGCCATTCTCAGGCATCAACTCCCTACGCTAGACTGGTGGACAAATGCAATACAGAAAATCTTGTAAACAACGGGCCATCCACCAAATTTTGTTCTTAAAATATGAATTGTCATGCAGAGCACAGTTTAACAAAAATCAGCATGCATTGTGGATTAAAGCTGAGCCAGCTCAGCAGATGTATCGGCCAACAAAGCAGAAATAGAAAACTACAGGTGGCAGGGCCGAGAAAATACAGCGCAGCAAGAAATAAAGACACATTATTCAGCATTAAAGCAAAGCGGCTCAACCGACTCAATGACCTCCAAAGGTCAAATTATCCTCTGACAGACATAAAGAGCATTTATGCTGCATTCAAAGTTGCAATAACTTCTTTTCTACTTTCTGTACGAATCTATGAAGATATTTTCTCTCTCAGATGACTCAATGCCTGAGATATTTTGTATAAACATTCCTATAAAGTCCCCTTCGCATGAGCTTGCAAGGGTTGTTGATTTCTCCTGAAGAAATTCTTATGCTGTAATCCTTTCAGAAGTTTAATAAAGAAAGTGATGGAATTTCTCGGATTTCTGAAGTGTTGAATGCGTTCTGGTGTCTGTTGATAACTGCTGGATTCCTGTGTATTTCACCATACAATAAGTCTCTGTAACTCTCTCTGTTATTTACTTGTTTTGTTAAATTCCATATATGTTATCTGATTTTCAATACTAAGCAACAAGGAAAAAGAATAACTTCCAGGATTTATTCACCGAGTACCCTGAGTTCAATCTGTGTTGTTAATGAATGTTTTCTTCATCTGTAATCTAGATAAGTGTAATTCTTAATTGCTGCACTTTCAGAATACACCTTTCACAGTGGCCTTTGTCACAGGAATTCAAGTTTGCTCCTGTGCAGCGTGTTCACTTTCACCTCACTAGCTTAATAGAAAATTCTTAATTGCTTTCTGTTGGTTGACATACATCACCATTTAAGCTAACTTTGTTTGTTTAAGATACACAATAGGCCCTGCAGTTTGAACACCACCAATCCTGCATATCTAAGCACTTCACAACTCCAGACTCCATTGCCCAATGATATTTTACTCTCTAAACAGTATATCATAAGACCTAAAAGAAATCCTTCAACCAAAACATAAACCAAAACCTGAGCATAATAGCTAGCCTAAAACACCATCATAACAGAGACAAATCATAAAGAGAGAGCCCTCTCTGATTATAGTTTGGCTAGAAACTGTGATCCAAAGATTGGTTAGTGGTTACCCCGGCCGTATTCCCTTGGGAGCCATAGGGAACAACCTGGGTGTTAACAGTATCATCCAAGCATTGTTCATTTGTGTAATGTAAAGGAGGTTGCCCCCTCAAAGAGGCTGAATTCTAAGGCGTTCAACTATCTTTTCTATCTTTTTGTGAGCTGGTTTCATAACAGTCGAGATAGAGAAGAAGACCCATATCCATTTCCAAACATGAGGGTGAAGAACCTTAGAGGTGAGATGGACAATCAGGAGGACAATGAGAAGCCCAGGCAAATGGGATAGAACCAATTTTTGGAGGAGATGTTCAGGACTAATCATCATATGTTGAGGAAAGAGCAACTCATGATGGACACGATGCAGTAGGTGATGGGGTTGCAGATGGGTGGAAGGCCAGAAGGAGAGCCTCAAGGTGATGGGGGCTCTAGACAAGGAGGCGGCATCCATACTTATCAACCCCCACATACTCCCTAGTGTGGGCACGCTGGTCATCCTACTTTGCCTCATTTTGTGGATGAGCCCAAGTCGGAGAGGGAGCTAAACCGAGTTGCAGATTTGGTCCACTTATTTGCATTTGGTCTTGATGAGTATGAGGGGTTGGATGCTGAAATTAAGCACGTGATGTCTTTTGGGGAGTACATTAAACTTAAGGAGAGGCAATGTACTACATGGTTTGGGGCCCACTACAAATGGGGAACATCCAACCAGGATGTGGAGAAGATAGTAGGGAAGGTTATACTCCCAAAATATGATGGGTTGACAAAGAGTTCAACCAGGGCATGGAACCAGAAGTTAGACACACATTTCCACCTGAACCCCATGAGGGAGGGAAATGTTATATGGTTTTCTACTCTTCATTTGGAAGGGGATGCCCAAGAGTCATCATATCATGGCCTAATCACCTTGAGACACATCCATATCACCACTTACACACAGTGCACCTCGAGGCTGCTAGAGAGATTTGAGAGGAAAGAACTGAAGTTGCATTTCATGGATTTAGCCCATATGAAATAGATTGGTAGCGTAGAGGTTTACATTATGAAGTTCGAGATACTAGTAGTGATGGTGACAGACATCTGAGAGGCCCGAATAATCATGTTATTGATGGAGGGGCTTCCTGAGCCTTTGTATGGTTAGGTGAGGGATTACAAACCCACATCATTTTCGGATGTTATCTCGAGGACCCGGGATATGACTGATGCAGTGCCCGATACCCAATATTTCGCTCCCTCTAGACTTGCGGCCCCATACGGGAACCGAGACACTAGCCACCTCAGAGGGATGGAGGACATGGCTCGATGGATGATGAGACTCGGAGAGATATGAGGAGGAGTAGGTTGTGCTTTACGTGTCAGAAGCCTTAGGCACCTTGGCACAAGTGCACCAAGGGCAAGGCCCATTTCATCAAGGTGTATTCAAATAGTGAGCCAGACGAGGAGTCCATGATGGGAGCTGAACAAGGAGATGAGGAAGGATAATCATCCAAAGTGCTACCACCACCACCCCCTAAAGGAAGACCGTTTTCCCCAAGGGGGGTCATTGCTTCAATTTGGTGAGTGCCAAAGTATTTGACGTTTAGAATCTGACGGACCGTAGAGGGCAAAAAGTGTCATTCCTAGTGGACAATGGAGCCACCAACAATTTTATTGATGCCCAGATGATGGAGCGTAGGGGCATTCAGACAAAGACATTCAAGGGGTTCTTTGTATTGGTGACAAGAGGCTGGACCATGTAGTGAAAAATGTATGTTCACGGGTTGACTGTGAATATGCGGAACTGCTCACTCACTAATCACTTCTTTGTAGTTGATGTTCTAGACACCAGTTTGGTGTTGGTTGTCTAGTGGTTGTATTCACTGGGTAGGGTCACCACTGAATGGAAGAAGTCAGAGATGGAGTTTATAGGGCTAGATTGGAATCTACTACTATTGAGGGGAATGCACTCTTACCCACCCCGGACAGTTTCAACTCACCGGATGGAGGCATATAAATGACATGGGGACATAGAGTAGGCAGTTGACTTGAGGATTGTAACACCCCCCCCCCCCCCCCCTTTGAGGCTCACCTAAGGAGCCAGTCAACCAGGAAAACATGTGATGAGAGTGGTTACTAAGGGATTCAATCTCCTACGTGACCTCAAGGAAATGGAATCTAAATAACCCATCAAACAAACCCATCCACATCAGCAACAACTCCCTTAGGAGACATGTCAGCCACTGAGATAGCTTGTCCAAGAGTCCCATTGAGAATTTAAGCCTTCTAACTAGAGTTTCTCTAATTCTATAGGAAAGACAATGACCAAAAACTAAAATTCTCTCTCATAGGCCTTTATACCAGCGACTGTGGACTTTTCTGAGCAGACCTGTGCTAATGACCTCGAGATTTGAGCCACTTTTCTAGCCCTGAATCCTAACATTTGCCTAGAACTTGCTACAACCTTCAGAATAATTTCAAGACATGATAACAATGTTGATCAATCAAAATAAACCTTAGAACTAGGCCTGAGCATCCCCAACCGGGACTGACATTCTGTCAAACACTTAGCATCAATGCAACCTACAGGTCTAGGATACAAGACACAATATAAGTGACTAAAATAACTTATGAAGCATAACCAGAAGGATCACCTCCTTCTCCATTGGATGATTATATCATCAATTAGGTATTTCATCCATCCATTTAACAATTACAAGTAAATACATGAAATAAAAATGACATGAACTAGTCACATAATCATGTTTATAACCATCATTAAACAATATAAATATAAGAGATATGAAAACCATTAAATCCACATATATACAAGTATAAAAGCAAGAGAACTTAACTTATATTAATCATAGGCAAATCAGGCTAGGTTTGGGACTTCCACGTACCACCCAACCAAAATCATGGCTAAACCAAATCTCTCTTTCAACCTATCACCACCATGCCATATTCCAAGCATGAATGTGAGATCTCATAGAACTACCAATCCAAGAACAATGAAGGGAATCCAGAGTTTAAACCATCTCCACCTTCACCAAACTATGATCACATGAAAACCGGTGCTCCGATCACAATTGAATTAAACTTGGAATGTCATCCAGAATCCATCACTATCCTTGAGGAATTTTTAATCTCCTTGTCTCTCCAGCTTTACCGCAATCCAATCCCGGGTCATTAGGCCCTAAACTAGGACTAGTCTCTCAGGCTTTACTGTAATCTAAACATGGATCACTATGCTGTAAAGTGATAATTCTCTCTCATGCTTTACCGTGTATCCCGCCAAAATTGGCCAAAGGATTCCTAGGCCTTTGGGAATGAACCGTGAGACCACCTCTGCCCCAGATTCTGAAATCCATCCAACAAACCAAAGCCAAAAACTAAAATAAACATCCCAAAACCATGACATTTAGAAAAAGGCAAGGCTAGGTTAAAAACCACTGTCATAACCTGGCAAAACCATGCCACCGAAATCAAGAGAACCATACATCAACATGCAAATCCATGCATGTCAAAACCAACTAGAAAATCACACATGTAAAAGGTTAACTGCAAGTATTCCTATTGAATTTGCTTCATCATGCTTTCATTTCCTTTCCTTTCCTTATTTTCCCTTCCTTGATCCAAAGGTAGACTGCTCCAAGAAAACTCTAAGTGACCAAGAGTGAGAGAGAGAGAGAGAACAATGAGAGAGCTCCAAACTTAAACTGGCAAAAGGTTAGAAAAATCTTGCCCACTGATCCTTGGAAGCCTTTTTATTAATGAGGCCCTAATTTCTTGATTTTCCATTATTTTCCTTCAATTTCCTCCTCTCATGCAACCTATGACCTTTCACATTACATTTCTCCTATTTTCCCCTATTTTCATAAATAAAAGTGTCAAAAATGCATTTTTTCCTTTCAATGCCTTTGCCTTAGCCTTTGCCAATTTTTCGTAGCCAAAACACACATCCAGGGATTCCCACTAGGATATCTTTGCCCAAAATTCAACTTGGAATAAGTTTCCCTTAACCGTGGTTTTATTTTTCCTTTATTATTTTTTATTACATGAAATTTTCACCAGGGATGTTACAGAACCCTGCCCCTTGTCGAATATTGTCCTCAGCATTAAACCACACCATGACCTCAGCAAAATCACTGAAAAGAAAACATACTTCCCATAGAGCTTTATAACTTAGCTCGTTGTAGTATTTACAATGAAATACCTTCTAAAAAGAAAAAGATAATGAAAACATGACAATATAACAACCATAATAATATGGCACCCATACCACTTATTGGAGCTTTATAACTTAGCTCATGGTAGTATTTACACCTGTATACATATACATATATATACAAAAACATCAGCAAAACATATGCCAAAAATATACCAACATCAAAAAAAAAAATTCTTTGCCTCAATCAGAAAAAAATGAAGGATATAGGGTCTGCATCTAATCCACCATCTCCCATGTAGCTTCTTCATGTCGAAAGTGATTCCACTGCACTTTAACTTTCTCTATGGCTCTGTTCCTTAGCATGAGATGTTTCCACTGCAATATGCCTTGAGGCTCTTTTGGAACATTTCTTCTTGCTCCACCTACAATATACACCAATCAATAACATGATCAACATCCTTTATATACTTCTTAAGCAATGAAATATGGAAAACATCATGGAAGTTCATTGTTGGACGCAGTGCAAGTTGATATGCCACTGGTCCAATCCTCACAAGGATCTTGAAAGGCCTGCAATACCATGGTGCCAACTTGGAAAATGAGCCAATCCTCAGAGAGATTTTCTTGGGATTGATGCACAAATACACATGCTCCGCAACCTGAAACTCCTGGAACACCCTATGTTGATCTGCATAACTCTTCTATCTATCTTATGTTGCCCTTAGATTCTTATTTATAACCTTCATTTCTTGCTCCATGTCTGCCAACATGTCCGGTCCAATAAGTACACTATTTACTAGATCACTCAAGTTGATGGAAGTGTTACAACTCTGTCCATAGAATGCCTCAAAATGACTCATCCTCAATCACTCCTGATAACCATTGTTGAATGAAAATTCATCCAATGTAAGATGATCCTCCCATTTATTTTACAGGTGCATCACGTACATACTTAACATATCCTCCAAGATCTTGTTGACCCTCTCTATCTTTCCATCTGTCTGCAGATGATAAGTTGTACTGAAGACCAACTTTGTACCCAAGTCTGCAAACAACTCCTTCCAAAACATGGAAGTTAACTTTTCATCCCTATCCGACACAATCTTCTTTGGAACACCATGTAGTCTCATTATCTCTCTAATCAACACCTTTACTACCTCACCGGTTGAATATTTAGTCTTTACTAGACGAAGTGAGCTACCTTGCTCAATCTATCAACCACAACCATAATAGAGTCATGTTGCTTTACTGTCCTTGGAAGACCTATGATGAAATCCATGTAAATGACCTCCCATTTCCATTCTGGAATTGCAATAGGATGTAGTAGGCCACCTGGATGCTAACATTTTGCCTTGACTTGTCGACAATCTAAAATTCTAGCCACGAACTCTACCACTTCCTTCTTCAGATTCGACCAATATTAGAACTTCTTCATTGTTGTCAATGTATTTTGATAACATGGATGAATCGAGTATGGTTTGGCATGAAATTCCCTCAAGATAATCTTCTTGATCTCACCGCAATTCAACATATTGATCCTCTCTCTAAATCTCACCAAACCATTTTACATGAGACAATAGTTTGCATCCTTATCACCTATACCTAATGTTACACAGTATTTTGTCACGCATTCTACACTTCCCTGTGAAATACCCTAAAGTGCCCAAAAAATGATCATTATATAGTATACTCATCAATGTATACAGTTCAAATCCCTCCTTTAACTTTGGTTGGAAAATCCCCAGAGCTTTCCCTGAAGAAATAGATCTTAAAACCCCAAAATGAGAGTCATCGTCGTTATGAAGCTCAAAACTGCGATGATCGCCTATTGCACCTTGTTAAGCCAGTGATGGCATCATTATTTTCTCTTTGATACTTACGATGTTCTCAAAAAGGAAGTTTTCCCAAAGAGGATGAGAAGCTTCGCAATCTAGAAGCTTCTAGAGCGGCGAGCTAGAGGTGGTTTCACATAGATGAGGACAAATCCTCCTAATTTGACCTCTTCGTCTCATTGCTATGAGCTACCTCCTTAAGAGGTGGGCCTAATCCTATATTTTCAGGAGGCCTAACTCCCCCTCCCTTCCTATAAATTCCCCCTCTACCATTCCAAAATGGTTGATCTATGTCCATGTGCACCCCTATGCTGAGCTTGTGATTAGAGGTCATTCATTAGACTTAGGGAAGGAGTGTTGGAGAGTTTCTTGGCTTGGACTTGGATTATCACTCAAGGAGATCCTTTCAGTATCAAGGCTATGGTTGTAACCTTCTCCTTTATTCTTTAAATAATAATACAACTGCTGGTTCATCTTCCCAAAAAATATATGTTCTTCTATGTATTGGTTTGTAATTCCTTGATCAACTAAATAGATTATTATTGGATTTGCTAATGGTTTTGGCATGATTTGTTGTCTCTTGGCCATTTTTGCAGGTACATAAACATTGAGAGAAGCAAGAACAAGGTCGTGACATGAGGGTTCAAGGATCTTAACAAAGGAAATCAAATTAGCATCAGAGCAAGGTAGGCCTTCTCTCTTGTTCTACTTTTCAATCATAATATAGGAAGATGTCTAGTTTATTATCCCTTTAGTTGCTAGACCCACTCATTGGGCTAGAGGGATTGCCTCTGTCTGCAGTGAAGATTAACCATGTCAACACCTATACTTGAACCTGTACCTATACCTGTGCTCTGTTGTAACCTATGCATAATCTCCATGTATTTTCCATCCCATTGTCCTACCTGCAAGATCCTATCCTGTAACTATGTCCCATAAGATCTGATAGTTGCTAAATGATTTAACTATACCTTCCTTCTAAGAACATCCACAACCCAATTCTCCTTCCCTTTGATGTATCTGATCTCAAAGTTGAATTCAATAAAGGTATCCAACCATATAGCTTTCCCAGCATTTAGATTTAGTTGATTGAATAAATATCTCAACCCACTATGATTGCTCATCAATGTAAACCCCCTGCCAAGAAGATAGTGCCTCCACCTATTCAATGTGTGTATGATTTTTGCTAGCTCAAGATGTGCGTTGGATAGTTCTGCTCATGCTCATTCAATTTTCGTGACTCATAGCACACTATATTCCCTTCTTGCATGAGAAATCTACATAGTCCTCTCTTGCAAGCATATGTACACACCAAAAACTCCTTGTTCAGATATGCAATTTTTAGCATTTGTGCATGTGTCAACAACTACCTAAGCTTCTAAAAGTTAACCTCACATTCTTTTGTCCATTCGAACTTCTTACCTTTGCGCTGTAATGATGTGATAGCATATGCAATGCATGAGAAGTTCCTGATGAACCTCATGTAGTAGCTTGCCAATCCCATAAATGATCTCACCTCATCCACATTCTTAGGAGCTTCCCACTCCATAATATCCATTATCTTCTTTGGATCCACTACTATGTCATCCTTGGAGACAACATGCCCCAAATCATGTACTTGAATCTGAAAGAAGCTGCACTTGCTAAGTTTAGCAAACAAATGATCTCAACATGTTGCTAAATGCTCAACATGTTCTTCCTCATTCTTAGAATATACCAGTATGTCATCAATTAATACAATAACAAACTTTTCTAGATAAGGACGCAACACACTATTCATTAAACAAATGAATCTAGTTAGAGCATTAGTCAAACCAAATGGAACAAAAATGAACTCATAATGCCCATACCTAGTCCTGAACGCAATCATGAATATATCCATTTCCTTGATGCATACTTGATGGTATCCTGATCTCAAGTCAATCTTAGAGAACATTGCTGCTCCCTTCAAGTGATCAAACAAATCATCAATCCATGACAAAGGGTATATGTTCCTGATAGTCACTTAGTTCAACTTCCTGTAGTCAATGCACAATCTAAAAGTACCATCTTTCTTCTTCACGAACAACAATGGTTCACCCCAAGGCGATACACTCAGCCTAATGTAATCTTATGCAACCAGCTCACAAAATAGAAGAAAAGATAGAGCAATGACTTCAAAATCAGCCTCTTCAAGGGTGTTAGTGTCAGTCTTGTTAGCCTATCACCTGGATCAAAAATGCTTTTATTGTGTTTTTCTAGGTTTTCAAAATCAAATTTTTTTGTTACTAGGTTTACACAACAAATTTGGTCATTGTATGGTCAATCTAAAGATGAAGTCATTGTTTGAAAATTCACTCATGTTGGTCACCTATCACACTTTATGAAGGTTTCACAATGAAAATGGGTCAGTCATCATCATCATTCCATTAGGTCTTAGGTCATCCATTAGGTCACTAGGGTTTCCAAGGTCCATCATTTCCATGAATAAAAGCAGCAGTGAGTCAAACATGACAAAGCAACTTTTGAAGAATTGATCTTGATTTTCCACACACTCCTCATTCTCTCATGATACCAATGGTTCCAGAAGAATAAGCTCCAGTACTTAGGAAAGCAAAAGGAAATATAAACTTTGCAATGGTAAAGGTAAAATTTGTCTTCATAAAGTGAAAATCAGTTTCTAAAGGAGGGTGGGTCCCATTTCTTTTTGAAAAAGTGAGGAAATTTCCCTATATAAACTCAAAAAGCCCCATAAATCCTTCATTCATATCTTATTCACTCTTTACCATCAAGCTCTCTCGCCAAAAAAAGAAAAAAACTTGTCTTCATAGGATAAATTAGCAAAAATTTGAAGGTGATGTGCGTAGAAGCACTACGCTACACTTAGGAGATAGGCGTTGTGCATAGAAGCACTACATTGCGCTTTGGTGTTGTGCATAGGAACACTTTGCTACGTGCAGGACAGAGTGACTTGAAATTCATCAAAACTCTCCAAAACTTCAATTTTTCACTTGCAAGATTGGTTTTACTAACTTCTAACCTAAGGAACAAGTAATTACACCATCATCCTCCATCTTTTTCCTTCCCAATTTCATTTCATGTCAATAATTCTTCAAGTTAGGGTTTGTAGCAAATTTTGCATGGCAAATGTTAGGGTAAAAATGGCCATCATAATTTTCGATTTCCAAAACATGTAAAATGATATCCTAAACCTACATACATTCTTTAATTAGCCATTTTGGCCATTTTACCCACCTCAAAACAAATTTTAAACACTCAAAAAGAAAAACCCTAGCTCATTCCTAGAGGTTTTTTGGCAAATTTCATCATAAACCCTCTCGTTTCCACCTGCAAGAAAAGCATCTTTCTACTATTTCTCCACTCATTTCCACCAGCTCTCGAGGTCATTTCACCTTTCCCAAGACCCTTCCAACATTTTGTCAAAATCACCTACGTATCACTTCATTCCCATTCACACCTCACATCTTAGTTTTGCTTCCTACTGATAGGGCTTTGTGTCATCATGGAGGTAGAATCTTTGCTAGAAAGAAAGAGACAACATAAAGGAGGGGGGATCCTCAGATATGAACCATCAGACTACAACACAAACAACTCCTATCCCTTCATCAAACAATGCTTTGAGGATGTCCACTGCTTGGAATTTTGCAAAAGGGTGAGCGAGGCAGGATTTCATGAGAAACTAACAGATTGGGTATCAACACAACTGAAAGGAGAGACTGCTATCCTTGCTGGTATTGAGTTCAGTTTCTTAATGGCCTCCATCTCAATAGCAACTGGGCTACTAGACAATGGCGAATATTGGTTCAAAGGAATGAGCCTATATCTTGAAAACTACAAGCCTTTCCTAAAGACGCCATACAGAGATACACATACTCACCTCTTGCCTTTCAGATATTTATTGGATAAATATGCCCCTTTAATGAAAACTGTCATGAGGTTCTTCACTTGTGAAGGTAGATTCTCCAGGTTGTATGCCTATCATATTCGCCTCCTAATGCATTTCACATCTCAAAAGCCACTCAACATGTGTAATTATCTATTCAGGAGCATTTCGAAAATGTCTGAAAAGATATAATTGAAGGACAAAGAGCACTCCCCAAGCTTTTTCCACCATAGTCTCATAAAACCATTGTCCTTCACTAGCTGGCAGAGAGAGGTGTGGCTTGGGAAGCCTTTTTGGAAGCAGCCTTGAAATGGCATGAGGAAAATGCAGCATCTCAGTCTCCAAGTGCGTAAAAACAACAAACAGAGGTGGGGTCATCTAGCAAAACAATGGAGAATACTCAGCTATCTAAACCTAAGGTGAATAAAGTGTATAAGAAAGGGCATAGGATTGTGTTTTCTTCTCACAAAGAGAAAGGGACCAAGCCTTCTTCATCGACAAAGCATGAATCAGCAGTAAAAGATAAAGACACAATTGAACATGAGTTTGAACTAATTGATCCAGAGGCTGAGGATTGGACCATAAACATGAGACAGACTATCAAGGACAAGGACTACCAAATCAAGGAGTTTGTGATCAATTTGGAAAGGGAAAAGTATGTTATATCATTCCTTGAACAAGAAAACAACCAACTCAAAGCAAAGGAGTTGATACTAGAAAAGGAAAAAGCTAAGTTAATGCGGAAAATCGGCAAACGTAAGGAGATCATGACATCAAGCGAGCCTGAAGCATCAGAGATGAGAGGAAAAAGGAAAATACCAAGAATAAGAGGCCTCAAGAAAGCTTTTCAAGAGGAACAAGAACAAATTCTGTTTAATGAGGATCTTGACCTAGAAGATAGGATCGCCCTAGAGGTTCATCAAGATAAAGAATATTGGCTACATACGGTGAATGAATACTTGAAGAATATCCTTGATAAGGCAAACATAGAGAATCAATTGCTCAAACACATGGCACATCACTATCAAGCTCAAAACATGATCGCCAATGTCAAGGTAAAACAACTTGAAAACAAGCTCAAGGAGGCCAAAAAAGACCAAAAGGATGAGGGAAACTTGGAGATGCTTGCTGAAGCATCCATGAAGCTATAATAAACCTATTTGTACACCTTCCCTCCAATTTTGAGCGAATTCTGAGCATTTTTAGTTTTTTGAAAAATTTTAGTCTAAGTTCAGAAATCCAGCTACTCTAGAAGCGCAACACCTTGGCACTGTGTTTTTTCCTTGTGCCTCCATTTGAGGAAAGTTCTACAATTTTGGAAAGATATTACCATCCTCTAAAAACCCATTCGCCCAGATTTTGCAGAGATGGACTAGTTTTGGAGAAAAATGCAAAAAAGTGGCAAAAAACTAGCATTCTTGACCATTTTTTAACAGGGGTTGCGCTTCTGGAGTGACCTTGGGAGAATGGATTGTTGGAGGTCTTCCCATGCTCCAAATTCAGAAATTCAAGCTATTTGGGAAACTATACTTGAAGGTATAGTTTAGCTTTCTCTCATATTTCCATTTTGAACCCTGGAAGGTACCTAAAAATCATCTCAAAGTTGGCGCTGCGCTTCTCCACTTTTCTATGTTTCAAATTGTAAAATTCACTTTGTAAATTTCTAGCTTCTAGTTTGACTTAGTCCAAGTCAAGATTCTCTATGTAATGGCACTAGTTACGAGGCTAGGTGATGTAGGCATGAATAAATGTACATCATATATTGTTTTTTATGTTTATTAGGCCTCATAAAAGAAGCAAACTCCTAAACAAACTCTTCATGAAGTGTTTGAGTTTCACCTTCTCACTCTCACCTGTTGGTTGAGAGAATCTTGGAGTATGTTCCTCCACCAAGGAATTCAACTCCTGAATGTGGGCAATTGGTCTAGGAGAGTGTTGGAAATAATACTGAGAGGGGGGGTGAATCAGTATTATTAAGTCACTTATTTTCTTTTTCAAACCCAGATCATATACGCTACTTCAGTTAGATAAAACCGCGTATATACGCAACTACAGAGAAGGAAACCCGCGTATGCAATGCAGACTTATAATTTAATTTATCTTACTGATGTTAATCATTAATCTGTGTATCATGATCAAATGAACAGTAACTAGAAACAGTAAAACAGATCTGAAGACAATCACACACACAAGAACACAAGATATAAGGTGGAAACCCAATGTGGGTGAAAACCACCTACTACAATTCATCTCTATCTTCTTTTAATTAGAAACTTCTTTTTACAATGTACTGGTGCAGTCCTTTACCAGTACGAAGGCTGCAGCCTTCAGAGAGCTACAACCCTCTCTCGTTCTGCAGCTTCTCCTGGAAGGGAGCTACAACCCCCCTTAGCTCTTGTACTAGCCAATTTACTAGTACGTAGGTGCTGACCTACTGAAGGCTACAACCTTCTCTTCCTTCCAGGGACCACGTTTCATAAATTTTCAAACTGGATCCATGAACATCAATCAATCATCAAGTATTTCTGCATCAAACAATCTCCTTTTCACCAATTAGCACTGAATCAAGTAAACACTTCTCTGACAGTTGTACCTAGAACACAGTAACAGTAACCACACACCAAATTCTGAACCCAGAACACTACAGCAATAAACAGAGGCAACTAGATCTCAATTTAAAAGATATACGCTACTTCAACAACCTGAAACCTACGTGCATACACTACTGTGTTTGGAACAACCTGCGTATACGTTGTTTTCATTCACTGAACCAACGTGTATACGCGCCTTTGCTTCAATGAACCTGCGTACAGATCTATAAAGGATAATTCACTCTTTCAAATATTCAGACACTAATTAACCCAAATTATCAGATTTATAGATCGAGCATGCGCCACATATAACAGATCAAAATCATACAAAGATACTATCATTCAAGCTTAAAGATTATGACCCATCAATAGAACTTGTCCTTCTTTATGCGCTAAGGTTCCTCCTTCATTCAGATCCAGATCTGCACCATAACCCCATTCACAAATATTTCAGATCTAGCACATATTATATATTCAATTGATTTAGATGATCCTTGCCAAATGATCTCCTTCCCCTTTTATAGCCTTAGGCCTTCCACAATACCACGGTCCAAAACCATAATAAAACAATACCATGGGCCCAATACATGGGGTCAAAACTTCTAACGAGATACGATGGTCCAAAACCATAGGTTCAAATACCGAGGACTAACTACCACAGACCAAAAGTAAGTTTTCCAGCATATACGCGCTTTTCCTTGCGTGAAAGTGCGTGTATACTCATACGCACCTTTGTAACGTCCAACCCGCGTGTATACGCGCCTTAGTCTAAATGAACCTGCGTATATGTCTTTTCCTTCATTTTGAAAGCCTGAACTGAGATTTGCAACCAAATAGAGTTGCCATCAAGGACAACACCTGTGCCATAGCTCCAAACCTGTGCCATAATGCCAACAATGTCCCCCTTTAGACTTGATGGCAACCCCAAGATCCTCAAAGTCATTCTCCCCCTTTGTCATCAAGGGCAAAGGGTTGTGCTCCCCCTGAGTACATGCTGAAATATATGCCCTGCTGTGCTAACCATGCTCCCCCTGGCTGTAGGCAAGATCTGCAAAAGATGTTCTTCATGAAGAACCAAGACTTACACATCATAAAAGACCTTCCTATCACCAAAAGACTTAATGCATACATCCATCACCCAACCAAGTGGGGATACATAAGAAATTTACATATGACAACCAAATAGATGACATCTTCATCCCAGGCATAGTGGGGAAACCAAAATAGGTCGTTACATGACCTTGACACCATAAAAGAGATACATGACATAGAGACGAAATATCTAGAGGAAGACTCATGAATGTCACCAGTAACTGATAGCAGCAGCATGTGTCAATCACCATTTAGATCAGCAACCATGATTTCCTTCTGTTCTCCCTCTGCATTTGTTCCACCTAAAACCAACAACAGCTATGAACTAGAACCAAAAGCTTCCAAGATAATGCCAATAATGCATCATTAGAAGTTTATCTGTGTTGGCCGCTCTAATTGTTTTCACAATTCGAGCTCCACATAAATTGTCAACCCGAGAAGGTCTTTTTATTCCAAAGGTAATAGCGCACTGGATATGCTCAATTTCAAAAGCAGCTCAATGTTGTAGTAAAAGAAAGACACACATTCATCAATCTATCAATTTACACTCTACTTAATTAAAGCCGAAGTCAATTAAGTTATAGCAGAAACGATTTCTCTGTTACAGCAAAGGAAAATAAATCTATAAGGAAAGAAATCATTCAACCATAGCAGGAACAGGACCCTATTCCTTGGTGGGAACTTCAGCACCTGCTGCCTGGCACTAATCACACTGTAAAAGAAGTAGCCTCAAGAGGTCAAGACCCTATTCCCAGGAACAGGAACCTTCAGCACTTGTCCTCTTGTTTCTAATCACACTGCAGGTAAAAGAAAGCAATCAATGGGAGCAAGACCCTATCCCTTCGTGCAGGGATCTTCAGCACATGCTCTCATCATCCACTCGTGCATTCAATACATGTAGCGCTAAGAAACAGAGTATCGCAAACCATGTAACTAGTGTTTCAGCAACAGAATTAAAGAAAATACAAATACATAAAGAAATAAACAACTACAGAAACAAAAGGGGTGGATCTTGTGAGGAAGGCGGGCCCTTTCCTTCTCACAAGATTCCCCAGGAGAAAGAATTAAACTGGAACGCTCAAAACAAGTCTTTATTCATCTGTCAAGAAACTGATACATTACAAAAAGGAGACTAGCTCCTGTCTCACACAATGCTGTTCTATGAATTACAGTTCGATCCCCCTCTAATGATGATGTCTCCTCTTTTTAAAGAGGAGACATCATTTACAATTTACACAAGAGCGAATATCTCGATTCTGTTCAAAACAAGACTATTCTGTTCTTTCTTAAAAAGAGATACTGTTACAACCGAGACAACAGAAGTGCTATCTTCAAGGTAATCCAGGTAACCGTATCTTCGAGCTGTTGCTATTATCCACAAAAAGTTCTTCCAGAATCGCAAATTACGCATAACGGGATTTGCGTGCTTGACGGCTGTTTCAGCAACTGAGTTAGTTGTTTCAGCATCGGGACCAGCTGTTTCAGCAACGGGACCAGCTGTTTCAGCAACGGAGTCGGCTGTTTCAGCAACGAAGTCAGCTGTTTCAGCAACGGCCACTCGTTCCCAACAAGGCATATAACTTATCTGCGATCTTTGACTTGTGTTAGCAACAATGCACTTCAATAATTGATAAAATATAAGAGTATTATGGAATTAAATGTAAGACATATTAACCATATAATAAACAAGAGGTTTCTATATACCTTGGGATAAAGTGAATGATAAAGACATTGAGGTTCATGGTTTTAAGAGTAAAGTGATGTCAAAATATATAGCAAAAATGGTACATAGTGGAGTCCTAACATCCCCCCCAGCTAAAAATGTTGCATGTCCTCAGGCAACCCCTCGTCTGAATCAGAGTCTGAGTACTGGGACTGGCAATGCAAATTACTCAAGCAGTAGCTGGAGAAGGTGGCGTCTGTAGGAGCTCGGAACCCGCTGTTGGTCTGCAACTGTTGCCATGCCGAGGCTTCCTCTCTGTCAGTCAACTGATAATGACTTTGATATTTTTCTGAAGGCAGCCATAAGATTGGAAAACGGAAGTGATACCCAATCCAATTGACTCCACAATGTTGAATGCAATCAATATACTTAGGGACCCTGGACAATGCAGCTTGAAGATTGAGTGGGTTAAAAGGATGATAATCATGTCTTTCCTTACTTGACTGCTGCCAAAAGATATCATTGGCCTTCAATGCAGCAGGACCCTTCATTCTAATATGCTCTTGACACTTAAAAAGGATTGAAGCCTGTAATTGCTCTATGTGCTCGTTCATTCCCGGCTTCTGCAAGAATTCATAATACTGTGCTATAAACATGGCTGGGCTTACAGGCTCTGGTCTAATCCACAGGAGTTTATTCTCCTCATTATGACTGCTTGCATTGAACGCAGTCTGCCAAGTGAGCTGATTAGACAAAAATGAAGCAAATGCCCTAATTTGTATATCACCTGCAATTGGAGTAAGATTAACTCTCCTTTCTTCAGGAATGGCCTCATTATGAAGGTAGAGTTCGCACAGCAGATGCTGGTCACTTTCAGGGGCCTCCTTAAAGGTCTCAACAAATTTCTCTGAAGTCAGTAATTCATGTGGTCTGCCATATGCTATTGATTTTATTTGAAAATAAACTAGTCGTTCAGTAAGAAAGAGAGAGTAATTTACAGAGGGTTTACGTGTAACCATCAACTTCCGCACCAATGAAAACATCAAGGCTATCCGTTCCTTAGACTGTCTGGCTTCCTTCTTATATTCCCTGTGCTCTTGCAGTATTTGTTCCCAGCTATCCCAGTTAGTATATACATAGCTCTGCCATTGCAACTTATGCTGTCGTAATACTATATCCTGTTCTTCAGCATGTTTCTTCTTCCATCTGTTCAGTTGTTCCAATGGGTCCCATGGCGGAGTCTGTGTCTTTTTAACAGAAGTAGTGGGTTGGGACACTAATTCCTCTGTCTGTATGGCTGCCTCAGAGGTAATGCGTTGGGGCATTGTTTCTTCTGTCGGAATAGCTGCATCAGTAGTAGTGTGCTGGGGCAGTGTTTCTTCTGTCGGAATAGCTGCATCAGTAGTAGTATGCTGGGGCAGTGTTTCTTCTGTCGGAATAGCTGCATCAATAGTAGAGTGCTGGGGCAGTGTTTCTTCTGTCGGAATGGCTGCATCAGTCCACAAAGGATGAGATATCTCTGGTTTGATTTCTTCTTCTTCTTGCACCATAGGGGGTCCTACTGGTTCTTGTGGAGCAGTAGGGCATTCCTCTTGTATTCCCTCTGTCATAATTGTTTCAGGGAGTGGAATTTCAACTACTTTATAGCCTGCATTCTGATAAATGGTGCCACACTCCTTGCACATATATTCCATACATGGCTCCCTATTTTGCATTGAGGCTACATGTGCTAATGTATGGAGATTGAGTTCTTTTTCAAAAGCCTCTCGAGCCATGGCTAATTCATCTCTGTAAGCTTCTAATTCAGACTTCAGGAACTCATTTTCCTGCAGTAGAGATGTCATAGTGTGTGGACCTTGTATGCTGATTGTTTCTGTTGGAATATTTTGTTGATGCACGGTGGTAGCTGGTTGTTGCACCACAATGGGTGGTTCCTGTGTTTCATCCACCGTGCCAGGAATGGATTCTTGTTCTCCAGTGACTAGATCTGATACCACACTGGGTAATCCTTGTGTTTCATCAGGAATGAATTCTTGTTCCTCAGTGACTAGATCTGATACTACACTGGGTAGTCCTTGTGTTTCATCGGGAATGAATTCTTGTTCCTCAGCAACTAGTTCTGATACTACACTGGGTAGTCCTTGTGTTTCATCAGGAATGAATTCTTGTTCCTCAGCAACTAGTTCTGATACCATAGTGGGTAGACCTTGTGTTTCATCCATCGGGCCAGGAATGGATTCTTGCTTCTCAATGACTAGTTCTGATACCACAGTGGGTGGTTCTTGTGTTTCATCCACCGGGCCAGACATGGACTCTTGTGCCTCAGTGACTAGTTCTGGTACCACAGTGGGTGGTTCTTGTGTTTCATCCACTGGGTTAGGAATGGATTCCTGTGTCTCAGTCTCCGGTTCTGGTATTTCAGTCACTGGGCATTTCCCATTATCATCCTGCTTGTTGTATTCCTGTGCCTCAGTGACTGGTTCTTGTGGAGCAGTCACTGGGCATTTCCCACTATTATCCTGCTTGGTGTATTCTTGTGCCTCAGTGACTGGTTCTTGTGTTTCAGTCACTGGGCAAGTGACTGGTTCTTGTGGAGCAGTCACTTCTTGACCCACAAACAATGTCATATTATCCCGAGGCACTGGTTTTTGTGTGACAGTGCCTTCGGACGAGACAGGTTGGGAAGTTTGGGATGGGGATAAGGGTTTTAATAGAATAGTGGCAGGGTTAGGGAAAATGGAAGTGGATTTTGTCTCAACAGTCTTTGTCCTCTTCCTTTTTGATAGGAAGGCAGTAAAATCACTGCCTTTCCTCTTTTTCGAAAGGGAGGGCTTTTTCTTGGGGACAGGGTTTTCCGGAGGGGTAAGAATTTGGGATGTAGACCTTGTCCGTGGTCTGGAGCTTGTGACTGCTGGGGTTTTCCTCTTTTTCTTAACAGGTGAAGAAGGGGGTGTTAGAGAGTCGTCACTAGGGACAGGAATAGTAGAGGGTGTTAGCTCTGCTAACCGAGGCGAGCTCGGGGTTGGGTTGACTGGGGAATGCGGGGTTTCCTCCTGTTGTTCTTCATGAGGAATCTCTGGAATGTCATGAGGATTTTCAGACGGTTGGGACGTTTTCTCTTGCTGAGGAATTTCGACCGGCTGGGGAATTTCAGGTGGGGCTTGCAAAGGGACTTCGGGTAATTGGGGAATTTCTGGTGGGGCTTGCAGAGGGACTTCAGGTGGGGCCTGCGGAGGGACTTCAGGTAGGGCCTGCAGAGGGGGATTTTGCTGAGCAAAACCCCTCTGTATTAGCAGCTGGCATAAGCGGTGATGGGTAAGGGATGACATTGGAGATTTGGCTCGTTTACAATAATACGACATGTTTTTAATACAACCAAGCAGATAATAAGGGATATTGATGAGTCTTCCATTCCTCAAATGATTCAGCAAAACAAAGTCATGATTGTACACTACCTGATAACGCCCCTCACATGTTAGGTAGTGTTTGACGAATTCTGCTACTGATGGCCATGGTTGAGGAAGTGAGTGCAGACTGACCCCGCGGCCTCTGGGTTCCACTTGCTCGTCCGGGCGCAGGAATTCTTGCTGCGCGTTAAGAACGACCTGCTTCCTGCTAAACCAGCGAATGCCCTCAGCTGGCAACCCTGATACCTGAACTATGTCATCCTCTGTCACTGAAATGCGAACCCCTCGGACCACTGAGAAATTGTCTTCAAGGTTTTGTGCAAACTCTAGTACTTCTTCTGCGTTAAATTCTCCCAACCTTTCAAAATATGCTGTCCACCCCGCTTGTTGGAAGATCTGATACACTTCAGGAAAGAACTGAAGAAGACTTATGGAGCCGGGCTCATTTCTAATGGCCGTCCCTCCCATGGCTGAAGCTTTGAGTTTTCCGCAGAGGCACAATACAGTATTCTCAGACCCTGATCGGACTAGTTGTTGCAACAAAGGCTGCGTAGTCTAAATGACGGCAAAAATGGATATGATAACCGGCGGCAGGTTGGTTCATGCGAAATAATTATTCCATTTTCGGAATTCCCCCCCCTACGTATGGTGTAATAATGATTGGACGTGGAAGGATATGCAATCATTATGAAATGAAATCCTCTCTTTTAATATGATTTAACCGAATTACATTAAAACCATATACCTTATACTTTACCTTTGATTAATAATTCGAAGTGTCGGTTGCAATAGCTTTAATGATCATAGAAGGGTCTGTGGATTGTTAGACGAAGGTGTAATTGAGTCTGGTATATGCCAAATATCGTGAAGAACCAGGAAGCTTTTATGAGAGCAAGGAGGGATACTGCTTTGATGATAACCAATTGCTGAGACTGTTGTTTAAGCAACTGAAGAATGAACGATACCTTGCTGAAACAGGTGTTTCAGCAATCGGGGGAAATCAATAATGCATTGCTGAAACAGGTGTTTCAGCAACGGAGGAAATCAATGATATGTTGCTGAGACAGGTGTTTCAGCAACGGAAAAAGCTGGTGTTACGTTGCTGAAACAGGTGTTTCAGCAACGGGAAAAATCAGAGAATTGGGATGACTGACTTAGGTCTGTGAATGGTAAGGGATTATTTCAGCAGTAAGGGGTGGGGAATACTGACTGAAGGAGGATATTTCAGGAATGGTGGGAGTGATAGAAATAATGTAAGTATGGGGGGATATAGCTTTTAGGAAAGGGGGTAAAATGATGGGAAGAAGCTTCTTGATTTAAAGCTTCAGATCTTCTCATGATGAATCTGTCCTCCTTATTGCTTTTCCAAAATCTGCAAAAATTCAATTGTAATATGCCAATCCTTGACAGGGATTATTAGTGCTAAATCTAATCTAATACTAAAAATACAGTGCAGAAAATTAAGTGCTGTGAGGAGCAGAAGACTCCCCTAGAAAAAGATAATGAATATCAGTCATGCAAGCAGTCTTGAAATCCTCTTTAGAAACAGGGCGCTCATACAAACGGAGCCTATGGCCATTGACTAGTAGAGGTGTTTTAGCATCATCAATTGTTACAAGTCTTACCGTTCCGTTTGGAAAGACATCATCTACTTCATATGGTCCAAGCCAACGTGTACGTAGCTTTCCTTGAAAATTTTCAAACCGAGAGTCATACAGCAAGGCCCAATTACCTTTTTGGAACTGCTTGTGTTTGATAATTTTGTCATGCCACTTCATCCTTTGTTGCTGAATCATGTTTGTTTGGTGAATGGCATCCAATCTCTTTTCATCCAACTCCAAAAGCTGCTGCAATCTAGCTGTCTGCACATCATTCAAATCAAGATTAACAGCTAAGGCAGTCTTTAAAGTTTTAATTTCAAATTCCACAGGAAAAATAACATTTTTACCATAAACCAATTCATAGGGAGAAAAACCTGTAGTGTTTCTCCAAGTAGTCCTGTAAGCCCATAATGCCTCAGGGAGCCTTTGGGACCAATCCTTTCGGTTGTCCTTCACTGTTTTAGTTAGAATGGCCTCTAAAACTTTGTTTGTGCTTTCCACCTGCCCATTGGCCTGGGGGTGGTATGGTGTAGTCATTCTATGTTGAATATGATATTTGTGAAGGGTAGATTTAAAACCATGAGAATTGAATGGAGGTCCTCCATCAGTAACTAGCTCTCTGGGAATTCCAAATCTAGTGAAAATGTCTTCAAACAAGAAGGCCAGAACAACCTCTTCATTGGCTCTAATAAGTGCTTTGGCCTCCACCCACTTAGTCATATAGTCTGTACAGACTAATATATAGGTCCTTTGATTGGATGGAGGGTTAATGGGTCCTATGAAGTCCAAGGCCCATCTTTCAAATGGTTCAGAAACTACCTGGGGGTTTAATGGCATTTGGTCTCTATGATTGGGTTGACCCATTCTCTGGCAACTGTCACAAGCCCTTACATATTTCTTTGCATCCTTAAATAATGAGGGCCAATAGTAACCCATCCTCAGAATTTTATGCGCTGTTCTTTTATCAGCAAAATGGCCTCCACAAGGGCCATCATGACAAGCTTTCAATATGTCATACACTTCATCTTCTCTAATGCATCTTCGGATCTCCTGATCAAGCCCAGTATAGAAGAGACATCCGCTTATCCAACTGTACCTGGCACTTTGTTGAACAATTCTTCTCTTTTCTCTATATGACAGGTGTGCTGGTAGTTTTCCTGCAACCAAGTAATTAGCAATATCTGCATACCATGGAGAATGAGCAGAAACTGCAAACAAATATTCGTCAGGAAAACTATCATCTACTGGAATGTCATTGTCAGTTTTTAACCGTGAAAGAAAATCAGCCACCACATTTTCCTTACCAGGCCGATCTACAATTGTAATATCAAATTCCTGCAATAGTAATAGCCATCTGGTAACTCTAGCATTTGTGACAGATTTGTTCATTAAGTATTTAATAGCTGAATGATCAGTGTGCACAAAAGTAGGATAACCAGTAATATAGTGTCTGAATTTATTAATGGCATAGATTACTGCAAGGAACTCTTTCTCGGTAACTGTATAGTTAAGCTCAGCAGAGGTCATATTCTTACTGATAAAGTATATAGCAGAACGAAGATGATTTTCCTCTTGTCCCAAGACCGCTCCAATAGCAATGTCTGAAGCATCAGAGGATATGTGAAACGGAAGATTCCAGTCAGGCCCCCTCAAAATAGGAGCAGTAGACAGCTGATGCTTCAGTTCTTCAAAAGCTTTTTGACAAGAATTAGTCCACTTGAATTCAGCATTTTTCATAAGCAATACAAACAATGGAGAAGTTATTTTAGAGAAATCTTTAATAAATCTCCTATAATAACCAGCATGTCCTAGAAAACTTCTCACATCAGTTTGAGTTTTAGGAACAGAAAGATTCTGAATGACTAATATTTTAGATGGGTCTACCTGAATACCTAGAGATGAAATAAAATGTCCAAGCACTATTCCCTCACTCATCATCATGTGGCATTTTTCGGTACTTAAGGAAAGGTGGGCTTGAATACATCTTTTAAGTACTTTCTCAAGGTTTTGTAATGCTTCTTCAAAAGACACACCATAGGGGGTAAAATCATCCATAAATATTTCCATACAATCATTCAGCATATCGGAAAAAATTCCTATAACAGCTCTTTGAAAGGTTGCTGGTGCATTGCATAATCCAAATGGGAGAACTCTATAGGCGAAAGTTCCCCAAGGGCTGGTGAAAGTGGTCTTGTCTTGATCTTGGGGTGCAATTTTTATCTGATTATACCCACTGAATCCATCTAGAAAAGAAAAGAATTTCTTCCCTGCAAGACTGTCCAGCACCTGATCAATGAAAGGTAAGGGAAAGTGATCCTTTTGGGTAGCTTTGTTTAAAGCTCTATAGTCAACACATACCCTCCATTTCCCGTTTTTCTTAGGAACAATTACTAACGGGGAAACCCATTCACTGTCAGATATGGGGTATATAAATCCTGCGTTAAGCAATTTTTGAAGTTCTTCTTTAACAATTTCTCGTAAATTAGGATTCATTCGTCTTTGGGGTTGACAAACAGGTCGGCATCCTTCTTTAATGTAAATTCTGTGAGTACATAATTCAGAAGAAATACCTTTCATGTCCGTGTAATCCCAGGCAAATGCCTCCTTATATTCGTGTAATAACTTCATTAGTTGCTGTGTTTCAGCATCTGTTAGATCAGGATTTATGTTTAATGTCTTACCGGGTTCAATTTCAACTGCTATGCTCTTAGATGGGATCGTGGTTAAAGTTTGAGATGAATCTTCAGGTTCAATCTTTTCTTGTACATCAGTTTCAAAAATTGCAGTTAATTGATTGTGTGTTTCAGCAATAACAGAAGAAGGTTCACAAATAAAATTATTGATTATTTCATCCTCTGTATTGTCTTTAAGAGTTAAAGCTTGTCCTATAGTTAGAATCGGCTGAACAGCATTATCATCATAATCCATCCATATAGAATCTTCATTATTAACTACTGGCGTAGCATGAGGATAAAGAGTTAATTGTTTTGTTTCATAACCATTAGAAATTGTCATTGAACCAGATCTGCAACTAATAAATGCATCAGCTGTGGCCAACCATGGCCTTCCTAGAATTAAGGGATGTCCCCCCAGCTTTGTTTTAGTTTGCAATACAACAAAATCAGCTGGATATTTCCAGGATTCAACTGAAATGAGCAGGTCTTCAACAACCCCTTCTGGCTTAATTGTGGAACGGTCAGCTAACTCTAAAATGGTGGGTGTATCTCTGATTGTGTTATTCAGCTGTAACAATTGTGAAGTTTCCAGAGTCATTATATTAATTGCTGCACCTAAGTCTACCAAAACTCGGGGAATCACTGCTTTACCAATCTGAACTGTGACAGTAGGATGGCCAGGATCACCATATTTTACAGGAGGGGCTTTTCCGGACATTAATGCAGACAAGTCTCCCATCACATGTACTGTAAGGGGATCCTTGGTTTTCCTACCAGGTTTCTTAACACAAATATCCCTTAATGTTTTGGCATAAATTGGTACATCTCTTAATGCTTGTAAAAGTGGAATTTTAATATACAAATTTTGCAATTCCCCCATAAAATTGAAAGCAGGTGTTTCAGCTGCTTTGGTTAAAACCAAACGCTCGGGGAATGGAGGTTCTGTTAATTCAACATTTTTGTTAGGAGGTGGTTGAGCTTCTTTTTGTTTCTCAGTTTCATTTTTATCTGAATCAGTTATATCATCAATAATAGGCTCTACTATCTTTCCAGATCTCAAATGAATATCATTACATTGCATAGTAGGAAATATAGACTGATTCTGAATATCAATGACTTGCACAGCTTTATTATTGGGGTTAGGATTTGGTTGCGCAGGTAGTTGGGGTCTCATTTGGTTGTTTGGTGGGGCATTTGATGGCAGAGGGAGTGATTGTTGGAATTGAGGCATTTGATTTGGGTATGAGAGTGATTGACTATTCCAACTTGGGTTCCACGGATTGAAAGGAGGTGGTTGCTGTGGAGGCCAAGGAGTCCATATTGAAGGGTCAACAAAGGGAGGGTTTTGCATTTGCATGGGTGGGAAATTCATTTGACTGAAAAGTGGGTATTGCATTTGGTTGAAGGGGGGGTAGCTTGTTTGGCCAAAAGTAGAATAATTGTTCCAACGATTAAATGGCATACCAGAGTTCGTACCTTGCCCTTTAGGTTGCCATTGTCTTCTTTGAGTTAGCAGGTAGACTGCTTCAGCTTCTTCCTCCGTTGGCTGCATCGCTGCTTTTATTCCTGGTAGAGATGGACACTGTTCTTTCTCATGATCTTTCTCACAAAGGGTGCAAACTGGTACTTTATCTCTTGGACACTCCCTTAGTGGATGTTTGTCTCTACATTTCGGGCAATAGACAGCCAGAGTTGCTTCTGCTTCAGCCTGCTTCTTCTTAACCTGCAAAGTGTCAATCTGCGAAGCAAAGGAACTTAGCATTTCGGTTTTAAATTCTTCAAGTAAATTACCTATTTCTGCTCTTGTTGCTCCTCCATTGGCTGATTTCTGTACCCTTGAATAGGTGGAATCTCTTACTCTGTTTCTTGCAGCTCCCCTAGAGCACCTTTTAGCAAGTTCACAAATCTCATCATATGATTCTTTAGATATATCTCCCTTAGCAAGCATATTTAACATATTTAAACAATCATCCCTTAACCCTCTAAGTAATATTGTTTTACGAATTTCCTTACTTATATCCGGGTGATCGGATCTCTGTATGTTGTATTGCAGCCTTTCTATGTAATCCTCCAGACTTTCATCCGATTTTTGTGCCATATTGAATAGTTCATCCTTCTTCTCTCTCGTCCGGCAGTAGTCTTGATATTTAAGCAGAAATTTTTGTTTCATTTGCTCCCATGTTGTGATTACCTGACTTCCAAGGCTCATGAACCATCTCAAGGCATTCCCTTTTAAGGTGGCTGGAAACAGTTTCAACTTTTGAGCATTAGTAACATAATCATAACTTCTGCATAAAATATCAAATTCAAAAAGAAATTCGTCAGGATCCTCAGTAGATAAACCGTGAAAGTTAGGTAGGGCAGACAATGGGATATTTTTCATTGTTCCTGCAGGAAGATCACTGATGGGAAATCCCAAGGTAGAAAGGGAATTTTCATCCCTTCTTTCTTCTTCAGGACCTGCACGTCCTCCTCCAAAGAGGAATGCATCATTATTATCTTCCATTGTTGGCCCTCCTACTGCGCTTTCTCGATCGTCAGAACCCTCTATTGGTTCTTCAATGTTTTCTACCGGTCGTCCAACACTTTCTACTATTTCCTCAATGTGTTCTACTGATCTGCTAATACTTCCTTCTGACTCTTCAGCGCTGACTGCTAGTTCTTCTGTATTTTCAAGACCCACAACTTCCTCTGTTCTGTAATCTGACTGAGGGGAGTGCTGAAATTTTGATTTCCGAGAACTTAATCTTTGTGATGATTCAGCCTTCGATACAATCTCATCAATAAACGTTTTTCGTCCTCCCCAGCCTTTGCCACCTGCGCGGTTATTTTTCTTCTGGTTTCCTCGTCCTCTCATGCAATCTGCACATTAAAAAATAAATGAATGCTTTTTGAAATCTATAATTACCTTCCCCGGCAACGGCGCCAAAATGTTGGCCGCTCTAATTGTTTTCACAATTCGAGCTCCACATAAATTGTCAACCCGAGAAGGTCTTTTTATTCCAAAGGTAATAGCGCACTGGATATGCTCAATTTCAAAAGCAGCTCAATGTTGTAGTAAAAGAAAGACACACATTCATCAATCTATCAATTTACACTCTACTTAATTAAAGCCGAAGTCAATTAAGTTATAGCAGAAACGATTTCTCTGTTACAGCAAAGGAAAATAAATCTATAAGGAAAGAAATCATTCAACCATAGCAGGAACAGGACCCTATTCCTTGGTGGGAACTTCAGCACCTGCTGCCTGGCACTAATCACACTGTAAAAGAAGTAGCCTCAAGAGGTCAAGACCCTATTCCCAGGAACAGGAACCTTCAGCACTTGTCCTCTTGTTTCTAATCACATTGCAGGTAAAAGAAAGCAATCAATGGGAGCAAGACCCTATCCCTTCGTGCAGGGATCTTCAGCACATGCTCTCATCATCCACTCGTGCATTCAATACTTGTAGCGCTAAGAAACAGAGTATCGCAAACCATGTAACTAGTGTTTCAGCAACAGAATTAAAGAAAATGCAAATACATAAAGAAATAAACAACTACAGAAACAAAAGGGGTGGATCTTGTGAGGAAGGCGGGCCCTTTCCTTCTCACAAGATTCCCCAGGAGAAAGAATTAAACTGGAACGCTCAAAACAAGTCTTTATTCATCTGTCAAGAAACTGATACATTACAAAAAGGAGACTAGCTCCTGTCTCACACAATGCTGTTCTATGAATTACAGTTCGATCCCCCTCTAATGATGATGTCTCCTCTTTTTAAAGAGGAGACATCATTTACAATTTACACAAGAGCGAATATCTCGATTCTGTTCAAAACAAGACTATTCTGTTCTTTCTTAAAAAGAGATACTGTTACAACCGAGACAACAGAAGTGCTATCTTCAAGGTAATCCAGGTAACCGTATCTTCGGGCTGCTGCTATTATCCACAAAAAGTTCTTCCAGAATCGCAAATTACGCATAACGGGATTTGCGTGCTTGACGGCTGTTTCAGCAACTGAGTTAGCTGTTTCAGCATCGGGACCAGCTGTTTCAGCAACGGGACCAGCTGTTTCAGCAACGGAGTCGGCTGTTTCAGCAACGAAGTCAGCTGTTTCAGCAACGGCCGCTCGTTCCCAACAAGGCATATAACTTATCTGCGATCTTTGACTTGTGTTAGCAACAATGCACTTCAATAATTGATAAAATATAAGAGTATTATGGAATTAAATGTAAGACAGATTAACCATATAATAAAGAAGAGGTTTCTATATACCTTGGGATAAAGTGAATGATAAAGACATTGAGGTTCATGGTTTTAAGAGTAAAGTGATGTCAAAATATATAGCAAAAATGGTACATAGTGGAGTCCTAACAATCTGCTCCCCCTGAACCTGTGCCAGATGGTCTTTGACAGACCCATATTAGACTATCTTCAACCAGAGCCTGTCCCTACTGATATCCATCAAGCCTCCATATACGCGACTGTCTCTACACAAACGGGCGTATGTACACGGATCCTCCTCAGGCAACTCGCGTACACCCATTTTTCTCTGAAACAGACAAGTTTTAACAACAAGATGATGCATCAACTACTCCCAGCTTCTGTCTGAGGTATTTAAATGTCTCCCTGTGCAGTGGTTTGGTGAGTATATCAGCAACTTGTTCCTTAGAAGGAACATATTCCAACTTGACCTTTTGTTCAAGCACTTGTTCCCGGAGGAAATGATATTTGATAGGTATGTGCTTGTCTTTGAATGCATAACTGGGTTCTTTGAAATGCTGATTACACTTGTATTATCACATAAGATGGAGATAGGTGGTGTACAAGTGATTTGAAAGTCCTGCAAGGTTTGCATCATCCAAAGGAGTTGAGTGCAGCAAGATGTAGCAGCCACATATTCCACTTCAACTGTAGATAAAGCAATCGAACTATGTTTCTTGCTGAACCAAGACACTAATCTAGAACCCATAAAGAATGCTCCACCACTTGTGCTCTTTCTGTCATCCACACTTCCAACCCAATCTACATCTGTATAAGCATGTAGAGTGAGATCTGTATCTCTAGGATACCATAAGCCATAATTTTGAGTTCCTTGAAGATACTTGAAAATTCTCTTTACTGCCTGAAGATGGGTTTCTTTAGGATTTGCCTGAAATCTTCCAACTATTCCCACTACATGCATGATGTCTGTTCGAGTACCTGTAAAATAAAGAAGACTTCCAATCATGGATCTATAGGTTGGTTGATGCACTGCTGCAGATTCATCATTTGCACTGAGGCTGCATCCTGTAACCATAGGGGTACACACTGGTTTTGAATCTTCCATGCCATATTTCTTCAAGATCTGCTTGAGATACTTGGTTTGAGACAAAAAGATACCGCCTTCATTTTGTTGGATTTGCAGTCCAAGAAAATATGTCAATTATCCAAGCAAAGACATTTCAAATTCTTTCTGCATCACCAAGGCAAAGCTTTGACTCATAGCTTCTTCATTGCTGCCAAAGATAATATCATCTACATACACAACAAGTATTAGCAATTTGTCATTTTCAATTTTTATATAAAGATTGCTATCTGTTGATCCTTTTGAAAAACCTTGTTGATGAAGATATTTGTCCAAATGGTAGTACCAAGCCCTTGGAGCCTGTTTGAGACCATAGAGAGCCTTTTTTAGTCTGCATAGAAGATTTGGATCATTCCCAAGAATGAAACCATCTGGTTGCTCAATGTACACTTCTTCTTCTAAGTCTCCATTTAGAAAGGCTGATTTCACGTCCATTTGAAATACTTTGAACTTCTGAAAGCTTAAGAGAGCAAGGAACATTCGAATGGCCTCAAGTCTAGCAACGAGAGAAAAAGTTTCTTCAAAGTCTATACCTTCCTGTTGAGCATACCCTTTACAAACAAGTCTGGCCTTGTTTCTAATCACTTTCCCATTTTCATTCAACTTGTTTTTAAAGATCCATTTTGTCCCTATGACATTCTTATCTTTTGGTCTAGGAACCAACTCCCAAGTGTTATTTTTTTCAATCTGCTCAAGTTCTTCATCCATTGCCTTGACCCAACATTCATCTTTGCATGCCTCTTTTACATTTTGTGGTTCAATGGAGGAGAGCAATGCCAAATAGCTTGAGGCTTCTGCAATTGTTCGGCTTGTTTGTATACCTGCCTCTTTCTGCCCCAAAATTTGAGATTCTGGATGATTCTTCTGAACGTACCTGGATGGAGTCTTCTCTTCTATCCTTATCTGTTCCTCTGGTGCCTCTTGACGTTCTTCTTCATCATCAGTCTGATTTTAAGGGTAGTCTTCATCCTCTTCGATATTTTCATAATTTACTTGCCTAGGAATGTTTCCTTCTTCATCAATCACTACATCAATGCTGTCAACAATTTTTCCAAGTCTTTTATTGTAACACTTACATGCTTTGTTGTGGGGAGAATAACCAAGGAGAATGCCTTCATCTACTCTAGGTTCAAGTTTGCCAAGTTGTTCATCATTATTCTTAATATAGAATTTGCTTCCAAAAATTTTGAAATGTTTTACCGAAGGAGTCTCACCATACCAGAGCTCATGAGGAGTTTGAGTGTTGTTCACTCCGACATTTTTTTTGTTGAGAATAACAACCGCAGCAAATGCAGCTTCACCCCAGAAGGTTGCGGGAGTTCTAGACTCATCAAGCATAGCACAAGCCATTTGTTGAACCGTTCTGTTCATCCTTTCCACCACTCCATTTTGCTAAGGAGTCGTAGATGTAGAGAATTCCCTTCTTATTCCATGTTCTTCACAGAAATCGAAAAATTCATTTGAGGTAAACTCCCCACCTTTGTCAGACCTGAGGCACTTAATTTTTTGATCTGATTCGTTTTTAGCCAAGGCTTTGAAAGATTTGAATTTTTCGAATGCTTCGCCTTTGTGCTTCATAAGTCCTATCCAAACCATCCTGGAGAAGTCATCAATGAATAATATAAAGTATTCTTCTCCTCGAGGTGACCTTATCCTAAATGGACCACATACATCTGTATGGACTAGTTCAAGAGGCCTGTTAGCTGATCCTTCCTTTTCAGGGAAGTTAGTTCTGGTTTGCTTACCAAACTGACATGATTTGCATATTGTATTGTCTAGAATTCTGATGTCTGGAAGACCACGAACTGCCTGGTATTTGCATGCTTTCCTTATCTGTGAAAATCTTAGATGCCCCAACCTTCAGTGCCATAACCGGTGTTCATCATTCTTTCTCAAATAGCATTGTTGTTATCCTTCTTCAAATATGTATAAATTATTTGGAGTTCTTATGCCTTTGATCATCGTTTTTCCTGTATCAAGATCACGAACACTACATCCATTTGATCAAAATATTACCTCAGTTCCTTGATCGCACATCTGACTGACACTCAGTAGATTATGCTTCAAGCCATCAACATACAAAACAATTCCAGCTTTGACCTTTTCTTTCAACTGAACAGTGCCTTTTACTTTTACGAGTGCAGGGGTATCATTTCCAAAAGAAACTTTCTTTCCTTTTTCCAAAGCACTATATGATTGAAGTTTTTCTTTATCACCTTTCATATGCTTCGAGCATCCACTGTCGATGTACCATTGATTTTCCTATCCTTCTGCATAAAAGGCTATCCCACATCTTTCTGGTTGTGTTTCCTTCATTCTCCATGTTCTGGCACTTGAGGCTTGTTCTTTCTGAGTTGTCTGCCGAAACCCGCTCCTGCATTCAGAATCTTCATGACTGAAGTTATTACAAATAGAACATTCAATTTCATTTTCAAGGGAAGAAAATTGTTATAGGTCCTTTTTGTGATCCCAGTCATACTTCTTTGTTTTGAGCTTCTCTAGTCATGATTGTCTTATAGGCAACAAATTGGGCTGCTTTGCGGCCAAAGTTATGACAAGAGAAACATTGGACATTGAATAAACTCCTGCGATTATCAAATCGACTAACCAAATGATTGTAGTTTCCATTGTCATCCATTCTTGAGGCAAGTTGAGAAGATTTTACCTGTGGCTGGTTGTAGCTTTTGTTCATCCTTAAGGTGGATTGCCCCCAATTTACGTGGTAGTCTTTGTTTATTCTTGATGCAAATCATCCCTGTTTTACCTGGTGATCTCCATTGGGCTTTTGCTCATTCCTCCTTGCTGCATCAAGATAACTTTTTTAGGTGGATGGTTTCTGCGCTTGAGATGCTTCTTCATTATATCCTAGACCTGTCTTGATTAGTGGGGAACGCTGCACATTGATAATCTCATCTAGAGTTTCAGATCCTTTAACAAATATAAGATTAAGAGCTTTAGTTTTCTCAATCTCTTTTCTAAGACCCACAATTTCACATTCCAATTTTTCATGATGTTTTTCCCTTTCAGCCAGTTGACATTGCAGAGAATCAATAATCACATTTTTCTCTTCTAAACAAATTTTGAGATTAGAAATCTCTTCATAAAGTCCTTTTGCATCTATAGCATCCATGTAATCATCATCTTCAAAAGCCATTAAAATTTTATAATGATTACCTCGTTCATCTTCGTCACTATTTGATAGTCCATCATTGTCTTCATGAGTGTAGTAACTTTTCTTGGTTACATTTTGTTTCTTGTTCCATCTAACAGGTTCCTTCCCTTTTTCAATCTTATCCTTATGAGGACACTTGGAAGAATAGTGACCAACTCTTCCACAAGCAAAGCATTTGAAAGGTAACTTACCTCAGAATCCTCCAACACCCCGTTGAAGGTTTTTGACAAAATTTGATTCGTCTTCTTCTTCTGACATGTGTCCTGACTCATAGTAGTCTCCTTTGCCTGAAGCCTTGAAGGCAACTTCTCTCCTGTCTGACGGTCCTCCTTTCCTCATTTCATAAGCAGTTAGAATCCCGTGCAGCTGTGACATGGTAAGGTTTCGTAGATTCTCTTTTTCTTCTATTGCAGAAACTTTAGATTCAAACCTAGGGGACAAAGATCTTAGAACTTTTTCAACCACAACAACCTCTTTTATTTCTTCACCCAAGTTTTTCATACAATTAACAATCTCGTCTACACGAAGGAAATCGTTAGCCACACTTTCATCGTTGTGCATTCTAAGATTTTCATACTGAATTATGAGGGTTTGAAGTTTTGCTCGTTTTACCTGTTCATCTCCTTCATAGCTCAGAACAATCTTGTCCCATATTTCTTTTGCGGATTTATACTGCATAACCTTGATGAATTCTGATTGAGATAGACATCGTAATAGGGTATTGACTGCCTTTTCATTTGTTTCATATTTCTTCTTCTCAGCCGGATCTGTAGGAGTTGCTGATGGAAAAGAGTACCATGTATCTATGATATCCCAGACTTCTGTACCAAGAGATTGAAGATAGGCAGTAACTCTTACCTTCTAGTATACGAAGTTTGTCCCATCAAAAATCGGTGGCCTGATAGATGCTTCTCTCTCGTAGTTGCTCATGATGACGGATATTCCTCCAAGCGATCAAGCTTCCTCAGAAGGGCCTGCTCTGATTCCAATTGTTGGAAATAACACTGAGAGGGGGGGGTTAATCAGTATTATTAAGTCACTTATTTTCTTTTTCAAACCCAGATCACATACGCTACTTCAGTTAGATAAAACCGCATATATACGCAACTACATAGAAGGAAACCCGCGTATGCAATGCAAACTTATAATTTAATTTATCTTACTGATGTTAACCATTAATCTATGTATCAGGATCAAATGAACAGTAACCAGAAATAGTAAAATAGATCTGAAGACGATCACACACACAAGAACACAAGATATAAGGTGGAAACCCAATGTGGGTGAAAACCACCTGCTGCAATTCATATCTATCGTCTTTTAATTAGAAACTTCTTTTTACAATGTACTGGTGTAGTCCTTTACCAGTACGCAGGCTGCAGCCTACAGAGAGCTACAACCCTCTCTCGTTCTGCAGCTTCTCCTGGAAGGGAGCTACAACCCCCCTTAGCTCTTGTACGAGCCAATATACTAGTACGTAGGTGCTGACCTACTGAAGGCTACAACCTTCTCTTCCTTCCAGGGACCACGTTTCATAAATTTTCAAACTGGATCCATGAACATCAATCAATCATCAAGAATTTATGCATCAAACAATCTCCGTTTCACCAATTAACACTGAATCAAGTAAACACTTCTCTGACAGTTGTACCCAGAACACAATAACAGTAACCACACACCAAATTCTGAACCCAGAACACTGCAGCAATAAACAGAGGCAGTTAGATCACAATTTAAAAGATATACGCTACTTCAACAACCTGAAACATGCGTGCATACACTTCTGTGTTTGGAACAACCTGCGTATACGTTGTTTTCATTCACTGAACCAGCGTGTATACGCGCCTTTGCTTCACTGAACCTGCGTACAGATCTATAAAGGATAATTCACTCTTTCAAATATTCAGACACTAATTAACCCAGATTATCAGATTTATAGATCGAGCATGCGCCACATATAATAGATCAAAATCATATAAAGATACTATCATTCAAGCTTAAAGATTATGACCCATCAATAGAACTTATCCTTCTTTATGCGCTAAGGTTCCTCCTTTATTCAGATCCAGATCTGCACCATAACCCCAAACACAAATATTTCAGATCTAGCACATATTAGATATTCAATTGATTCAGATAATCCTTGCCAAATGATCTCCTTCCCCTTTTATAGCCTTAGGCCTTCCACAATACCACGGTCCAAAACCATAATAAAACAATACCATGGGCCCAATACATGGGGTCAACACTTCTGACGAGATACCATGGTCCAAAACCATAGGTTCAAATACCAAGGACTAACTACCACGGACCAAAAGTAAGTTTTCCAACATATACCCACTTTTCCTTGCATGAAAGTGCATGTATACGTATACGCACCTTTGTAACGTCCAACCCGCGTGTATACGCACCTTAGTCTAAATGAACCTGCGTATATGTCTTTTCCTTCATTCTGAAAGCCTGAACTAAGATTTGTCACCAGATAGTGTTTCCATCAAGGAAAACACCTATGCCACAGCTCCAAACCTGTGCCATAATGCCGACAGAGAGTCTTTATGTATCATTTCTCCTCAGGAGAAGAAGGGTTGAACTTTTTGTGAAGGAGGCTTGCATTGTAATCATCTTTCAGCTAATACAGATACAGGTTGCAGTTATTTTCAAGGAACTCTAGCCCAGTGAGTTCATGGTGCTTGTACTTCATTCTTTTTGTTTTCTCATGGTCTAAAAGTCTTTATCTACATTATATCTCTTCTTTCTATGAATGCCTTGCAATAAAATACTTAGAATTATTGTTTTAAAGCTCCGTTATCTCATTTTCATAGTTATGTCTTTTGTCTTCCTAAGCTAATGAAATCATGTTTATTTATGCTCATTAGTTTCTTCCACACTATATCCTCTATACGAAACTGACAAATACTCAAATTACACCATGGCTATTGACATATAGCTCATTCTTATGTTTTCTCCTGCATTCCCACAGCCTAGACCTACTTGTGGCTCCAAACCCTAAGTTCAACAAATCCTTAAAAACCAAATGTTTAGAAACAAACAAAAAAATGCATATATCTAGCCTAAAATTCATTTTCTTTAAATTCATATCACTGATAAGAGACTTAGAGAGATCCCTCTCATTCTTAGTAGTGCTAGTACTGAGCTAACGTGGTTTGAGGTTACCCTTCTTGATTTCCTTCTCAACCTAGGAGATTGTAAGGACTAACAGAGGGGGAAATCTACTTTACATTACACAAATGAACAATTCTTGGTTGATACAAATGAAAAGACCTCCTTTCTATATATAGGAGTCTAAGGGGCCACAATATAGTCAAAGACGACATAACAATAATAATGTAAGGGCACAACAATAACAATATGGGGACAACATGGGCACAACATGGACACACCAATAAAAATAAGGGGCTACAATGATAATAATAATAAGGGAATAGACTAGTATTATAGGGGCCTAACATGCCCCTCTCCTTTAGAAAAGTGTTCTCCTCAACGCTTGAGTAGTTATAGATGATTTTGTATAAAATTCTCATCCTCATATGTGAAATATTCAGCAGGTAAGTTCTTCCACTTGATGAGATGATTTGAAATTGATCGATTTCGTAGCTGTCGAGTTCTTGTCTCTATGACTGCTTCAGGTTCCAATATTATTTTTCCTTCCTCATCAAGTTCTGGAAATATTGTTTGAACTGGGAGCTTGTCACATATAAGCTTGTTTAAGCATGAAACATAGAAAACTGGGTGAACTCGAGAAACTATAGGAAGCTCCAATTTGTATGCCATAGTACCAATATTTTGCAACACCTTGTACGAACCCTAATACTTTGGTGATAATTTATTATCCTTCTTAGATTGCTTGAGGGACATTTGTTTGTATGGTTGTAGCTATAGAAATACCCAGTCACCTACATCAAAACTTCTTTCACTTCGATGTTGATTTGCCTGTTGTTTCATTCTATTATGTGCCAAATTGAAGTTATCCTTTAAGAGTTGGAGAACTTATTTTTTATTCTCGATGTGATCTTCCACAGCTTTAACTTCTGAATGTTCACTTAAATATGATCTAATGGATGGTGGATGATATCCATAAAGTGCAATAAATGGGGTCATTTTTCTTGAAGTGTGGAAGGAAGTGTTATGCCACCATTCAACCAGAGGCAAACATTTGACCGATTGTGTATGTTGGTTAGATACAAAGCAATGAATATATCCTTCTAAACATTTGTTCACTATCTCAGTTTTCCCATTAGATTGAGGATGATATGATGAGCTATGAGCTAACTGAGTACCCAGACAGGAAAATAATTTTGTCCAAAAATTTCTAGTGAAAATGGGATCTCTATCGCTTACAATAATATTTTGGTTTCCATGTAGCTTTTGAATTGTTTCCATAACTGTAGTAGCAACTGTATTGGCTTTAAAGGGATGAGATAGTGCACAAAAGTGTGAATACTTCGTAAGTCTATCAACTACCACCATCATGACACTCTTTCCTACGAACTTGGGTAAACCTGTGATAAAATCCATTGAAATGTCATCCCAACGTTGACTTGGAATGGATAAAGGTTATAATAGACCCGGGGTCTTAATTGTTTCAAATTTATTTTGTTGGAAAACCAAACATTCCACCATAAGATTTTCAATATTAGATTTAAGACCATCCCAAAAAAACTCCTTCCTAACCCTGTGGTAAGTTTTTAAAAATCCTAAGTGCCCTCCTAAGGGAGAGGTGTGCAATTCCATAAGAATCTTTAGTTTGAGTTGGGAATTATTACAGAGGCATAAGTAATCTTTGTACCATAGCAAATTCTTTTTCCATCTAAATGTATCAGATGTACTGGGGTATTGTTCTATCTTTTGAATGAGTGCACACACTTCTTCATCATTCTTCCATTCATCCTTTGCTTCATTTATCCAATATGGTTCGATAATAGAAATGGCGCAAAGAAATGCTTCCACATCCTCATCCTTTCTTGAGAGTGCATTTGCAACAACATTTTTCTTCCCTTTTTTGTAGATGATTTTAAAGTCATAACCCAACATCTTTGTGACCCATTTTTGCTGCTCTTATGAAGATAATCTTTGTTCTAAAAATTATTTAAGACTATCATGATCTCTTTTACCTTGAAGTGTCTTCCCATTAGGTAAGGTCACCATTTCTTAAGTGCATGTAGTTTTTCCAAAATTTCCTTCTCATAAATAGCTTTGTGTAAATATTTTCTTTTGATTGGATGACTTTTGAAAGCAAGGGGTCTTTCTTCTTGCATTAAAACAACACCAATTCCATTTCCTGAGGCATCACATTCCACAATAAAGGTTTTTGTGAAGTCTGGCATAGCTAAGACTGCTACTTGGCACATTTCCCCTTTAAGATGTTCAAAGGCTTTCGTTGCTTCTGGAGTCCAAGAAAATGCATCTTTCTTCAGTAATGTTGTTACAGGTGCTGATATTCTCCCATAATTCTTAACAAACTTGCGATAATACCTTGTCAACCCAAGAAACCCTCACAGATGCTTTATGGATGTGGGGATTTTCCATTTCTTAATGGATTTAATTTTTCTAGGGTCTACCTTAACACCTTCATGAGATACAATATGACCCAAATATTCCACCTCTTGTACTCCAAAGAAACATTTGTAGGTTTTTACATATAATTGTTTCTCCTCCAATAGTTTGAGCACTCTATCAACATGTTGAACATCATCCTTCCAAGACATGTTTTAGATTAGTATATCATCAAAAAATACTAATGAAAATTTTCTAAGGAAGGGTTTGAAAATGGAATTCATCAAACCTTGAAATGTAGAAGGTGCATTGGTAAGTCCAAAAGGAATCACCAAAAATTCATAATGACCCTCATGAGTTCTAAATGCTGTTTTCGGAATGTCTTCGGTCTTCACTCCGATTTGATGATATCCTAAATGAAGGTCCAACTTGGTGAAGTAAATTGCTCTATGTAATTCATCCAATAATTCATCAATGACAGGAACAGGAAATTTATATTTAATAGTGAGCTTGTTGAGCTCCCTATAATGCGGACACATGTGCCATGCTCCATCCTTCTTGTGCACCAATACTAGTGGAGCAGAGAAAGAACTTTGACTAGGTTGAAATATACCAGCCTCTAGAATTTACGCACCATATGTTCAATTTCACTCTTTTGGGCATAGGGATATCTGTAAGGCCTGATGTTTGGAGGAACACTTCCTGGAATCAAATGAATAGAATGATCATGATCACGAATAGGTGGGATGCCTTTGGGAGTCTCAAACACCTTGGAATGACTATCCAAGACATTTTGGAGATCTAGAGAAATAGATGATTTCAACGTGGGAACCTCTAGAGAACATAATTGTGCAATTATGCCACATTGTTATTTATTTGGAAGCTTTGTCATGCCGTTAGAGAAGATTAAATTTCTCGTTTTCCTGGTGATACCCATTAATTCAACTTACTTTCCTTCTAATTTTTCTTTTAAGAAAAGTTCTTGAAAATTGAAATCTATCATACACAAAGATTGTAGCCACTAGACTCCTAGTACAACATCAGCACCACCCATTGGAATGGAAAGCATTGGACTATTCAACACATATTCTCCCATGGATAGCCTGATATTATGGCACTTTCTAGAGAAATTTATATTTCTTCCATTTGCGACCATCACTTGACACTCTGGTGTTGGATATAGGAATCAATTCAATTCCTTGACTATCTTATAATGAATAAAATTATGGGTACTGCCCAAATCAATCAACACTATTACCTTTTTCTTCTTCATATGTCCTTCTATCTTGATAGTTTGAGGAGTGGTTATTGAAACCAATGCATTACAAGATATGGTTGGATTCCTCTCTCCTTTCTGCAGGCTTTGTTCCGGGTATCTATCCTCTTCTTTTGATGTTTCTTGTTCCTTTTCTTCTTCCTCTCCTCAATCTACGTAAAATAATTTATTCTTAGCACACATATGACCTTTAGTATATTTCTTATCACAACTATAACAAAGCCCTTTTTCTCATTTTCTTCCAATTTCTATGGTGTCAACCTTGTAGGTTGTGGAAGGCTAGGGGAAACACCACTTCCATCTTTATAGTTGTGATTGGTAGGCTTCCTTGTAGCCATAATTTTTCTTTCAATTTTTGTTGCCAACCTGAATGCCTTCTCCAACGAATCAGGTTCCCAAATGCAAACCTCATGTTGGATGTTATCCTTTAATTTCCCTATGAGCACATCATTCCTATGCTCCTGTTGAATATATTTTACCCTTATATTCAATTTTTGGAAATCCTCAATGTGCTCCACCATTAAAACTTTGTGTTTGAGATTTATCAATTGGCTAAAAAATGTGTTTTTTTTTTTATCTTCATAATTTGCTATCATTTCGTCAGTAAAAATTGCCCAAGTGAAAATTTGTTTATGAGAGAAAATCCATCGATACCATACAAAATGATTGGATTCCAAATATAAATTTTCAATGCGTACCTTTTGTGTGTTTTTCACATTATGGAGATCGAAATATTGCTCCATCTGTAATATCCATGTTATAGGATCCTTGCCATCAAACTTCCTCATATCAATATTTGGAACATTTTGGGTCTTCAATCCAATGTTAGAGTCTATGAAATCATGATTAACATTTCTTTTGTTCTCATAATGAGTTTCCTTTACTACCCTTTCTCCATTAGTAAGCATTTCTTGTAGCAAATTTGTCAAATCTATCTTCAAATCTTCCATGTTGTCTTTAATTTTTTCTTCTATACTATCCATCTTAGCTTCCATGCCATCCATCTTAGATTCCATGTCATTCATCTTAGATTCCACACCATTCTTTAAACCATCCATCTTAGCTTCCACACCTTTCTTTAAACCATCCATCTTAGTTTCTGTTACTTTTTGTGAGACTGAAATTTGTTGCACTTGATCTTGTAATTTTGATATATCATGTTACATTTCTTCCTCTTATTCATGAGTCATGGTAGAGCTTTCATGCTTCTTACTAGGTGTTTCCATTTTCTTTCTTTGACGCATCAATTAATGATAATTATGCTTCACTATGTCCTTTTAATTATTTCAAACTAATTTTTCAAACCAAACTTATGCAAACTTTTAAAAGGGCTACACACCTTTTTTGGCTTTGTAGGAGCTCAATATTGAATCGGTTGTATCTCAGTAATTGTGGATCTCCAAGGTCTAAAATTTCTTCCTATGGTAGCCCTCTCAATTCATGTTCCAACCCTGAAAGTCTGATCAAAATTGGATTCTACAAGAAAGCGTTACTCCAAATCTTCCACGATGACCTGATTATACACTTGTTCAATAGAGCGAACTTGTACGAAGTTCCATGTGTCACAATTTCGACCTTCAAACTTGAAATCGATAGACATAACACCATTTTCCACTCCATTTCTATACATTTTTACGAAATTTCAATATGATTCTTAGAGAGAACGTTATAACGATTTTCCCCCGGTCCCCTATTTCATATATAATTCGGGAGCTTGCAAAATCCCTAACTTCCTTGGATCATATCTTTGAAATTATAGGGAGATAAGATTTGAAATTTGTACCTAAGGTTCATCAAGATTTATTCTCAAATGGGTTTTAATTTTAGGTTCTGAGACGTCGTAGAAAAAGGTTATAGCAAAAATTCCACAATGACCTATTTGAAGCAGCAAAACCCTAGAATCCAAAGCTCTGATACCAATTGTTATGCAACCAGCTCACAAAATAGAAGAAAAGATAGAGAAACGACTCCAAAATCATCGTTTTCTAGGGGGTAACCTCCTTTACATTACACAAATGAAAAATTCTTGGATGATACAAATAACAAGACCGCCTTTCTATATATAGAAGTCTAAGGGGTCAAAATATAGTCAAAGCCGACATAACAATAATAATGTAAGGGCACAAAAATAACAATAGTGGGCTTCTATGGGGCACAATAATAGAAATATGGAGATAACATGGGCACAACAAAAAAATTAAGGGGGTATAATGACAATAATAATAAGAAAATACACTAGTATTATAGGGGCCTAACATGTACCCCTTGTCCAACATTTCCTTCAACTGCAAATTTAACTCAACCAACTCAGGTGTGCTCATTCTGTAAAGTGATTTTGATGTTGTGGTTGCCCATAGAACCAACTCAATAGAATATTCTACCTCCCTGTCAGGTGGAAACTCTGTAATGTCCTCAGGGAATACATCCTAAAACTACTACAAAACTGGATATCTTCTTAACACATCTACATCCTCAACCTCCTTACCCTTGTCACTAGAAATGTGTACTACAAACATCACACTACCTATTCTGAAACTACACTTAGCTTGCATAGTGGTAACCATCCTCACTAATGTAGGCTTCTTCTTCCCCTGTAAAGTCCTCTTTTCCCCACTATCATCCACACACTCAATGGCCTTGTCAAAGAAATCCACTTTGGTACTGTGAAGGTATATCCAATCCATACCCAAAATCATACTATATGAACCCAATGGAAACACATTCAAATGTGTTTTTGTAGGCATGCCATTTAACTCAAATGCACAAGCTCTTACCCAATGGTGAACTTGCTTCTTTGTACCTATAGTCAAATGTGCCAACCAAGATACTATATGCACTTATTTTATGAAACCACACTTATCCACCAGGTAAGGATTAATATAACTATAGTTAGATCCAAGATGAATCAAAATAGAAGCAACTTGATCATAAAACTTACCATCCATCTCAATGATCGATGCCTGATGATTCATCTGCTAGTTGTTCACAACTGCATAGATCGGAGGAATGCTATGAGAAACATCACCAACTATATGTGTCTCCTGATCAATGTAGATCTGGGGTCTACCACCACTCTGATAGTGTGGAAAATCCCTCTTACGATGATCCTTATCACATATCCAACACTGCAATGGTTCCCTACCATTGCCTCTAGCTTGTTTCTCTCCACGTCCTCTCTCAATTGTATTGAATCTCTTCTAAGGAACTATATTATCTTTCTCGGTTTCATCTTTAGGTCTTCCTCTCTTTGGTGGCCATTTTCCTTTAGCTTTCTCATTTTTTTCAAGTCATGCTTGGGCTCCACTTTGTGCTTTGACTGCTCATAACAATGCTTCAACTTTCAGATGGCCTCCTCTAATGATCTAGGCTCATCAAACTCAATCTGGTCTCTGTATACTACTAGAGATCCACTGCTGAATCTCTGAACCTTGGCCTTCTTCTCCCTGAGGTAAAGCACATATCTCAACAACTCTAAAAATCTGCTAGTATACTAATCATCTATCATAGAACTCAACCATGTTAGAAAAATATTATATATGACAGAGAAATGCAAGACATATAATATGCGGAAAAACAAAAACACATAAACCAGAGAGACATAGATATACGTGGTTCACCCAGTTTGGTCTACATCCAACCTGAACAGCCAGTCCTTCCTTTTTATTATCCAGCAAAATAAAGAGACACAACCTACGACAGATCTGCTGTAATATCCTCTGTTTCCTCTCACAGTCTCACTCTCTGTTTCTCGCTCGGAGAGTACACATCTATTACACAGCCTCAATACAATGCCCTCATACAAAGAGAGGGGTTGCCTTTTAGGGAAAAAAAACCCTGATCTATACATAAGTTCTATCATCAGATCATCTGCCTAATGAATGGCCTAGATTGACTAGAAATTACTATACTTTTACAAGGCAACTTTACATTTGTTTTTAGCTTAGGGGGCGCTGCCCCTGAAACCCCCGTCAGGGGACCGCTGGCCCCCGGACCCCCCAGCCGGGGGAGATCAACCCCCCCCCCCCCCCCCGAACCCCTATGGGGGGAACATGTCCCCCCCTACACCCCCCCACATGCAGGGGTTTACAAACTTCCTAGGGTAGAGATCCAGTTGAAATAAAGACCTCTAAATAATCATGCTCCACACCCAACAATCTCCCACTTGGAGAATGATTGTAGCAACTCCACTGCTGCTTCATTTGTTGGACAATGACTCCTCTTTGGACTTGGTTGTTTCTCATCTTCATCATCATCCTTGAAGACCAATTGAAACTGAGCATATTCTCAGTTTCTCCCTGGTTACAACTTTTGTTAGCATATCTGCAGGATTCTGGCTAGTGTGTATCTTTTCCAGCTTCAACTCTCCATCTTCCAACACTGATCGTATGAAATGGTACTTGAGATATATGTGTTTAGTCCTGGAATGAGATGTTGACTTCTTTGCAAGATGAATGGAACTTTGGCTATCACTGTATAATGTGCCCATATCATGCTCCTTACCCAATTCACTCATAAACCTTTGTAACCAGATCATTTCTTTACTAGCCTCTATAGCAGCAACATACTCTGCTTTTGTTGTTGAAAGTGCAACAACATTTTGGATTTTTGAATCCCAACTGACAGTTGTTCCACCTACAGTAAATACATATCCTGTAGTGCTCCTCCTATTATCTCTGTCACCTGCCATATCTGCATCAACATATCCATGTAGAGAAATGTTTGAACCACCAAAGCATAATGCTTGATTTGTGGTACCTTTCAAATATCTGAGAATCCATTTCACTGCCATCCAATGTTCCTTTCCTAGATTGTTCATGTACCTGCTTACAACTCCCATTGCATGTGCAATATCAGGCCTTGTGCAGACCATTGCATACATTAAACTTCCAACTGCTTATGCATATGGAACTTTAGACATATAATCCATGTCTTCTTGGGTCTTTGGGCACATTTCCTTACTTAGTTTGAAATGGCTAGCAAAAGGTGTACTAACTGGTTTTTCATTGTGCATATTAAATCTTTTCAATACCTTTTGTATGTACTCATTCTGAGACAATGTTAATTTGTGATTTTTCCTATCTCTAGTGATTCTCATACCAAGGATTTGTTTTACAACTCCCAAATCCTTCATTGCAAATGAATTTGCCAATTTTCTTTTGAGCACATTTATTTCCTGCATGTTAGACCCTGCAACAAGCATGTCATCTACATACAATAACAATATAATATAGCTACCATCATCTTGCTTTTTCAGATAAACACAATGATCAGAGTGACATCTAGTATAACCTTGTTCAGACATAAACTTGTCAAATTTTAGATACCACTGCCTCGGAGCCTGTTTTAAGCCATACAAGCTCTTCTTCAACCTGCACACTAGATTCTCCTTCCCTTTCACCTCATATCCATGTGGTTGTTGCATATATATCTCTTCCTCCAAATCCCCTTGGAGAAAGGCTGTCTTTACATCTAACTGCTCAAGATGCAAATCTTCAACTGCTACTAGACTTAAAATAGTTCTGATTGAAGTCATTTTAACAATAGGAGAAAATATTTCATCAAAATCAATACCTTTCTTCTATGCAAACCCCTTCACCTTAAGTCTAGCTTTGTACCTCTGTTTTCCTCCATCTTCTTCCTTCAACTTGTAAACCCATTTATTTTGCAACGTAGTTTTACCTGCAGGCAACCTGACTAAGTCCCAAGTATGGTTATGCATTAAGGAGTCCATCTCTTCTTCCATGGCTAGCTTCCACTTCTTCCTGCTTTCAACCTGCATTGCTTCTTCATAACATTCGGGTTCACCAGAATCAGTCAACAATAAATAATATAATAAAGGAGAGTATCGTTCGGGGGGTATACTTATCCTCGTAGATCTTCTAACACAACTTTCAGGTGTTTAGGGTGCCTGTTGCTGTTGTGGTGGTTGCTATTGTTGTGGTTGTTGATCATTATTATTTTCAGGTACCTTTACTTTTTCAATGATCTCATCAAGAGCTGTGTATTCCTTGTTTTCGTTTCCTGCAACTGATTCTTATACAAGACCTTTTCATTGAATATTACATCTCTGCTCCTAATGATTTTGTGATTTTCATAATCATATAAGTGATAAATAAAATCATTAACACCTTATCCAATAAAGGTACATTTTTTTTTATTTTGCCTCAAGCTTTGTTCTATTTTCTTTATTAATATGGACAAAGGCCTCACAACCAAAAGGCTTTAAAAAGGATTAGTTTACCTTTTTTCCTGTTCATGCTTCCTCTGGAACACCACCATCCAATCCTGCACGCAATACTGCATGCAATCTCATGCACCTCGCACGCTCCATGATTGTTCTGTTCATCCTTTCTAACACACCATTTTCATGTGTTGTTCTTGGAACTGTCTTCTCTCTGCGAATTCCATGCTTTGAACAGTACCTATCAAACTCTTTGCTGCAATATTCACCTCCATTGTCTGATCTGAGACACTTCAATTTCTTTCATGTCTCAATCTCAACCAAAGCTTTCCATTTCTTGAAAGTATCAAATACATCAGATTTATTTTTAATAGAATAAATCCAAGTTTTTGTAGTTGCATCATCAATAAAAGTAACATAATAATGAGAGCCACCGAGAGATGATACCTGAGTAGGTCCCCATACATCTGTATGCACAAGCTCTAATTTTTCGTTCTTCTTTTCTTCCCAACTCAAAGAAATCTAACTCTTTTCTTGTTATCAGGAAAACTAGTGTTCATTCAGAGCTGCTAGTCCCACTAAGATGGGTAGCTATCTTAAAAACAAAAAATTTAAGGTTACTTGTGTTTTCCTTTATGAGAGATAGATGAGAGAGAAGCAGAGAGTACCAACCTCAGTCTTTCGCTTGGCTCCTTGCTTGTTTCCTCTCTCCCTTGATAGAGCTTTCATCACTCCTTCCTCACTTGTCCCGCTTCAAAGAACACCTGTAGAGTCAAAGCAACAAAATACCATCAAAGCATAGAGATCTATAACCATAAACAACATATGATCAGATGTATATTAACCATACAAATGCATACACAAATACAAGATTCAGAGATATACAAGTATATGGAGGAAAACTCAAATAGCTTTATTGATAGAAGTAGTAGAAGAGAGGATTACAACCAAGCTGTCTGATCCAGTTCCATCCTCCCAACATGAAAGCCCTATTCACCTCATGAAAAGCTTAGATCACCCAATAATACAATGTTTCACAGAGAAACCAACAACACTTCCTTCCAAAATACAAAATTCTAGTCTCTGGATCTCTGGGATGAGGGATCCATATATAGATATTTGCAGATGGGTGAGTCAGCTTCTAGGATTTCGATTAATTTCATTTCACTGATAGTTCTTGGTTCCACTTGGAGATTACATGATCTCTTACTCATCCCTAGGCAAATTTAGATTGGCAAGTGTCAAATGAGCAGTTTCTAGAAGATTCTCTGGGTTTCCACCTAGCAAACTGCCTCTTCCATTTGTCTGCTCTCGCTCATCGCACCCTACAGAAGGGATTTTCAGTATGCATCACACTTTTTTCATGTAGCAGGTGAGATGCATCGTACCCTTAGCACTGAGCAGTCTGTATGGTCCAGTTTTGACCAGTTCTCAATAGTTTTTTAGGGAGAACTTCTGGGAGATGAGGTAATCAGCTGGCCTTGTTCCTTTAGGGTATGAACAACACTTTTAGGGGCTTAGAAGCCCCTGGTTTATGGACATATGATATTGGAGTTGCAGTGCCCAACTATGTCTATAATAGTTGCCCCCTAAAGCATGAAGTCGTAAATCTTTTGATGTCGTGTGAAATGATTTATCATGAGGATCCAAGGTTTTTCGAACTGGAAGGTGACCTGTAATAAGATACAGTAAAATACATTATCTTCATAATATTTTCATGATCTAGTTGAGGCAGGCATTCCCATGCTCAGCTTTATAAATTCATTTTCATGTACATAGGACAGCAACTGTGTTTGTGGTAGACTGATGATTCTGGTAAAGCCATCATCCCTTAGCTTGGATGATTATCTGTGTAGCTATGACGTACATTTGATGTCTTTATCTTCTTGAATATATTGCGGCCCAGATGGATGAAACTAGATTCAGGGTCTTCAAACTCGTTCAATCTTCACCTGAAGTACAAGCCGATACATGTGAAATGATGTTCTGGTGTCAAACATGGAAAGACATCGCCTAATTACTAGCCAATGATGTAAGTTGTTAATAGGTGCGAGAGGAATCACCGATAATGATAATGACCCCAAGGTACTGCAGTACAATTCACGTGGTGTGAATACATGAGCCGATGTCAAACACCATGCAAAATCTTTTGGTCGAAGGCCATTGATGTAAACCTGTCGCCGGAAGTGAGAAACTTGCCATTGAGGCATGCAAGCTTCAAAGTACTGAAAGGGTTGTTCCTAAGTTGACTTCTTGGATAATGAGCTGAGGTCAATAGGAAGTGACCTGTCGTAGGAGGGCCTTAATGAATCCCACATCTACGACACGAAACAGAGAAAATGATTTTGTGGAGGTGAAAACGATCTGTTGATACAAGGTTCAAGGTGGCGGTCATGAAAGAATGAAGCATGAAGGTATTGGAGCAGATGAGATGTTAGCTAGGTTAGTGAATTCTCTGAGCAACTTCTCTTGAACATATCAGCGACACTGAAATGGATTGGTAGCATTAACCCCAAGATGGATGGTACGGAGGACCAATGGTGATATGACCGGTGAAAGGAATAACCCAACCCAAGTCAATCATGGTGATGGAGTGAAAGTGTCATGTTCAAGAGTGACTTGCTACCAATGAAGTTATTCAAGTTTTCTTCCCTTTTTCCCTAGTCATTGCTGACTAGTACCTCTTTATTTTTTTCAAGCTTGAGGAGGATAACATATGCTTGTTCTATAATTTTCCCTTTGAGCAAACCTGTCGCTATGTTTTAATGAGCCTAGCGATAATGAAACTCGCTCTTGTCTACATGGACAAGTTAGTCACTATTGTTTTAACGAGTTTAAAGACAAAGATAACTCGGACCTTTTCAATTTTAGAGAGTCTAAAAAGAGATGGAAAGGCAACTCCAGTACTCCTTTTTTGTACTATAATCCCTTAAGTCTGAAAAAGTATAAAATAATACAAAATGGATGACTTTTCAATAGTTTTAACGAGCCGAACAAGACAAACCCTCGATATTTTTGTTAATGATCCCTCAGGTACAAAAAGATTAAAATATGGAGGAGGGATGGCACTTCCAATGACTTTAACGAGCTGGAGAGGCCAATTGCTCGACAATCTTTTCATGTTTTACAAGTCAGATGAAAAGAGCTTAAAGGAGATTCGTCTTTGAGGAACGAGTGATGTTTTCGGGTAGCAGCTGGTTTCAAGTGAGGTTTGGAACTTTTTAATCACGGTAGTGTAAAGAAGGTGGCTAATAGAATCACTCATCGCAGTTGTTCCTCAAAAGGGCAAACAATCAAATGGAGGCGTATGATTGGCTAAAAAAGAGTGGAGGTGATGGTAATAACACAACCAACGTTCAAAAGCTGATAATTATGCGATCACAATGGTTATTTACCGAAGGTGGGTTCATTTTTTAATGAGCTTGAACTCTGGGGGAACATTTTCTCATTGCTAGGTTTATTTTTTAACGAGCTTGAACTTTGTGTAAACCTGCTCGTGATAATAGTCAAAGATGTTCGATTCACCATTAACACTATGTTCTCTTGACGGTCATACTACCTGTTCAATTGCTCCATCAAACTAATTAGAAATGTACATACATTCTTGAAAAATGAGTAAAAAACTAATACCTTACTTGAATTACATGAGAAATAACATAAAATTAGTTTTTACCTCTCATTTTACCATTTCATTCAAATTTTGGATTGTTGGGGGTCTGGAGGAGTTTCCCCCCTCGATTTTCATCAGCTGATTTTGGGAGATTCTGTGGATGATTTTTGGTGCCATCTAGACTAGGTAGGAGCGAAACCTGAGCTCTTCAATTGCATTATTTCCTTTTCTGATTCTGAGCATGTTTTCTTGCTTTTCTAAGCCTCTAGGGTTTGAACATTTCGTTCTCTCCCCATTGCACCTAGTACACATATAAAGGTGTGATGCATACTGAGCTGGCCATTGGCCAGTCAATATGCATCCCACCTAGTACACAGCTAGGGTGCGATGGGTGCAAGGAGGAAAGTTTATGCACTGATTTTCGATGGAATTTTTTCCTATTTTTGCCCAAATAAGGATCCTAATTCTTCTCTTGTTTGTTTTTCATAGATTCATCAAAGCAATATGATCGTTACATGGCGTGAACGCGAGCATGAAGAGGAGGATATGATTGCTTTACATGATCTGGGTACAGTAACTGCATTACGGAACTGTGGCTTGATCAAGTTCTTCCACATATCTAGCATGAGGCAACAAATCAATTTGTTGCAATATTTTCTTGATGCATGGGATCCTACCAACTAAGTGTTCCAGATTAGAGGTAAATCCATCCCTTTGACTATTGAGGATGTCCAATTTTTGACTGGTTTGTCGAGGCGTGGTGCCCCTCTCTCACTATCAAGTTCCGCCCGTGGGGGTGAATCCGTGAGGGATTACATTCACCGATACTGTAGAGATGGATCTCAGCCGGACAGGGATGACAAGATTAGTATTAGAGACGTTACTGACTGGTCCTTGAAGACTATCTTATTCACCTTTGCTAGATTGGCTGGCAACGCGACTCTTCACTTAGCCAACAGGTCCTATATGCAGTATGCCTTGTAATGCCTTGAACCAAAGGTATTCAACTGGTGTGACGCAATACTTCCGGTGATAAAAGAATAGCTTACCAAGGTGAAGAATGGAAGATATAAGAAATTTGGTTATGGCTCTATTCTGAACACTTTCGCCTTGGAGAAGGTCCCCTGATATAGCCACAGTACATTTCACTTGGAGTGCCAGCGCCGACAAAACCACGGATGCAGAGATGGGTCGATATTATGGCCAGACATGCTGTTCAGTAGCAGATTTCATTCTCTGATGCCTTTTTTGAGTGGTTCAACCATCATCTGATGGTTTATGCCGAGTATCCATATGCCGGGATGGATTTTCGGGGTGACCCAGATTTGGTGTTGTCGGCTAGCGGGTAGTGGGGTATCATAGGTAAAAATATCTGACCATGTCTCTGTTTATTGTTTTTATAATGTTCTTGTGTTTTTTAAATGTTATCAAGACTAATCAAACTCATGTATTCATGCAGATATTGGACCAGTGCGACCAACAGTGAGCCCGAGGGTAGCAACTGCTATTCTAGCAGGAGAGGCTATAGAGAGGGCTGTCCTTCGCGATCTGGATGTAGCTGAGACCCTTGTAGTATTGCAGGATCAGATCGAGGGCCTCACCCTTGGTATTCTAGATGTGAGGACCGACGAGTTACCTCTGAGATTACAACGCCATATTACTGGCGTGCCGAGTCGATGGACTAGGCTCCTACGTATGATCTCACAGGCAGTGACTTGTTATCACCAACACCATTAGTCTAGGGTGCTCTTCTGCATTTTTGAGTTTTTTGGTCGCATGACCGATTTTGTCCTGGACACAGAACATTTTGAAAAACTATAAACAGTTATATATATTTTTTATTTTCAGAGCTTTATTTTGGTTAAGTTATATGATCCTGATGCAAATGTTGATGAAATTCTTTTCTTTTATAAATGTTGCAAATGTATATCTAACACATAATTTGCTAATGAATCAGTTAATGTGTTTAAGTTTCTGGAAATGTGTTGATATTGAATAGAATCAAACTGCCTTTCCAAAATCCTGACCCTTAGGAACATACGATAGATAGTTGGATTCCGAACGAAATAGATGCCAGTAAGCTGTAGGATGACGAGTTGTGAGTCTAGCCTGACAACAAGTTAGCGTATGCCACGTGCGATGGCATCAAAGAAAAGTTCTATCAATGTGTTGTACTCAGTGATGTTGTTCGTTGATCGACCAATACATACCCCTCTGAAACTCACTAACTCGCCACTTGGATCAAAAACGGCCCAGGCTGCAGAAGATAGGTTCCACGTACTACAACTAGCTCCGTCAACGTATCTAAAAAATGATTCCAATGGGTTCAACATCTGCAACAAATGAAAAATTGGATTACCTAACCAAAATGATCACTCTTGAAAAAAACAAAAACGTAACAAAATCATATAAAGAGATCACTGTACACTTAGTCAAGCATAGTAACGCTTAAGGTACAACCCGTTTCGGGGTTGCGATAGTGGAATCCCATCATAATCTACTAGCTCATAGGCACCTTTTGCTAAGACTCACTTAACAATGTAGGGACCCATCCATAATGATTGGAACTTACCTGCTCCCAATTTATCGGATTCTTGATCGTAAAGTAAGACCAGGTCGCCTTCAGAGAAGACACGGGGTTTGACATTCTTCTCAAACTATGCCTTGACTCATTTCTTATGAGCTTCGTCAGCTAAGGTGGCATCACGACGATTTCATCCAATTGGATTAGTTCCAAGAAACGAACCTCTTCCTCTGAAGTTTTGGGGAGAAGGTCGACTGCGATCTTGAGAGATGAAATCTCACAGTGAATCAGTAAGACTGCTTCGAGGCCATACACCAACTAAAAGGGTGTAAATCCAGTTGCATTTCTTACCGATGTCTGGTATGCCCACAAGGTTGAGTATAGGATTAGGTTCCAACTCCATTTATGGACTCCAATGATCCTTTTCAGCATGCACTTCAATACTTTGTTGATCGCCTCAACTTGTTCGTTAGCTTGCAGATAATACGAAGTGGAACTGTCATGGGACAGTCCTAGTTTGGCAGCCAATTCAACCATCATGTGATTGTGGAAATGTGATCCATGATCTGTGACCATAACTTGTGGAACACCGAATCTGGAGACTACATGATTGAAAAAGGAAATAGCAGTCATTTCACCGCTGTTGTTTAATGTAGGCACCGCCTCGGTCCATTTCGTAAAATAGTCAAGTGCGACTATGAGATACCCATGCCCCCCAGCCGAGGTGGGGTTACATGTCATGAAATCTATGCCCCATCTGGTGAATGGCCCAACAACAACTACTGGATGTAGAGGTGTGGGTGGTATTCTAGTTTTGCGGTCGAAGATTTGACAAGCATGCCAACTTCTGACTGCAGTTATGCAATCTTTGAACATTGTTGGCGAGAAGTAACCTGCTTGTAAAATCTTTTGTGCCGTAGCATAACCAGATTGATGCCCCCCACACGCGCCTGAATGAAAATCATTCAGAACTTTTTCGGCCTCCTCATGGCTAAGGCACCTTCACAGAACTATATCGATACCACAACGGTAAAGTGTATCACTGACGATCATGTAGTCTTTTGCTTGGTATCAAATACGCCATTGTTTTGAGTGAGATTTATTAGGCATATATGTTTGGGTTTGGCAATAGATGATTATATCTCCATACCACGAATCGCTCGACGATATCAGAAACAAAGATTCATCCATGATTGATGCTTTGGATGTTGAATCATTGGTCGACAATGGGAAGTCGCATAGTAACTCCACGAAAACTAGAGATTCATTTGATTTGGATTTTACGAATTCTAGATCAAATTCTTGCAAAATAGCTATCCATTTCGAATATTTGCCCCCAAGTAACTGAAGCGACAAGATGTAAGTCATAGGGTTGCAATCTGACAAAATGGTAGTTTTGCAAAGGAGGATATAGTGTCGAAATCTCTGTATTGTTTGAACAGCTACAAGAGCCAGCTTTTCAACATAGGAGTACTTGCTTTCTGTATCATTTAAGTTTCGACTTAAATAATAGACAGGATGTTCAATTCCATTGTCTTCTTGAACTAAAACCATTGCGATGGTCGTATCTACCACGCTAGATACAGGTTAAAGTCTTTTTGATAGTCAGGAGCGTACATTAATGATGCTTTTATTAGGGATTCCTTTAGAGCGTCAAAGGAAGCTTGTGCAACTTGATCCTAGTTGAAGGGCACTTCTTTCTTCAAAAGACGCATATAACCTTTAGCAAGTTCGGCGTAATTTGGAATGAACCTCCTTAGAAAGTTTGCTTTCCCTTGGAGTTTCTAAATCTGAAGCAAATTTGAAGGTGGAGGCATATCGATGATTGCCTGAACCTTACATGGGTCGAGATGAATCCTGTCCTTTGAGACTACAAAGCCAAGTAAATGACCAGAACCGACACAAACACACACTTGTGCAGATTGAGTCATATCTTGTAGTGTCAGCGACGTAGAAATATAGCTCTCAAATGCCGCAGATGATCAGTCCACTTTCGCGAATGAGCCGGAAGATCGTTGAGATATGGTTGAACGATGTTCTTGATGTCATGGAAGGCATAATTCATAGCCCTCTGAAAAATTCCCCCTGCATTCTTTAAACCGAAAGGTAGCTTACGGTACGCGAATGTGCCCCACGAACAAATAAATGCAGTCTCTGACTAGTCCTGTGGGCGGATATTTACTTGATTATACCCGGAAAATCCATCCATAAATGAAAAGATTTCGCATCCGACGCATTCATCAATTTTCCGGTCGATGAAGGGAGTAGGGTAGTTGTCCTTTGGACAAGCTTGATTTAGATCCCTGTAATCGACGCACACTCTAATTGTTCCCTGCTTTTTCATCACATGAACAATGTTCGATACCCAATTAGTTAGAGGAACTGGGTAAATGAAACGAGCATGTAAAAGTTTTTCAACTTCTGGTGGATTTCTTCGGGTGCACTTGCCGAAGCCGTTGTCGTACCGGTTTGACATCTGGATACATCTGAATTTCATGTTCAACTATGCTCGAGTCAATGCCTGGAATTTCTTCATATGACCATGCAACGACATCTCTGAACTCACGAAAGAGAGCACAATATATTTCCAATTCTGAAGAAGAACAAGATTTGCCGACATGAATATTCTCTACAACATCTCGTTTGGTCGAGATATTTATGGCGATATTTTCTTCAATATTGGAGAAATTTTGCTCGGAATCCACGGTATTTACAGTATTTGATAGAAAATAAAAAACCGAAGGATGATTAAGGTCACTGGAACAATCTTCGTGGTAATCCGGAAGATGGGAACGATGGTGGTAATCTTCCCATGGTGCCTCTCCTATCATCATTAACTAAACAATTCCTTCATTTGTAGGATGTACATGCGACCAAGGATTTGAAGAGGTACCATACTCCTTAGACCTATCTATCCAAACACTCGATGAGCATTGATTTGGGTTTGCCACCCAGGCCGAGAACATTGATTGCTACAATATTTCTATTGGGCTTGGAGGCAATACCTAGTGATGATCCATTCTAACATCATGTTCGGAAATCCTCTGAATCTTTGTAGAGATAGAAGATACCATATTGTAGGTTCCCACCGTGGCCACTTCCGCCAGATTGTTTGGAGGCGGTAGGGCAAAAGTCAATGTAGGGTCTTTTAGGAGGCCTACTCCGATATTTTGAAGTGATTGAGAGCTTCCATGGATCATCGGAATGCTTCCCGTAACTTGTGAACTATTGGGGAGGAAGGTTTGTTGATCAATGATTGTAATACCTCTTTGAAAAGGAAATGAAATCTTTCTGAACTATGTTGACACAACTGAAGCCATAGCATAAATCCAGGGCCTTCCCAGTAGGATTTTGTAATCGAGGTTTCCATCGATAACTTCGTCATCAATTTCTACTGTTTTGCCCCATAGTTCAACTTGCAAGCTACTTAAGATCCTGTACGGGGTGTATGTTTTTCCATCAAATGCTTTTAATGTCGTTGACGATCTTGACAAGGGTGGTGATCCTAAAGTTTTCTAGCGACTCATTGACATAATGCAGGTAGATTCCCCCTCATCAATAATTGTTCGATGAATAGTTTTTCTGAGGGCTTTCACTTGTATGAGGAAAGCGAGTTGAGCTGGTAACTGAGGTTCATATCCTGTATGATTAAACGCCATGAGATTGGAATCCGCTGGGTCAATCCCACCTATTGCTGATAACAGAACCTGCTTTTGGGAGGGGCAATTTTGCAGTTCTTGAAGTGTCGACATAGCGGATGGCGATTGGGCCAGATCCTCTACTATATTATAATTCTGTGCTGCTTAGGCACGAGGATTAAATGTTGATTTGTGTACTACTCCCTTTGGCAGCTTTATTGTTAGCTCAGGAATGATGGGTGGCACAACTTCGGTTGAAGTTGTTGTCGAACTACTAGGTTGATCTGCAGCCTTGTTGTTCGACAGTTGTGGATTCCCGTAATCTTTATTCCTTGTCGATATCAAAGCATCATTTTGTTGTTTCGAAATGGACAACATAAGCACTTGGGACAGGGAAGCATTGTCGCTAGCAACCAGATTGGTTTCTGGGTTTGGAAACAGATCGATCAATACTGCTGAGGTTTTTGAACTCTTAAAGAATTTCTTAATCTCAGCTTTATATGGACAATCCTTCATCCAATGGTCTTCATCACATATGTGACATGCCGAAGGAGGTTTCTTTTGCCCAGAAGGGTTTGCAAAAGATTTTTCAAGGGACGAGTCATCCTGTTTCTTCTTTTTTTCTTTTCCCTTTATTCTTGCCCCGTGGTTGCTTCGGTTCTTTGCCTTTGTCAGTCGACACGGCATTAACCTCTGAGGCAAGAAGTTCTTCATTTGCATTTTGACCAGAAACCGTACGGGCTTTCTTAGATGTAGCCTTTGCGGTTTTCGTGCTGGTCGTACCTATCACACCATCGTCGGCATGAGAGTCTTTGTTTGATTTAGGAGGAGGAGGAATGGAAAACTCTAGTCTAGGAGCATGAGGGATTTTGTCATAGAGCATGCCAGACTAAGTATAGATCAAGTCTAGATATTGTGCACGAGCAATGACTTTCTCTTCAGTGACAACTCCCCCCTTAGCCACATCTTCTGTAATAGAAGGTAACAATGACTTAATAAACCATTTAGCTAGCAGTTGATCAGGAACATATGTTTTTACCATTCAACGACGACGTCACCACTCATGAATATGATCAGATATGTGAGTGGTTGTCATTTGCTTAAAATTGGTAAGAAGCTCCGTTCATGTTTCGTACCTTATTGGTAACTGAAAATTGGTTAAAAAGGTGGTGGCAAGGGTGCTGAAGTTATCGAATGAAGCTCTAGGCAATTCGATATACTATTTTGTTGCTGGACCAGTTAACGTTCTCTTAAAAAGGCGAAGTCTAATTGAATCATCATTGAGATTGTTGGACGAACACCACAGATGAAAGGTCATCACATGATTTGATAGATCTTCACCCAGATTTCCATTGAATTTAGGAATATCTTATGGAATTTTATGAGGAATCGCTGGCCACCAAGGGGCATAAGCAATTAGATCATTTGTTAGCCGATTCAAATCTGGTAATTCTAAAGTTGCTATGAAAGGCAACTGTTGATTCAAGTTTGGCAAAGCATACCTAGGATAAGATGGGATCACCTAAGCCATGGGTCTTTGCATACCAGCATAATGTATTTGATGTTGATAACTTTGATAAGGCTGATGGGCATAACCATTATGATATGATTGATGGTGACCGTTTTGAATATACAACTGCCCATTACCCGCAAATCTTTGTTGCTCAAGTCCTCGGTAAGCTTGCTAGAATTGCGGTTGTTGATATTGCACCAACAATGGCTGTGAGACCATTTGATATTGCCCAATACTGGATGTTTCACCAAGATGAGGGGTTATATTACCTTTTTGAGCTTGAGTCGCTTCAGTTAAGGAGCCACTAATCGGCGGTTGTGATTGTGTCGTGGAGACAAGAGGCTGTTGCATTATGACCTAAGAGACTTGAGGTTGACAGACAAGCAACGCTTGTACTTGTGACATCGTCACAATAGCTAGTGTAGTGGGAATGTTCGACACATGTTTATTTTTTTGCATTGAATATACAACTCTTGGCTATTGAGGTAGTATTGGCACCCAACCACTGGATGAAATTCCAGCTTGACCTGAATTATGTTGTGGACTCTCATATGGTTGTTCTCCTGGAGGGAACAATGAAAAGGCATAATGCCCCCCATATGGCGGCAACCCAGTGTTCAAAGGGAAAATTGGTCTTTGTAGACTGGACTGCCCAAATTGATACTGTCGTGAAGGATCAATTTTATAAGACTCAACAGAAGAAATTCCAGATATTATTCCGAATGAACAAATGGGAATAGACCATACCATCAAAATAGTCCCTAGGTGGACTTCATCTAGCGATTGAGAGCTAGTTAGGACAGATGGTATACCAGCAAACATCGTCGGAGTGGTGGCAGGAGTTTCTGTTGCTGCTGTATCGAATGACATAATTCTTGGAAATAATACTGAGAGGGGGGGTGAATCAGTATTATCAAATTCTTTTCTATATTCCCTCTAGATTTATAATTTAATTTATTCTTCAGATGTTGACCATTAATTTGAATGTCAGTGCCATAAAATAATGAATAGGAACAAGAAAAACAGACAGACACACCAAAGAACACCAAATATAAGGTGGAAACCCAATGTGGGTGAAAACCACTTGCTGCAATGTGTCTTTATCTTCTTTCAATTAGAAACTTCTTTTACAATGATTTTGTACTGGTGCAGTCCTTTACCAGTACGCAAGCTGCAACCTGCAGAGAGCTACAACCCTCTCTCATTTTCCAGTCTCTCCTGGAAGGGAGCTACAACCCCCTTAGCTCTTGTACTAGCTGAGCTACTAGTACGTAGGTGCTGACCTACTTCTTTTCTTCCAAGGACCACGTTTCATTAATTTTCAGACTAGATCCATGAACATCAAATAATCATCAAGTACATGTGAATCAACCAATCTCCTTTTACAATCAACTAATGAATCAACCAATAGCCTCTCAGAATGCAGTAACTAGACAAGCAATACCAGTAATCTAAACCCAGAATTCTGCAGCAATAGACAAAAGGCAACCAACAAATATTTCAAGAAAAGTCCACAACTTCACCAATATAAACCTACGAATATTTGCACTCCTGCTCTGTCTAGCCTGTGCAGCTCCACACCTGATTTGTCTACTCGACAATGTACCTCCGCACCTGATCCACCTCCTAGACTGTGCACCTCCGCACCTTCATCTTCTACTAGACTACGAACCTCCGCACCTGTGCCTTCTACTGGGCTATGGACCTCCGCACCTGCGCCTTCTACTGATCTGCGAACCTCCACACCTGTGCCTTCTGTTGGGCTGCGGACCTCTGCACCTGTGCCTTCTACTGGGCTGCGGACCTCTGCAGCTGCTCCTTATACTGGCTGCGGACCTCCGCACCTACGCCGTATCTCGCCTGTTGACCTCCGGATATAAACACTTTATCAGTCCTCAATTGTACCCCAGACTGTCAGATCCACAGATCTGATCATGCGCCAAAGAGATCACAACCCCTCAATTGATCAGTCTTCTTATGCTCAGGTTTAATTTTATTTCATCAACCGATTACAAGTATTTTAGATCTAGTTCATCTTAAGATATTCAACATTCACCAATGTCTAGCCAAATGATCTCCTTTCCTTTTTATAGGCAAGCCCTTACACAAACCACGGATCAAAACCATAGAAAGCTAATACAAGGGACCTAAAACCGGGGTTCAATATTTTAGATGCTATACCACAGACTAAAACCATAGGATCAAACACATCGGACTAAATACCATGGATCAATCATAAAACTTTCCACGTGCGCACGCTTTTCTACATTGGAGTGAGTGAATTTGAAGACCGCACCTTTTGTTCAGAAAACCTGCGGGTATGCCCGCACTTCTTGATCAGGGCACCTATGGGTCCACAGCTTTTGTTAGGCTCACCTGCGGATATCTCATTATCTATTATTTTGAGAGCCTGAATAGAGATTTTCCACTTAAGTGAGTTGCCATAGCGCCAACACCTGTGCCATAGCGCCAAACCTGAGTCATAATGCCAACAACAATCCTAGATGTCGATGGTTGTTCAGACATATTGAGTTTATCCAAAAGATTTCCTAGCGATTCTACAGGAACTTTCGATGAAGGATGACTAACTTCTATAGTATAAGGATATAGTTGGATCCCAGTTCCAAAATGTAATGTGGTACTGGATGGAAGATCCTCCACAATCTCTTCTATAGCAATCAATCTAGGTGGAAGAGGCAGACCGTCAGGTCCGTAAAATATTTTCGGTGCCGGAGAAGGTATAGATTCTGCAGCGACAGATTTTGGAGGGGTAAAACCTTCCAACTCAACCCTAGATGGAGTTGGTTCAGGAATAGGAGTGTTTACCGTTACACTAGGATCAGTTCTAATGTCCTCTTGTAACTGCAGAACTTCTTCTGTAGAGGCAGGGATACCAGAAATAGTTGGAGTAACTGGAGTCTCTAAGGAAGTTGAAACGCAAGTTTCAACTAAACCAGGAGACTTTGAACTAGTTAAACGAGATCGCTTGGCCCGGAATGGTTTCGTTTCCGGAGTCAAAGACAGTTGACTCGTTAGTCTCCGCGAATGACGGGGTTTTGATTGAATTTCTTCCACGATTGCAGATTACTTGATCAACTCAAAATAAAAAGGGGAAAATGTTATTCCAAATTAAATGAATTTTATGACGCTTTGACACAACTTGCTTTTTCAATTTTTAAGAGTCGAGAAAAAGCTAAAGATGACTCTAGTCACCTTCGATTTTTAATGAGCCTGAAGTGACAAGTGCTCAGATGGACCTTTTCTTTTAAGGAGTCTGAAAAGGAATGAAAGTGACTACTCTGGAAATCTAGACAGAGGGATTACCAAACCAATCACAAAACTACAGAATACTTTTTAAGGTACGGCAGTCAATCTTCCCAAATGTTGTGTTCAGTGCATTGCGATCGATAGGGCGGCAGACACAGCTTCCTAAGGATAAAATATATAGCCTATTGTGGTCTCCCAATATATACTTGACGGTAGTGGGAGCACAAGTCCGTATTGGCACTTTTCGTATCAAAGAGGAGGAATCACCCAACCTACGATGAAAACGATAGTTACCAAGCTTTATGACGCCAGAATGCGTCTCTAGCCTAGACTTCTAGATGTTGTGCATTAGGTTCCAAAGTGTTTTCATGTTCATTGAGGTTTATTTTACAGTTGATCTTTCTTAAGAAGTTTGCCTTTAAGGTTCACCGCGTGATGTAGATATACAATTCCTAAATATGCAATCTAAGATGATAAACACTCGTTTACTTTCCTTTTGCAATGAAAATCCTAGCTACTAAGGAAAGATAAGTAAAAATTCTTTCAACATAGAGCAGAGAGCACACACTAGATGCACTTTTCCTAAATCAATTTCAGCATGCAGTCTAAATGCAAATGCACATGCATGTATTGTTTTTCAGCTTCCTTGATGTGAGAATGACAAAAGAAAACTAAGTACAGATCTAAACTATCTTCTTTCAAAGTGACAGTACTAACAATTTTCTCTTCAAAAAACAAAAGAAAGGCTAAGACGACACTTTGCGATTTCAAATTCAAAAAACAAAAGGAAGACTAAGATGACACTTTGCGATTTGTATTTCAAAAAACGAAAGGAAGCCTAAGATGACACTTTGCTTTTTCGAATTTAAAATTGCTTTCGACACTTGAAATACTATTAATTCAAATCAAATACAATGGCAAAAGGGTAATCGACTATCTAAAAGAGGAACACTTTACGACTCTCTTTTCTTTGACTGAAAATGACACTTGCGACACTTTCAAATCAAAATATGACAGTTCGATTAAGCTATTGTTTGCAAAGGAGAACTGTAAATGACGAAAAATACATAAAAACATTCACAATTCTTTATCAATGGAGGCTGAATAATGCAAAGGAAGAAGGTTTCAACAGTGATATACTGATCCCATATGTTATCACTTAGGTTGTCCCTTGGCTCCTTAAGGTATACGACCGAGGTAACCACAAACCAATCTTCGAACTGCAGGTCCTAGCCTACCTGCAATCAGAGAGGGCTCTCTCTTTATAATTTAGCTTTGTTTTGGGTTGATTTTAGGCTAGTTATGATGTTCTTGGGTTTTGTTTTGATTTTGGTGGGAAGGAGGATTCTTTCAAGCAGAGTTGGGATGCATAGTGTGAGAAGTTCAAACCATTGGGCATGGAGTCATGGATTAGGGCTTGCTGTTGCGTTTTCTTGGTCACAAGAGGAATACAGAGCAGGATAGCTACAGATAAAACAATACCAATTGCTGAAAAATATGGAATGAAGACCAGAGATGAAAGGCAACTAAGAATCTTTCATCAGCTAGCAGAGAAGGAAGGTGAATGAATGTTTATCTAGGAGCAGTTAAGAATTCCTAAATAACAGTCATATGTGATGGAATTAGTGTAAATATGAGCCAAGGGCTATTCATATTCATAGCCAATTTAGAGGAAAACATATAGATATAACAAGAACTGAGCATAGAGTGCAATCAAGCAAATCCTAAGCTATTCTTCTTTCTTGCTATTTGGATCATGACACATAGATGATGTAGCAAACATTAAACTGAAAACAGAGGTGAGAAACACTTATTGAGTCATGTAGTAGCACAGGAATTCCACAGTCACTCTTCAGCCATTAAAAACACAACAGATAGTTTAATCATCCAAGCATTCCAGCAATCTTTGATTATAGATGCTTTCAAAGTATACAGTGCAAGTCTAAACTCTGGATTATCAACCAACCAACCCTTTAAACAATGAATCAGGGTGGTTTATATAGGGAAAATATCCAAAAATATATATTACAGCAGATCTTAAACAGATCTGAGGGAAATGAGTTCTTTAATCTAATCTTATCCTGAAATTAATGCATAAAATATCTGTCTAAGTGCCGCGTTGGGGCAGCCGCCTCAAAAATGAGTTGAAATGTGTCCTTTGGCTCTGTGCTGTTCACTTAACCATAACTGCGCATTGGTCTCTGATCCACTGCTCTTGAGTGGCTTTGATGTGCATTAACTGTGATCTGAGAGCCTTAAATGGCTTTACCGCTTTCTTTGACTTTGCTTGTGGGGCTCTTTAATGTTTTCCTACTTCGGGCTGCTGATATTGTCAATCTGATACTCTTTTCCGCTTCCTCTGATACACTTTCAATGAACCTGGGCTCCTTCTTGGCTTTTGATATGCTTTGACTGTCCCATCGCCCCTTTATGGCCGCTGTTCAGCCCAAATAACTGCTGCGAGGCCCTCTGCTGCCTTGGAATGCTTTTGGAGGAGCTTCAGCATCTGGCTGATCAAAACTGCCTTTAGAACTGATAAAACTACAAACTGGCAGAATAAATGGGTTCTGGAGGCACGCCGAGGAAAAAACCCTGCATTTGGAAGTATTTCGGGCTAGGAGCAATGCACAATGGGTGAGAAATGATCAAGCATCCATGGTAGCTGAAGTGTACGTGGGCGCCAAGCTAATTCATATAAAAACGGCCCTTTGCTTTATACCAGGAAAAATACCTTTAAACTGTGAATTTTGATGAAATTTGGGCGCAAAAGGAGTACTGTAGATAAGATTAGATCCTAGCCGTTGGATCCGGCGTGGGACGATCCAACGGTTGGTGCGCAATCGGCGATCGGCGATCGACGGACCTCCAAACCACAATGCCTCCGACATGCGATGAACCCACGGACTCGAAATGCTATAGGCTCACTTTTTATTGATTTTGGGTCCGGCCCATCGGCGAACCCTTATCGGCGGATTTACAATGAAACGGGCCCGCGGACCCGAAATCCCTTTCAAAACTACTCTTTATAACTTTTCGGGCCCAGTATATGGAGCGTACAGTACCAACCTTTGCGGACCCAAAATTCGTTAAGCAACATTCTATGATATTTCGGCTCCGGAATATCGGAGCCCTCCCACTTGGCTGTACAAAGGCCCCATTTCGGACCCGAAATCTTAATATGTCGCGCTTTATATTATTTCGGCTCCGGCTAGTCGGAGCTGTATATGGGCCACGACTTAATATGGGCCATTGGATGAGCGGGCCCGAATGGGCGGCTGCGATTAAGTCTGCATTTCGCTATTGGTGGGGACATGGGGTGGGGCTTTATATATGCGATCGCCAAAATGGGGCGATTGCGGATAAGATCTGAGCCATTGAATGGGTGGGATGATCGGACGGCTGACATTAAGTCGCAGTTTCGCAATCGGGGAAACCCGGGGGGCGGGGCTTTATATATATATGAATGCCGATGCGATATTTTTGAGAAATGCGGGTTTTACGTTAAAACCTTAAGTTTTATAAAAAACTTAAGTTTAAATGATAAAGGGCCATTAACGATAGAGCAGAGATATGCGACATATATGAGATATGTGGTATGGAGGGCTCTCGATAGCGATATCGCATCGGCGAAAAGGGGAAGGGGCATATATATGGGGCATATAACATTGCAATACGCCGATTGCGAAATCGCATCGGCGGAGGACCCATCGGACATACAAATAAAGCCACCACTTAATCGCCGCGACCTCCGACAGCGATATCGCGTCGGAGGGAGGGCACATGCATTCGGAGAAAGACTTCAAAGGATGCGATAAGGCCCATTTTAACCAAAGGAAGGCTTAAGCGATCAGATGAGGATTTATGTATATCGGAGGGTTCCGATAACAAAAAGGGAGGCCTGTAATGCATCGAAGATGAGTTATAGTGCATCGGGGGAGGAAAATATGAGATGGGAGGTGTTTTTTATGCACATGAAGGGGTTCATTGATGCATCGGAGGGGAATTTGTGCAAATGGAAGAAGTCCAAATGCATGGAAAGGAGGATTTATGCCTTTGAAAGGTAAAAACATGTTTAAAAGAGGGGTTTTTCACATCAGAGGAGGGAAATTATGCATAGGAAGGGGTCCAAAGCATTGGAAGAGGGCTAAAAATGAGCTGAATGAGGGTTTTTACTAAGTTTCAGACAAACTTAGTAATTCCCAAGCATACTTATGGTTATTTTTAACCAGGGGGAGGGGATATGTATATAGAGGGACTATTTAGTGCTGTTTTAGTAGGGGGAGGGGAAATAGATAAGGATTTACATAATAATGTTAGAAGTTAATATGAAAATGACAAGAAAGTGCTAAGTTTTAGAGACCTTAGGCTTGAAAGGGGAGATAGAACTTTGTAGAGGACATATGAACACTCCTTTAGTAAAGGAGATCTTTACCAAGGGAAATGATATGAAACATGATGGATTTAAGAGATATCAAGCAGATCTTGACCTCTTTAGGGGAATTAGTGAGTGATTTGGGGAAGAGGAAGAAGGGGAAGTTAGACATGCCTCGCATGAGCTGATCCAAATGGAAAACTACCTCATACTTGTGATCTGAATAGATACAACACTTGAAAACACAAAACTGATCACAATCATTGATTCTGCAACCTCAAAACTACCTACCCAGCCTACTTACCTAGCATTTTCTTTTCTTTTTGGTTTGGGTGCACTTGAACTAGCAAACCCAGCTTTTCAATTTTTCTTTTTCCTATCCTCCTATCTAAATCGATCCTTATTTCTTCCAGGGGCTAAGATTAAGCTGTTGAGCGCCCTTGTTTCTCTACCTATCTACAAATCTGCCAAGATTAAACAATTTGGATAGATGTTTATTCTTTATATTCTAAAACAAGCAATTGAAACCAAGGGAGGCCAAGATTAAACTGTTTGGCCTTCCCTTAACTGAACAACTCTTCAAAAATGGTATGATTCTTCAAAAATGGAACTTCTTGGAAATATGGAACCTTGCAGCATGAAAAGATGACATATTTGGCATGTAAAACAGTCAATCATGAAATATGAAACCTATTGCAATAGGAGGCTAACAGTGGCTCCACTTGGAGATGGTTTTTCAAGATGAAAAGCCAAGAACAGCAGGTCAGAATGCCTTGATCTTCAATTGTTTCTGTAGACTGAAGTTCTCCATTGTTTTTGATACTATTGACTGAATTCTTATAAGTTGATATGCAGTATCCTTTTGAGTTGAATTGCAGAAAAATTACAGCTCTGCTTCTTGCCTATTGGGTGCTTGTAAACATATTGAAATCTGCTTGAGCACTTCTTTGGAATTATTTCAAAAAACAGAGATCTGAAATGGAGCTTTCTTTGATCTTTCCTTCAAAATTTGTTGCGTTGTTCCCTCTTATCGGCCTGCTATAAAATGAAAGTGCTGATAATATAAAATATTAATGTACAGATAGTATTCACAGCTGTGTTGCGTTCAACAAAAGGGATCATGATAGTCCTTTAGCATTTGGCCATTGACAGGGCCTTCTTTAGCTGTGCTACCATCCAAATTCTTCAGAAAATATGTGTTGTTGCCTTGAACAGCAGAAATAATAAAGGGGCCTTTCCACAGGAAATCAAACTTGCCATGCTTTCCTTTGTCCTCTCTTCTTCAATCCCATCTTAAGACTTTGTTGCCTATGTAGAAATCTTCAGCCTTGGTTCTTTTGTCAAACATTTTCTTGAGCTTCTCTTGTAAAATCTGAGCTTTGTTGTACACTTGCTCTCTTGTTTGCTGCAAATGGATGGTTTGGCTTATTCTTCTTTGGATATCATTTGGCTCTGCCTGAATCTCTTGCAACAATTTGATAACAGGGATTCCCAAAGAAGAGGGGAACTTGGCTTCCATGCCATAGACTAACTCATATGGGCTCATCCCAATGGATCTCTTGGTTGACAATCTGTCTGCCCATAGGGCATTCACAAGCTTTTTGTGCCAGTTCTTCTTGTTCTCCTCTAAGACCTTCTTGATGATATTGATGAGGCTTTTATTGGATGACTCGGCTAAACCATTACCTTGAGGGTAATAGGCTGTGGAGTGGCCTAAGGTAATGTGAAATTTATGGCAAAAACTGATCATTTTCTTGGATTTGAAGGCAGCAGCGTTGTCTGTAATGATCTTCTCAGGACAGCCAAATCTGGACAGAATGTTGGTTTCAAGGAATTGGATGATGGTGGAGTCATTGGCTTGCCTGCATGGGATGGCTTCAATCCACTTGGTGAAGTAATCTGTGGCTGTTAGAATCCACTTATGCTGGCCATAAGAGGATGGATGGATTTTTCCAATGAAGTCAAGACCCAATTGTTGAAAAGGCTTCTAGGTTGAAATGGGCTTAAGGGGCAAGGGCAGCAGCTTTCTTTTGCCTTCAAAGATTTGGCATTTGTGGCATGAAACAGCAAACTTTTTGACATCTGCAAACAAAGAGGTCCAATAGAAACCAACCCTTAAAATCTTGTCAGCAGTGGACTTCCAATATAAGTGCCCTCCACAGTCCCCTACATGGAATTCTTTCATAACATTGTCAGTTTCATTCGAAGTTAGACAATTAAGGAATATTCCTTCATGGTTTTTCGAAAACAGGGCACTATCTAAGACACAAAACTTTGATGCTTTCATCTTTAAAAATCTCTTTTTGGTTCTGGACAACCCTGGGGGAGAAAACAGGTTTAACAATATAAAACAAATATCATCATACCATGGGGATTGCAAAAAAACTTCACTGATATGTGGAGTCGCCAGCTCCTGTTCATTGTCCAGTTGATTAATGTCTAAGGCTTGAAAATTGGTTTCGGACATCAGTTTGGCTAAACCTTGTCCCTTTATGAGCTTGGTGGGCTTTATCTCAATGTCATACTCAAGGATATTGGCAATCCATTTGCCTCTTTTCCCTTCCAATCCCTCTTGAGTTAATATGTCTTTTACAACAGCATTTGGCACATAAGCAACCACATGTGAATATAAAATGTAAACTCTAAAACCTTTGATTGCTTTAACAAGGGCATAGGCCTACTTCTCCATGATTTGGTACTTTAAGGGTGCATCTCTAAGGGTTCTGCTAAAGAATGCAATTGGCTTTTCATTTCCCTGATCATCTTCCTGCAAAAGGACAGCAGCAATGGTGTGTTGGGAAGCAAATGAAAAAATGATGAAATCCTTATCAAATTGAGGACTTGTGAGGACTAGTGCTTGGGTTAATGAAATTTTTATGCCCTCAAATGCTTGCTTGGTTTCTAAAGTCCATTTTACCTTGGAATCCTTCTTTAGCATGTTATTTAGCATTCTTATCAGCTCGGCCAGGTTTGGGATGAATCTCCTTAGGAAATTTATCTTTCCTAGGAACGCTTGCAACTCTTTGATGTTTCTTGGATAAGGGATTTGAAGAATGGCTTAGATCCTTTCGAGATCAATTCTAATCCCATCTTTTGAGATGATGTGGCCCAGCAATTTGCCTTCTCCTAGGCCGAAGAGAAATTTCTTTGGATTTAAGGAAATGCCATATTTCCTACAGGTTAGGAATACTTGCCTTAGGTGTTTAAGGTGCTCTTGATCAGATTTTGAGAAAGGGGTTAAGTCATCAAGGTAGACCACCAAGAAATCATGAATTTCTTTGGCAAATGCAATGTCCATGGCCCTTTGAAAGGTAGCACCTGCATTCTTTAGCCCAAAAGGCATTTTGACATATTTAAAGGTTCCCCATGGTGTTGTAAAGGTTGTCTTGTCTTGGTCATCTGGGTGAACAAGTATTTGATTGAAACCTGAAAAGCCATCAAGCAAAGAAATTCTTGAAGACCCCACAACTCTTTGTAGAATATGGTCCATATTTGGCAATGGGTAGTGGTCTTTAAGGGAGACTTGGTTCAGATTTCGTCTAATCTCACCTGTTTTCTTCCTTGTGGGAACAAGATTGGATACCCATTCTGAAAATCTAATGGGTGCTATGATACCAGCCTCAAACATTCCTTTCACTTCTTTCTCAATCAAGGGGAGAAGCACAGGATTGATTCTCCTTAGTTTCTGTTTGAAAGGATTTTGATTTGGCTTTAAGGGAATGGTATGTTGAATAACAGAGGTGTCATAGGACTTAAGGTCCTCATAACTCCAGGCAAAGACATCTTGGAACTCTTTAAACAAGTCGACATATTTTGGCTTTTGATCAGCAGGCAAAGACTTGGATAGTTTTATCATTTTGGGCTTCTCTACTATCCCAATATTACAGTCTTCCACAGCAGTGTTTGAGGGCTGCATCTTTGGTTTTTTGGGGATATCATTTGAATCAAATGTCTTCTAATGGAGTGAGGCCAGCAGGCAGAAAATTGTCTTTTAAATCAATGATTTCGGCCTTTGTTTCAGCTATTTCTTCTAAATGCATTTGCTTCAGCTCTTGCATGTTTTTCTCATCAAAAATGGTTGGGTGCAGCATTTGTTTTGTTGTTTCAGCTGTTATAGTTTGCTCATTTTCACTCATTTGCTGTTGTGGGTCATCCATGGCATCTTCATCAATGTTCAAGCTTGAAAATTCTTGCTGTAAAGTGAGGAAATTGTTTATTTGTGCATCATTTTCAAATACTTGCCAATCTTTGACATTGTTAGGGACAACAGACCTGTTTTTTATCTCAAATGAGAAATGGTGATTGGGCTCAAATGGCAGCTTGCATGTGCTAGCAAAAGTAGCTAGGCTGTGTGCATGTAGATTATGGCTTCTTGGAATTTTGGCAAGCTTGGACTTGGTGAAGGTATCAAGTATTTCTGTGGCAGCAGTCCTATAAGCTCTTAGCCTATTGTAATTTGTAACAAAGTTACCTTTCATTTGTTGAATAATGAGGTCGGAGTCACCTAGAATGGAAACTTTTGCAGCTCCTAGAGATTTGATCAACTTAAGGCCTAAAAGGAGGACTTCATACTCTGCCATGTTGTTAGTACATCTGAAATTTAATCTATAAGCATGACCCTCTGCATGATTGTTTTGTGTATTATGGATCCATACTCCTGCCCCTGCTCCTAGATTATTAACTGAACCATCAAACTCCAAATACCATAGGATTTCTTGCTCGTGACTAGTATTGAGAGTTTCAACCATTTTAGGAGTGGGCAGATTTGAGTTTTTTGTTTTATTGAGTTCCTCTTGTGTGCTGGTTGCATTGATTGTTTTGACAGTTTCTTGGGTATGGGCAACTGAATCCTCACTTATGCATGTTTCTTATTCTAAAGTCAAAGGCTTATCATCAGTTGGAGGACTTGTTTCATCATTAAACAAAATAAAAGAATCCATATCGGAATGGATTGAGTAAATTGGAAAGTTTTGGGGCTTTTCCTCACTACTTACCACATATTTCATAAGCATTTCCCTATACAGTCTCTTTGGTTGCCAAAAGACTGAAATAGTGGCATAAGAGAGGTCTAGTTGGAGAGATCCTTGGAGTTTTGCTCCCCAAGATCTTGATAAGAGCATGCCGTACTTTGGTGGAATGTCAGTGTTATAGACAATTTTGTGCCTTGCAGCATCAGGCATGAATTGTCAATAATCCAAGGGATACAAAGTCCCTAAACATGATGTTCCTACCCCTAGAGGAACAAGGTCAGCAAACCAACAGCTCTCAGATCAGTTCTCCACCTGGAAACACTCAAAAACAAGCAATCCTGAAATCAAAGCAGGTGCTCCACTAGGCTTCTGCGCTGAAACTCAACTCCTCCATGGTGTACCTGCGTTGCAAAGCAGGTAGAACAAAGGCCACCTGCGCTGAGCGAGATGGGACAAGTGGCACACTGAGTCATTGCTCTGGAATCTTCCAAAAATGACACTTGGATCAGGGATTTCGCCTTGTGATGAGTCAGAGGCTCTGTTTCTCCAAGTGGAAGCAAGGTTCTCCAAGTGGACTCAAGAACTGAAGATCAACTGAAGAGAGAGAGGACACAAGGCAGCTACACATCAGTTGCAAGATGACTCATCCTTTCTCAATTCATCTATATATTGAGCTCTCTCCTATGAGCTCAGGAGGCTGGAATTTTGTGCAAAGTAATGATATGTTGTTGGTTTCACTATAGAACTATTGGGTGATTTCTTGAAGGAGGTGAAGAGGAGAAATTCTTTCTGCTGGGAGGTGTTGCTGGATTGGGACCTTCAATGGTTGTAACACTCTCAAAACTTTACTTCTTCCATTAATAAAAGCTATTGAGGTTCTTCTATATGCACTTGTTTCAATGATGTATTGTGATAATTGTGTATTTGATTTATGCTCATCCTTGAATCAGTTATGATTGCATGCTTCTTGTAGTTTCCTTCTTTGCTATTTTGCAGGATCTCATTGTAGCTGGGCCAGCAAAAGAGCAAGGAGCTGGGAGCAAGCAGCAAAGAGAAGAGTTTGGATTCGACATTAAGCGCAAGGCAACGGTTAGTGCATTTCTTCATTCTCTCTTGCTTTCATAAAGAAGTAAACCTTAAGTAGTTTTCTTTACAGTTGTTGCTGAGGTACTATCACCCTTAGAGTGGGATAGGGTCATCCGAGTCGGATACTTTTCCCTACAACAAACTGGCGACTCCGCTGGGGATCGTATCTATTTGATTGTTTGTAGTATTTTTCTATTCATTTCCTGAACAAAAGAGTACCAAATCGAAAAGCTTTTGACTATATCAAAAGCGAAGTAGAGGGCAGCTACTCTAGCTCATTCCTGAGCATGTTCATGATTTGAAGAGCTGATCTACAAGGATCCTTGTAAGCTCTTAGTGATAGCTTTTCATCTTCCTTGTCATCCCTTAGTGTGTGCTTGACTGATAGCTTCTGATTTGAGCAAAAACTGTGAATTTTTGAGAAAATTGTGACCCGGAAACTGAGAAAACGCAACTTTCATTTTCCAAAGTAGGTAGTACACAGGCTACTTGCTTTGCAACGCAGGTCCCGAAGGGGCTACTTGTGCTGAGAGCCAGACTGGCTGTGCAGCACCTGCGTTGGCCCAATTTTGCCTTGTGCATTTTGGGGTTTCCTCCCTTTTTCTTGCCTGTTTTCACTATAGATTTTGCAGCCAGTTACCAGTCTTGTACCTGTTCTGAAACCAACCTTACTTGCCATCATTCTGCCTCTGTTATATAACGAAATTGTACTTGTTCTTTTGTATTTCTTACATCATTTATAATTTCCCATAACGAAAGTGAACTAGTCGTGCTTTGGCCTCTTAGATCTGAACCTGTGTTAGGCATTTTGCTGGTCTAAAGAGTTAGCTTGTTTGCTGTCCATAGCTGATTAGTCTTTTTACTTTCGTCATTATGGTTTGATTTCATGCATTTCCAGTGTTTAAACAAGTAAATCTTAAGGTGTCTTTTGATTTTGGACTAGCTTGTTTACTTTCGCTTGAAATCGAAATCAAAGTTATATAACAACTTTCTTTTTGTAATACATCAACATTAAGAAAGGGAAAAGAAAATACATGCATTGTGCATTTTGCATTTGACTGTTTGCATGCTGATTTAGGAAATTTTGCATTAGTGTGTGCTCTATGATCTGTGTGAAAAGATTTTCCTTTCTTCTCCTCAGTAGTTAAGATTTTCAAAGTTGAAAGATTGAAAAGTTTGCTTCTCATCTTAGACTGCATTCAGGAATTTGTTACATACATCTCGTGGTGATCCTTAAAGGCAAACTGCTAAGCAAGATCAACATTAAAATAAATCCAATTTACTTAACAACGCTTTTAAACATAACGCAAACACATAGAGGTCTAGGTAAAGACGTGTTCCAGCGTCGTTAAACATAGTGACTGTCGATCTCTACGAAGGTGGGTGATTCCTCCTGAGAGTCGGTGGCACTAATACGGACTTGTGCTCCCACGTACCGTCACGTATATATTGGGAGACCCCTATAGGAGCAAAGCCTTTATCCATAGGAAGCCGTGTCGGCCGCCCTACTGATCGCGATGCAGTGAACACAGCATTCACGAAGATCGACCACCCGTACCGTAAAACGTATTCTGTGGTTTCGCGAAAAGTTTGGCACACCCTCTGCCTAGAACTCCAGAGTAGTTTCTTTTGGCCTTTTTCAAACTCTATAACTGAAAAAGTCCATCCGAGCATTTGTCACTTTGGGCTCGTTAAAACATCGAAGGAGACTAGAGTCATCTTTAGCTTTTTCTCAACTCTTAAAACATGAAAAAGCAAAGTTGTGTCTAAAGCGTCGTTAATAAAATTTATTTTAATCGGAACATAATCACCTGTTATTCCCACATTGATCTCTCAGTTGAAAAGTATGGAGCCTACCAACCAAGGAAGTCACCTTGGTGGAAGTCCCAATCCCTTCTCCTCTTGGGAGATGTTGGTGCGCCTCATATGGCCACATTGTCACTTCCAGGATTGACAATTGGCCTACCTGTATGGCTCTTTTCAACTAATGTGGTTCAGATCACCACTAATCCTGAGCAGTCGAATCAACAGCCAGACCAGTCTAGAGCTACCCACCAGCCTTCCACTTCTTACAATTCTTCCTCTGATCCTTCATCTTCGCAAGGTAGAGCCGGAAAAAGTCAGCCTCCCATGGAGAAGAAGGAGAAGAAGAAGAAAGAAAAGAAGCAGAAGGAGCCTAAGGCGAAGGCGACTGGGGGCAAGCAAAAGACATCTAACAAAAATCCACACACTGCACCGACCGGGCCTAAATCGCCATGTGTCATTTGCAAAGGGACCCACTTCCGCCTTGACTGTCCTTGTATTCCCCGGATACTAAGGGACTGGTCCCTCAGGTTGCACAATCCGGTAGCATCAACCTCTGATAGACATGTTGATTGCATTCTGTCAACTAGCGAGAGTGAAGGACAAAGAGGGAGACCAAGATCACCCTGCAGATTGTGTGAAGGCGATCACGCCATCCACCGTTGTCCATTCTTAGATGAGGCGAAGAGAGTTTTGGAAGATCGTCCGGTTTCACCGTTACGACTTCCTCCTGGATACCAAAAACTCGTGCCAAGTCCCTCGATAGTTGAAAATCCAGCTGGCCCGATCAAGTGGTCAGCTGAAGTGTCGGTCATTGAGAATGAACCTACTGAATCTAGACCAGACGAAAGTCTAAAGGTCGAAACGGCAGTTGACCCGGTTCTTCCTTCAGAGGTTTCATCCTCAAATGACACCGTCGTTGAAGATTCATCTTCAAATGACACCCTCACTGAAGAGAACAAGGATGACACCATCCAGATTCTTTTCATCAACACAGACTCTGATGAGCATCAGGGCAACACGCCCATTCCTTTATCGCAGGAAGGAACATCGTCAGGGTCGTATCCGGCCGTGTATTCGGTCCCACCACCAAGCAACCTGGTTGTGTCCTTTGATTGGAATCAACTAGGTAGACCCCGGTTACCAGCCAGTATCCCATTCAGAATCATCGTCCAAATCTACAAAATGGTGATGGCTGGAACTATCATTGATGAAGGGGCATCTGTGAGTATCCTTTCCTCTATTGCTTGGAAAGCACTGGGTTCCCCGACGCTTTTACCTGAGATGAGAAATCTATCAGGTTTTGATAAAGGAACCAGTCGCCCGTTAGGGATTCTCCCCAATGTTCCCATTACATTGAAGGGGAAGACGGTTCATATGAACGTCATGGTCGTCCAGGGACCCTTGGTGTATAACTTACTCCTTGGACGAGACTATATATATTGCATGGAGGTGATAGTGTCCTCACTCTTCAGAGTTATGTGTTTTCCGCACGAAGGAAGAATGGTCAAGCTCGTAGACCAACTTTCATTTCCAGGATCACGCATCGCAAATAGTTAAATACCATCCCTTAACGGTTTATTCACTCAAGGAATGCCTCCACCCCCGGTTCTACTTCCCGATGAATGCGAGAGATTCGGAAAGATGTAACTGGGACCCAGGGGGCATGCACCCTGGCCTGCCTTGGGCAGAGGGAACCTTGGGTATAAAGTTAATTTCCGCAGAAGAATGGGACTAGTCCGTACCCCGTCCGAAAGAAGGAAGAGAGGGTTGTTCTAGGATAAAGTTCTTTTGTCAAAGTTATGTGAGTGAGATAATCAGCTTCTCGCTCCCTTTGTCTAAAAAGTAGGCTCTCCTGAGGGAGGAGATCCATTTGTGGCAGCAAGTAGCCACCATCTTTGAAGGCAAGCCTCACCCATTAAAACATATGTTTTGAAGGATAAGTAGGGGCAGCCTCCAAAGAAAGAGATGAAATTGCTGCAACAAGTAGTCACCATCCTTAGCAACCTAATGATAGACATCGCCGAAAAGAGAGTTTAGTTTGCGGCAGCGAACAGAACAATTTTTCGGATAATAAGTAAAAGGCAAGCCTCCCTCCGTAACGCCAATGTTTTATCTGTTGTGATCTTGCAAAAATCTAAAAGTGAACTGATGGGAAGACAAGTACCGTCGACACCGAAAAATAACGAGAAGACAAGTATCGTTAAAAATATAGCAAGACGACAAGTAGAAAAACAGAGGTGGGACAGAGGAGGGGTAGCCTTGAAATTATACTTTATACCTGGGGGCATGCGAACCTTTTGGAGTGCAAGCACGGGACGACTATTTATTTTTTAAATTTTTAGGTCCTCCCTTTAAACCTGTAGGTCTAACCTGTTAAACTCGTAGGATTAGCCGTTTCCAGCTTGCATAAAGAAAGGATGTGGGGCAAAAGTTAAAACTTGCCAAATTGGAGTAACTAGTGAGGTATAGCTCCTTAAATATGACTACCTCACCTAAGGCGTTCCTTGTATTAAGACTGGTATATTCGAGCAGTTTTAGCACACAGTTCATGCTCGTTAAAAAATAAACGCAAGATCCGAGCAGTTTTAGCACATAGTTCATGCTCGTTAAAAAATAAACATAAGTTGTGAGCAATCTTCCCCTAGAGTTCAAGCTCACCCAGAAAAATGAACCGGTAAATAACCGTGGTAAATGCAACCTTTGATAGCCATATTAAAGCCCTTGGTCGTGTTCCTGCAGTCTCACCTCCATCCGTTCATTTGGCCAATCGTTCTTGACGGATCGCTCCTTGTCGACATGATGTGAAAACAAACTGTGATGTATGATTCATGAGCTATAGTTTTCATCAGCTGATTCCGGGAGATTCTGAGTGTCCTGTAATAAGATACAATACAATACATTATTTTTCATACTTTTTCATGATCTAGCTGAGGCGCGCATTCCCATGCTCAGCTTTATAAATTCATTTTGGTACATAGAACAGACGATCGTCTGATGGTAGACTGATAATTCTCTGCTGAAATTATCATCCTTTGAGAAGGATGATCATCTACTGCAATGATGTACACATCAAATGTTTCTATATCCTGAATATATATCGCAGCCCGGATGGATGAAACTAGATCCGGGGTCTTCAATATATATAGTCTCGTCCAAGGAGTAAGTTATACACCAAGGGTCCCTGGACGACCATGACGTTCATATGAACCATCTTCCCCTTCAATGTAATGGGAACATTGGGGAGAATCCCTAACGGGCGACTGGTTCCTTTATCAAAACCTGATAGATTTCTCATCTCAGGTAAAAGCGCCGGGGAACCCAGTGCTTTCCAAGCAATAGAGGAAAGGATACTCACAGATGCCCCTTCATCAATGATAGTTCCAGCCATCACCATTCTGTAGATTTGGGCGATGATTCTGAATGGGATACTGGCTGGTAACCGGGGTCTGCCTAGTTGATTCCAATCAAAGGACACAACCAGGTTGCTTGGTGGTGGGACCGAATACACGGCCGGATACGACCCTGACGATGTTCCTTCCTGTGATAGCTTCCCCTAGGACCTATCAGTTGATTAAATGTCCGAGTCGAAAATTCATCCCTTCTGTATTGTTTTATACTTTTTCGGACTTAAGGGATTAGATGACGAAAAAGGAATTCAGGAGTTGACTTTATGTACCTTTTCAGACTCTCTAAAAATGAAAAGGACCGAGTTATCCTTGTCGTTAGACTCGTTAAATTCATTAAATAGCGACAAACTTGTCTGTAGACGAGAACGAGTTTCCCCATCGCTAGGCTCGTTAAAACATAGCGATGGGCTTGCCCGAAGGGCAGGTTATAGAACAAGCATATGTTATCCTCCTCAAGCTTGACAAAAATAAAGAGGTATTGGTCAGCAATGACTGGGGAAAAATTGGGGGAACCTCACAGCTTTAATGGTAGCAAGTCACTCTTGAACATGACACTTTGTCCTCCGTATCACATCGGGTTGGGTTGTTTCATTCACCGGTCTCATCACCATGGTCCTCGCCACACCATCCACATTTGGGGTAATGCTACCAATCCATCACATCAATGTCGTTATATGTTCAAGAGATGTTGTTCTGCAAAGAGTCAACCATGTCCCATCCACTGCCATACATTGTCCTTCATCCATTTCATGACCGCCACCCTGAATCATACATCACAGTTTGTTTTCACCTCATCACAATCACTAGCTCCGTTCCGTGTCACTGATGTGGGATTCATTAAGGCCCTCCTTTGACGGATCGCTCCTTGTCGACATCAGCTCATTATCCAAGGAGTTGATCTAGGAACAACCCCTTCAGTACTTTGAAGCTTGCATGCCTCAATGGCAAGTTTCTCACTTCCGACGACAGGTATACATCAATGACCTTCGACCAGAAGATTTTGCATGGTGGTCGACGCCAAGTCCTTTATTCCCACCATGTGAATTGTACTGCCGTACCTTGAGGGTCATCATCCTTATCGGTGATTCCTCTCGCGCTTGTTAACGGTTTACATCATTGACCGGTAATCAAGCGATGTCTTTCCATGTTCGACTTCAAGAAATTCTCACATGGATCGACTTGTACATCGAGTGAAGATCGGAAGAGATTGAAGACCCCGGATCTAGTTTCATAAATCCGGGCTGCGATATATATTCAGGATATAGAAACATTTGATGTGTACATCATTGCAGCAGATGATCATCCTTCTCAAAGGATGATAATTTCAGCAGAGAATTATTAGTCTACCATCAGACGATCGTCTGTTCTATGTACCAAAATGAATTTATAAAGCTGAGCATGGGAATGCCCGCCTCAGCTAGATCATGAAAAAGTATGAAAAATAATGTATTGTATTGTATCTTATTACAGGACACTTCTCAGCAGATTGAATGAACTTCGGATCCTCCTAATAAAGCATTTCACCCGATAAACGACCTCATACTTTAGGGGGCATCTGTTATAGACAATTTTGTGCCTTGCAGCATCAGGCATGAATTGTCAATAATCCAAGGGATCCAAAGTCCCTAAACATGATGTTCCTACCCCTAGAGGAACAAGGTCAGCAAACCAACAGCTCTCAGATCAGTTCTCCACCTGGAAACACTCAAAAACAAGCAATCTTGAAATCAAAGCAGGTGCTCCACTAGGCTTCTGCGCTGAAACTCAACTCCTCCATGGTGTACCTGCGTTGCAAAGCAGGTAGAACAAAGGCCACCTGCGCTGAGCGAGATGGGACAAGTGGCACACTGAGTCATTGCTCTGGAATCTTCCAAAAATGACACTTGGATCAGGGATTTCGCCTTGTGATGAGTCAGAGGCTTTGTTTCTCCAAGTGGAAGCAAGGTTCTCCAAGTGGACTCAAGAACTGAAGATCAACTAAAGAAAGAGAGGACACAAGGCAGCTACACATCAGTTGCAAGCTGACTCATCCTTTCTCAATTCATCTATATATTGAGCTCTCTCCTATGAGCCCAGGAGGCTGGAATTTTGTGCAAAGTAATGATATGCTGTTGGTTTCACTATAGAAATATTGGGTGATTGCTTGAAGGAGGTGAAGAGGAGAAATTCTTTCTGCTGGGAGGTGTTGCTGGATTGGGACCTTCAATGGTTGTAACACTCTCAAAACTTTACTTCTTCCATTAATAAAAGCTATTGAGGTTCTTCTATATGCACTTGTTTCAATGATGTATTGTGATAATTGTGTATTTGATTTATGCTAATCCTTGAATCAGTTATGATTGCATGCTTCTTGTAGTTTCCTTCTTTGTTATTTTGCAGGATCTCATTGTAGCTGGGCCAGCAAAAGAGCAAGGAGCTGGGAGCAAGCAGCAAAGAGAAGAGTTTGGATTCGACATTAAGCGCAAGGCAACGGTTAGTGCATTTCTTCATTCTCTCTTGCTTTCATAAATAAGTAAACCTTAAGTAGTTTTCTTTACAGTTGTTGCTGAGGTACTATCACCCTTAGAGTGGGATAGGGTCATCCGAGTCGGATACTTTTCCCTACAACAGTCAGCTACCACCACGTCCATTAGGATTGTCTTGTTGGGATATTGGACTAAAGACACACATAAATCTTTGATTAAGCCTAAACACTTGACCTGACTAGAATCAAATGAAAATAAGTCTTTGTAGGGTCTAGTGACATCAAGGTTTAGCTTCTCCATTATAGCTTTCGGCATTAGGTTGTGTGAAGCACCTGAATCAAACATAGCATTGTGCAACACTTTATCATGAATGTGTAAACTGACATAAAAGGGTAGAACAACTCCATGTGCTGATTTACCATCAACTTCAGGACCGAAAAGGAGCTCAGGTTGATCATCTAAAACATTTACATCATCCCTGTTCTCTGGAATTTGCAGCGATCTTTTGATTTGCTGCCTAAATACATCATGTTTGGCAAGTTCAGAGAGAGGAATAGATATCTTTAGTTTACCAATTTCTGCCTCTAAATCAAAAGGTTTTTTAGATTGAGTTTTAGTATTGTGACTGGCAGATTTTCCTTTTTCAATTGCACTTTCAGCAATTTGCTCTTGTTCTTGAGTGTTGTCTTGGACTATTTCTGTTTTGGGAAGGCTTTGAGGAGTGTTGTTTGAATTTTCTTTTGAAGGAAAAGATACAAAAGGCTGGTTGTTAGAGGGCTGCATGTCTGTTACATCCTCTATGGTTACTTCCTTTGGATTTGGAACTGTTTTATCAGCAGGTTCTGTGAGAGCAGCCTTGCCTTTAATCTTCTTAGGCTGCTTGGTATCATTTGGTTTGACATTGTCAGGCACATCAATGGTTCTGGTCCTCAATTTGTATTGTTTGTGCACCTCATAAACTGCTGAATCATAGCCTTGTTTAAAGTCAAAAGACTCACCAAACTTAGTCTGAAATTGATTTATATCATGGTCATCTTGGTCTTCCTGGGTTAGAAAAACTTGTTGATCTCCCTTAAAACCCATCAAGTTGATATGAGGGTCCTCTGTTGGCTCACTGGATGTGGATGCTTTAGCATAGTTTTCATGAAAAGGAGGTCTTATATCATGGTCAGGATTTGCCCTTCCAACGTTTGGGTTCTGATTTTTCCTAAAATTTGGGTTTTTGACAGCATTGTTTTGTTGTCCTTCCCATGAGGCTTTTCTTTCAATGGTTCCCACTCTATCCCCAATACTGTCCATGCCTTTCATTATTGCATCAAGTTTCTGCTCAAAAGCTGAAGGTTCATCTTTGAAAGTAGTTCTTCTCTCGGCTCTTGCTCTGTTTCTCTTCGCAATCAGGTTTGCCTCCACACTAACAGCTACATTTTGCATGTCTACTAGGCTTTGAGGGGCTCTTTCCCTTAACTGATAAGCCATATCTGAATCAAAACCATCAGGGAATTTATATAAAGCTAGATCAGGTGGAGGTCTGAGGTTCTATAGGATTGCATTATAAACATTGTTAAATCTTACACAATAGTCTAAGACAGCCCCTTGAGGGCCTCTTTTGATGGTGTCATATTTAGCTAGAATGTTCAATGGATCTTTCCTTTTCTCCTATCTATTAAGAAATTTCTGGTAAAGGGCCTCTGGGTCAGCTATGGAATTTGCAGTAAGAGCTCTAAACCAGGGCCTTACATCTCCAGTCAAACTTTGGACAAAAATCTTCATTCTCACACTATCATCATCTATTTCATAATTCTCAAAATAGTCCTGCATCTTCTTGGTATGTTGCATGGCTGTGCAAGAACCAGTACCATCAAAATATGTGATTTTAGTTTGGTAATCCTAAGGCATAGCCCCAGGATTTGCAGGCAGCTGTAAAGGTGCATATCTGTTAGCCATATTTACAGGGATAAGTGGAACAACAGGGATAAATGGAACGGCTGGAACAGCTGTAACAACAGTGGTGGTAGTGGTAGTATGTGCAGTGAATGGAGGTGTGGAAAAGGTGCTTGGAGAGGTGGATGACGAACAAGGGGAAGTAGGGGTTGAACGAAACAAAACTTTAACAGGGGTTGGAAAACAGCTTGGCTGAACTGTTTTAGGACTAGACTCAGCAAACTCTTCTTGTTTTTGTTTGCTAAGATTTCTTGGGATTAAATTGGGATTTTAAAAAACAGCTAGTGGATTTGGGTCTGGATTTGACCTGGTATTACGTGTTTTCTTCTTGGGAGCCAGCTTCTAACTTGTTTTTTGGAATTTTCTGAGATTTGCTCCCCAGTGGAGTCGCCAGTATGTTATCACTCAGGTTGTCCCTTGGCTCCTTAAGGGATACGGCCGAGGTAACCACAAACCAATCTTTGGACTGCAGGTCCTAGCCTACCTGCAATCAGAGAGGGCTCTCTCTTTATAATTTAGCTTTGTTTTGGGTTGATTTTAGGCTAGTTATGATGTTCTTGGGTTTTGTTTTGATTTTGGTGGGAAGGAGGATTCTTTCAAGCAGAGTTGGGATGCATAGTGTGAGAAGTTCAAACCATTGGGCATGGAGTCATGGATTAGGGCTTGCTGTTGCGTTTTCTTGGTCACAAGAGGAATACAGAGCAGGATAGCTACACATAAAACAATACCAATTGCTGAAAAAGATGGAATGAAGGCCAGAGATGAAAGGCAACTAAGAATCTTTCATCAGCTAGCAGAGAAGGAAGGTGAATGAATGTTTATCTAGGAGCAGTTAAGAATTCCTAAATAACAGTCATATGTGATGGAATTAGTGTAAATATGAGCCAAGGGGTATTCATATTCATAGCCAATTCAGAGGAAAACATATAGAAATAACAAGAACTGAGCATAGAGTGCAATCAAGCAAATCCTAAGCTATTCTTCTTTCTTGCTATTTGGATCATGACACATAGATGATATAGCAAACATTAAACTGAAAACAGAGGTGAGAAACACTTATTGAGTCATGTAGTAGCACAGGAATTCCACAGTCACTCTTCAGCCATTAAAAACACAACAGATAGTTCAATCATCCAAGCATTCCAGCAGTCTTTGATTATAGATGCTTTCAAAGTATACAACGCAAGTCTAAACTCTGGATTATCAACCAACCAACCCTTTAAACAATGAATCAGGGTGGTTTATATAGGGAAAATATCCAAAAATATCTATTACAGCAGATCTTAAACAGATCTGAGGGAAATGAGTTCTTTAATCTAATCTTATCCTGAAATTAATGCATAAAATATATGTCTAAGTGCTGCGCTGGGGTAGCCGCCTCAAAAATGAGTCGAAATGTGTCCTTTGGCTCTGTGCTGTTCACTTAGCCATAACTGCACATTGGTCTCTGATCCACTGCTCTTGAGTGGCTTTGATGTGCATTAATTGTGATCTGAGAGCCTTAAATGGCTTTACCGCTTTCTTTGACTTTGCTTGGGGGGCTCTTTAATGTTTTCCTGCTTCGGGCTGCTGATATTGTCGATCTAATACTCTTTGTCGCTTCCTCTGATACACTTTCAATGAACCTGGGCTCCTTCTTGGCTTTTGATACGCTTTGACTGTCCCATCGCCCCTTTATGGCCGCTGTTCGGCCCAAATAACTGCTGCGAGGCCCTCTGCTTGATCCAGGTGGATATTGGTGGCCACCTGCCAAGTCCACCTGGACCCCCACCATTGTCTTTCTCAGCATTTTCAGTTTCCTTAATTGTAGCACAACTTACTATTTTTAGCAGTTTTCGGGTCCTGAACTTCCGGAGCCGTTTTGAGGCCCTAAACGACGTTTTTTGGGGAATCCAGGGGCAACATGTGTCCATGGGATGGACATGTTGCCCGTTCCAACAATGATAGTGCTTGGATAGATCTTTCTAATGAGCTATTGTACGCGTTAAACGAAGATCATATGCCAAAGTTACGACCCCGGGAAGTTGGTGTACCAATTTACACCCAAATGGGGCCCACAGTTTGGCGTTTCATCTCCTAGGGTTAGGTTTTGGAATGTTAAGGGTTTTCCATTGTTTCTCAACAATAAATAGGCCTTCGAGCCTCATTGTAACACAGTTCAGAGGCATGTAGCCACCACATCTCTTCTCATAGATAAGCTACCATCGCCCTAGCTGGTTTATTTCCATTTCTGGTTGTAAGCATATTTCAGTATTTTCCATTAATGAAATGAAGTATTATTTCCGCTGCATCTTTGTGTATATGGTTATCTCTGTAATTTGTTGCGTTCCTGTTTAAATCCGGATCTGTGGTATCAGAGCGGTCTGCTTTTTCTCTGTTTTTCTTTGCATGTCCCCAACAAGGTCGGGATATAAGGAGTTAGGGCTTGAACTGGTTGAACCTTTGCAAGACCAGCCTCGCAAATCCCGACGGCCTCCCATGGCGGACGAGAAGAAAGACGAGGGGGCAGGAGATCCCATCAAAATCTTGCTCGAAGAAGCCCTCGAGCGACAACGGAACGCGATGATGGACAGCTTTGCCCAGATCCTTCAGCGGCTACCCAGAAGCAACGCATCGGCTTCCAGCAGCTACTCTGGAAATGCCACACCCTTTAAGGTACAAGTTAATTTTGAAATCCCCATATTCGAGGGTCAGATAGACGTAGATGTCGTAGATAAATGGTTAAATCTGCTAGAGGGTTATTTTTCTGTTCATGAATTTTCGAGTCAGGAAAAGATTGTTTTTGCTCTTCTCAAAGCAGCCCCCCACATCAAGGACTGGTGGGAAACCTACTGCGAGCAGAAGGATGAAAGTACTGGCTCACTATTCTCAGCCGCACCCACTTGGGATTCGTTCCGGGATGCCATCAAGGAGCAGTACTACCCTGTCGGAAGCTATGAGGATGAATACATAAAGTGGACCATGCTGCGGCAGGGAAGGGACCAAGACGTGCCGGAGTTCACCAATCTTTTCCATACCCTTCGCACAAAGTTGGGTATCAAGGACTTGGAGCAACATTTGATACTCAAATACCGTGGCTTCCTGCACAAGTACATCTAGGAAGAAATAAAATTCCTAAACATCCCCTCGCTCGGCGCAGCATACCGATATGCCGTCAAGGTCGAGCAGAAGTTTAAACAAAAGAAGCGAGACTTTGGATCTGCGAATCCGAAGCAGGGGAAAGGTGCCCCTAAACCACAGAACAAAGGACAAAGCCAAGGCGGGACAGCCCAAGACAACCAGCCGAAGCCGCAAGCAAAGAACAGCGCCGCGAAGCCGAAAAAGGACACTGGAAAATGGTGTGAGTTCCATAAGAGCTCCACTCACAACACAAGTGAGTGTTGAGCCAAGCAGTCACTGGTGGCTGAGCTAAAGGTTTCAGAATCAGATGCATGTTCTGACTCTGAGTCAGAACCCGATAAGGGGTATGAAAAAGGGAAGCAGATCATTGATGCGGATCCCAGCGTCACTGTTGCTACCGCAAAGATCCAGAAAAATGAACCCGAAGATCCAGAGGAGGAGGAGCGTCTCTTCCACTCTCAGATGTGGGTAAAGGGCTCCCCGATACAGTTCATTGTTGATAGCGGGAGTCAAAAGAACCTCATTTCGGTAGAGGTCGTGAAGCGGTTGGGCTTACCGACCACAGCACATCCACAACCATCCACCATTGGGTGGCTTCACCAAGGACGAGATCTTCGCGTGAGCCAGCAGTGTCGCCTTCCATACAACATCAAGCCCTTCACGGATGAGGTATTGTGTGACATTTCTCCCCTTGAAGTTTGTGATGTATTACTAGGACAACCATACTTGTGGAAGCGACATGCTGTGTATGAATCAAGGCCCCATGCTGTTATTATTACATTGGGAAATAAGTTGTTCAGGATACCAGAGGTAGCACCACCTGCCGCCCTCTCTTTGATTACTGCAAAACAATGCAGTAAGATCATTTCCAAAACCAAGAAATTTGTTTTCCTGATGATACGCCCTCAAGGAAAGAAGAAGACAGTGGCCGCGGCCTCCAAACGGGGTCCCTCTGCACGACAACTACAGATGGACAAGGTTGTGGAGGAGTACGAGGACATCTTCACCTCCCCGGCAGGGGTTCCTCTGCACTGTCAAGTCAAGCACTCCATCGATCTGACCCCAGGTGCGCCGCTACTCAATGGACCAATTTATCGGCGCTCCATTCTGGAGAACGATGAAATCAAGAGGCAGATTCAGGAGCTCCTACAGAAAGATCACATCCGTCCGAGTTCATCGCCCTGTGGGAGCCCGATCGTGTTGGTACAGAAGAAGGATGGGACATGGAGACTCTGTATTGACTATCGGGCGCTGAACAAGATCACTGTTCGTAATAGGTACCCGATCCCGCGGATTGATGACCTCCTAGACCAACTAAAGGGGGCGAAATATTTCAGCAAGATCGATCTGAAGTCAGGATATCACCAGGTACCAATCGAACCCTCCGATGTGTGGAAGACTGCCTTCAAATCCAAGGAGGGCCTCTTCGAATGGTTGGTCATGCCTTTCGGATTGACAAATGCTCCTGCAACCTTTATGAGGCTAATGGATGACATCTTGTGGCCATTCACCAACTCCTTTGTAGTAGTATACTTGGATGACATTCTGATCTTCAGCCAGAGCTGGGAAGAGCACCTCCACCACATCCGACAGGTTCTCCAAACACTGCGGCAACACAAGCTATGTGCCAATTTGGAGAAATGCACTTTTGGCATGACCCAGGTTCAGTATCTGGGATACATCATTGATGAACAAGGGGTGCATGTCGATCCGGCCAAGATCCAAGTCATTCAGGATTGGCCCTCTCCAACCACTCTAACAGAGCTCTGCAGCTTTCTAGGTCTTGCCAACTTCTACCGCAGGTTTGTGTTGGGGTTTTCTCATATTTCTTGGCCCTTGAGTCAAGTCACCAAGGGCGTGGCGAAAGCAAAATTCTTTTGGTCTGAATCTCAACAGAAGGCATTCAGGGAATTGAAGGATCGCCTCTGCACAGCACCAGTGCTCAAGTTACCAGATTTACAACAACCATTTGAGGTCGAGAGAGATGCCTCTGACTATGCTATTGGGGCAGTCCTTACTCAACATGGACATCCAGTGGCATATCACAGTGAAACACTTTCAGACACAGTCCGGAAGTACCCCACTTATGATAAAGAGATGTATTCCATTGTACAGGCCTGCCGACAATGGAAGCATTACATTTTGGGGAAGGAAACGGTCATCCACACAGACCACCGACCTCTGCAGTTCATACAGACCCAAGGGAAATTGCAGAATGATCGCCATCAGAAGTGGTCTACATACCTGAAACAGTTTCACTTGAATATCAAGTATAAAAAGGGCAACACCAATAATGTTGCAGATTGCCTCAGTCGGCCACTGATCATGGCACTGACCACCGTGCTCAACTCTTGTGGGCACGAGACTGCTGATTGGCCACTTCTCTACAAAAGCGACCCAGAATTCGGCCACACATACCAGACACTCTTGGAAGGTCGGCATGTTGCAGATTTTCACCTCCAGGACGCCCTATTATGCCACCTCGGTCACCTTTGTGTTCCTTCAAGCGAGCGTGCCAAGATGATTTGGGAAGCACACTACAGTCGGGCTGCTGGGCATTTCGGGGTCGAGAAAACAGTGGCAGTACTGCAAAATTATTTCTATTGGCCAAATCTTCGACAGGATGTTGGGAAGTACATCCGATCATGTACTGCCTGTGCCATTTCCAAACCGACCATTAAGAAGCACGGCCTCTATACCCCATTGCCTACCCCTAGTCGACCTTGGGAATCCATCTCCATGGATTACATGTCAGGCCTTCCTTCCACCAAGCATGGAAATGACTGTGTTTTTGTGGTCGTCGACAGGTTCTCGAAGATGGCCATTATGATGGCCTGCAAGAAGAATATCACAGCAGAAGCCACTGCTAAACTCTTCTTTGAGCGAGTGTGGGTGCACTTTGGGATCCCACAGTCTATCATCTCAGATCGGGACAGTCGGTTTCTCAACACATTTTGGTCCAGTCTCTGGTCAATGCTGGACACCAAACTCACGAAGTCCACAGCCTTCCATCCTCAAACTGATGGCTAGACAGAGGTTGTCAACTGGATGATTGTGCACATTCTGCGCATGTATAGCTCAAAGCATTCACGCACATGGGACGAGAGCCTCCCCTATGTTCAGCACAGCTACAACCGAGCTCTTCACAGCTCCACTGGCCATAGCCCTTTTCAGGTGGGTTTGGGATTCCAGCCACTATGCCCCATTGATGTGGCCATGCCCCTTGCAGCTACTCACATGAATTCAGCTCATGTCCAGTCCGAAACAGATAAGGCCACCAGCTTCATTGAGCGCATCCAACATATTCGCCAGCAGGTCCATGACATTCTTGAGAAATCAAATGCCAAGTACAAGCAGCGACATGATCAACACCGGGTGCCACACAAGTTTCAGGTGGGCGACAAAGTCTGGTTGCATTTGCAAAAGGAACGCCTTACTGGAGCCTATCGGAAATTGAGACCACTCCGATATGGTCCTTACACCATTACTAAGGCGATGGGAGACAATGCATTTGAGCTCAGCATTCCCCCATTCCTTGGCCTGCACCCAGTGTTCAATGTGGACCGCCTTCGGCCATACTTTCCACCATTGCTAGACACATCCGACATTGCAGAACAGCTCAAACCCACAGAATTAAATCTAGATTGCATGGAACGAGCTGCAACTGATCGGATCATGGACACACAGATCAAGAACACTCGCCAACAGAATATCCAACTGTATCAAGTTTTCAAAGCAGGCCAACTCCTTCAGCAGGGCAAGTGGCTCACCAGGGAACAAGTTCAGCAGAAGTTTCCTCATCTCATGGAGGAGCTCAACGCAATGGGGACCATTGCTTCCTAAGGGGGGAGGAATGATCCAGGTGGATATTGGTGGCCACCTGCCAAGTCCACCAGGACCCCCACCATTTTCTTTCTCAGCATTTTCAGTTTCCTTAATTGTAGCACAACTTACTATTTTTAGCAGTTTTCGGGTCCTGAACTTCCGGAGCCGTTTTGAGGCCCTAAACGACGTTTTTTGGGGAATCCAGGGGCAACATGGATCCATGGTATGGACCGATGTTGCCCGTTCCAACAATGATAGTGCTCGGATAGATCTTTCTAATGAGCTATTGTACGCATCAAACAGAGATCATATGCCAAAGTTACGACCCCGGGAAGTTGGTGTACCAATTTACCCCCAAACGGGGCCCACAGTTTGGCGTTTCATCTCCTAGGGTTAGGTTTTGGAATATTAAGGGTTTTCCATTGCTTCTCAACAATAAATAGGCCTTCGAGCCTCATTGTAACACAGTTCAGAGGCATGTAGCCACCACATCTCTTCTCAGAGATAAGCTACCATCGCCCTAGCTGGTTTATTTCCATTTCTGGTTGTAAGCATATTTCAGTATTTTCCATTAATGAAATGAAGTATTATTTCCGCTGCATCTTTGTGTATATGGTTATCTCTGTAATTTGTTGCGTTCCTGTTTAAATCCGGATCACTGCTGCCTTGGAATGCTTTTGGAGGAGCTTCGGCATCTGGCCGATCAAAACTGCCTTTAGAACTGATAAAACTACAAATTGGCGGAATAAATGGGTTCTGGAGGCATGCCAAGGAAAAAACCCTGCATTTGGAAGTATTTCGGGCTAGGAGCGATGCACAATGGGTGAGAGGTGATCAAGCATCCATGGTAGCTGAACTGTACGTGGGCGCCAAGCTAATTCATACAGAAACGGCCCTTTGCTTTATACCAGGCAAAATACCTTTAAATCGTGAATTTTGATGAAATTTGGGCGCAAAAGGAGTACTGTAGATAACATTAGATCTTGGTCGTTGGATCCGGCGTTGGCCGATCCAACGGTTGGCGTGCAATCGGCAATCGACGATCGACGGACCTCCAAACCACAATGCCTCCGACATGCGATGAACCCACAGACCCGAAATGCTATAGGCTCACTTTTATTGATTTCGGGTCCGGCCCATCGGCGGACCCTTATCGGCGGATTTACAATGAAACGGGACCGCGGACCCGAAATCCCGTTCAAAACTGCTCTTTATAACTTTTTAGGCCCAGTATATGGAGCGTACAGTACCAACCTTTGCGGACCCGAAATTCGTTAAGCACCATTCTATAATATTTCGGCTCCAGAATATCGGAGCCCTCCCACTTGGCTGTACAAAGGCCCCATTTCGGACCCAAAATCTTAATATGCAGCGCTTTATATTATTTCGGCTCCGGCCAGTCGAAGCTGTATATGGGCCACGACTTAATATGGGTCGTTGGATGAGTGGGCCCGAATGGGCGGCTACAATTAAGTCTACATTTCGCTATCGGCGGGGACATGGGGCGGGGCTTTATATATATGCGATCACCGAAATGGGGTGACCGTCGATAAGATCTGAGCCGTTGAATGGGCGGGATGATCGGACGGCTGACATTAAGTCGTAGTTTCGCAGTCGGGGAAACCCGGGTGTTACACAAAAATATCGTCACCATGAATATTTGCAGTCAGTATGGGTCTATCAACACCTATACTATCCTCCTAAGCAAGTCTCAGACCTCAGCTCTTCAAGTCAAGCTTTGAAAATGAGAGAAAGACATTGAAAATCAATAAAAGCTCTGGTTCCGCACTTTCTCTCACTGTTACCTGCGGGTCCGCACCCTTTGTTCGTGTAATCTATGTATCTACACGCTCTGTCTGTAAAGGGGTGGGTGCGTACCCCTGTGAAAGTCAAAAAGACGCAAGTTTATCTTAAAAAACTCACTTTGGGTTAATTCTAGAGGAATCTAGAAGGAATTTTGACGTGGATTGTTCGCTCTGAGGTGGTTCATGCATCCCAAAAGAGAAGGAGCTAATCCCTTGACTAAAGGAGCTATCCCTTTGAAGGAGGGCTTTATCCCTTTGAAGGAGGACCTAGTAACTTCCCTCCATTGCATTATAAATTGAGGCATTGGGGTGAGGACTAGAGAGGTTAGAAGCTGAACATTTTGAGGGTAAATGCTGGTGAAATTAAGACTTCTTAGTTGAACTTGAGAGGAGAGATCACATACCTCTTGGTTCCATTGGGAAGTGAGTGAAGCTTGTCAAAGTAGAGGAGACTTCTTGCTGGACCCTGGGAGGAGCTTGTACAGCGTCAAGGCACAGGTTGTAAAGTTCTTCTTCTTTTGAATTAATACAATCAAACTCTTTTTTCTCAACAATAAGGTATCAAAGCCAAGACAGTTCCAAGAACACCACAAGAAAATGGTGTGTCAGAAAGGATGAACAGAACAATCATGGAGCGTGCAAGGTGCATGAGATTGTGCCTTGCTGCATCAGTCGCCTTCAAAATTTCGAAGGAAACCACGACAGAGGGTTTGATGCAGACGTTGTCGAAACTATATGGAAAACCCTTGGCACTCAGAACAATACAGTTGTGCCTTGCTGCATCAGTCGCCTTCAACATTTCGAAGGAAACCACGACAGAGGGTTTGATGCAGATGTTGTCGAAACTATATGAAAAACCCTCGGCCTCAAACAAGGTATTTCTTATGAAAAGGTTATTTAATATGAATATGTCGAAAGGTGGATCTGTTGCAAACCATTTAAATGATTTTAATACAATTACAAGTCAGCTAAGTTCTGTAGGGGTAAACTTTGATGATGAAGTTAGAGCTCTATTATTCTTGTGCTCATTACCAGAAAGTTGGAATGGTTTGGTAATGGCCATTAGTAACTCCGTTTCTGGCCCGTTCATTAGGCAGATGATCTGACGGTAGAACTTATGTTTAGTTTAGGGGCTTTTGCCCTAGAAGGCAACCCCTCTCTTTGTATGAGGGTATTGTATTTGAGGCTGTGAAATAGATGTGTATTCTGTGAGCGAGAAACAGAGAGGTGAGACTGTGAGAGAAAACAGAGGATATTACAACGGATTTGTTGTAGGTTGTGTCTCTTCATTTTGCTGGATAACAGAAAGGAAGGACTGGCTGTTCGGGGTGGACGTAGCCCAAACTGGGTGAACCACGTATATCTGTGTCTCTCTTGTTTTTGTGCGTTTTCTGTGTTTATATTTCTGCAATATTTTATGTGTTCCATTGCTCCTTAATATATAATTTTCTAACAACTGGTATTGGAGCCAAAGGTCTATTTGGCTGATAAACTCACAGGAAAGAAGGGTTCCTGGTTCGAGTGGGAGCAATGGCGGAAGATGGTAAGTTTAGGGTTGAGAAATTTAACGGCCAAAACTTCTCGCTATGGAAGATGCAGATGGAAGACTATCTGTATCAGAAAGATCTATACCTACCATTGGGCGGAAAAACAAAGATGCCGACGGGTATGAAAGACGAAGAATGGAACCTTCTCGATAGAAAGGCACTCGGAACAATACGGTTGTGCCTTATTGCATCAGTCGCCTTCAACATTTCGAAGGAAACCACGACAGAGGGTTTGATGCAGACGTTGTCGAAACTATATGAAAAACCCTCGGCCTCAAACAAGGTATTTCTTATGAAAAGGTTATTTAATATGAATATGTCGGAAGGTGGATCTGTTGCAAACCATTTAAATGATTTTAATACAGTTACAAGTCAGTTAAGTTCTGTAGGGGTAAACTTTGATGATGAAGTTAGAGCTCTGTTATTCTTGTGCTCATTACCAGAAAGTTAGAATGGTTTGGTAATGGCCATTAGTAACTACGTTTCTGGATCTAGTACTTTAAAGTTTGATGATGTTGTCGGTGCTATCCTTAGCGAGGAAATGCAACGGAAAAGCTCCGGTGAGACATCGGGAAATGCTTTGAGTGCAGATTCTAGAGGGGGAAAAATGGAAAGAGGAAAGAGCTCAGGATATCGCAGTAAATCAAGGAAAGGCAGATCCAACTCCAGATCGGGGATAGTTTGCTGGAAATGTGGAAAGAAAGGACACCTAAAGAAAGACTGTAGATCTCGGAATGGAAAAGAAGGAGATGCACAGTAAGAAAACAATCATTAAGCAAATGTGACAGGTGAGGTGTTACAAGATGCTTTGATTCTTTCTTTCGAAAATATTACTGATTCCTGGGTGGTAGATTCAGGGGCTTCATTCCATGCCACACCTGATAAGAAATACTTTCATGACTATGTTCAAGGAGATTTTGGACAAGTTCGTTTGGGTGATGATAAACCCTGTAAAATCGTTGGAATGGGTAAGGTTCTTGTAAAACAGCAGAATGGAAACCAATGGCTATTAAAGGAGGTAAGGCATGTTTCAGATCTAAAGAAAAATCTGATTTCAACAGGGCAGTTAGGCGGTGAAGGTTGTGTGACAACTTTCACAGATAAAGCTTGGAAGGTCACCAAAGGAGCCCTAGTAATAGAAAAAGGTGAAAAGGTTGGTACATTGTATTTATGCAATGGTATTTCTAACTTTGTTAATGCTTTAACTTCCAAAGGAGTAGATGCAGCATTATGGCATCATAGGCTCGGACACATGAGTGAAAAGGGGATGAAGATTCTTCACTCAAGGAATCTGTTGCCGGGTTTGAAGAATGTTGATTTGGACTTCTGTGAGAATTGCATTTATGGAAAACAGAAGAGAGTCAGATTTCTCAGAGTTGGGAAAGAAAAGAAGAATGAAAAATTAGAGCTTGTGCGTACAAACGTATGGGGACCTGCTTAGGTATCATCTCTCGGTGGCTCTCATTATTATGTTACCTTTATTGATGATGCAACTAGAAAAACTTGGATTTATTGTATTAAGAATAAATCTGATGTATTTAATACTTTCAAGAAATGGAAAGCTTTGGTTGAGATTGAGACATGAAAGAAATTGAAGTGTCTTAGATCAGACAATGGAGGTGAATATTGCAGCAAAGAGTTTGATAGGTACTGTTCAGAGCATGGAATTCGTAGAGAGAAGACAGTTCCAAGAACACCACAAGAAAATGGTGTGTTAGAAAGGATGAACAGAACAATCATGGAGCGTGCAAGGTGCATGAGATTGTTCCTTGCTGCATCAGTCGCCTTCAACATTTCGAAGGAAACCACGACAGAGGGTTTGATGCAGACGTTGTCAAAACTATATGAAAAACCCTCGGCCTCAAACAAGGTATTTCTTACAAGAGAAATATAAACACAGAAAGCGCACAAAACAAGAGAGACACAGATATACGTGGTTCACCCAGTTTGGGCTACGTCCACCCCGAACAGCCAGTCCTTCCTTTCTATTATCCAGCAAAATGAAGAGACACAACCTACAACAAATCCGCTGTAATATCCTCTGTTTTCTCTCACAGTATCACCTCCCTATTTCTCGCTCACAGAATACACATCTATTTCACAGCCTCAAATACAATGCCCTCATACAAAGAGAGGGGTTGCCTTCTAGGGCAAAAAACCCTAAACTAAACATAAGTTCTACCGTCAGATCATCTGCCTAATGAACGGCCCAGATTGACTAGAAATTACTATACTTTTACAAGGCAATTTTACATTTATTTTTGGCTTCGGGGGCGCTTCCCCCGAGCTAGCCCCCAGACCCCCCAGCCGGGGGGGATCGGCCCCCCCCGCACCCCCCCCGCGTGGAGGGGTGTACAAACTTCTTGGGGTATACATCCAGCTGAAACAAAGACCTCTGAACAATCATGCTCCACACACAACAAACAAGTATCTCATGTTATTTGTTTCATGAACTCCTTGACTTTCATGTTGAATATGTTTTATGATATTGGCTTTTCAGGTGCTATTTAATTTGTTTGCAGATTCGCGACAAAGGAACTCATTTGGATCAAAGGAGCGAGGGCATCCACAAACTTGCGTTGGACCTAAGGTAGGCCCTAAAAACACTTGTTTGCCTTTGTTTATTAAAGAATATTTAGAGAAAGATAGTGTCTGGTTGGTTTTCTTGTCATTAGGTCTTCTTTAGATTCTAGGAAGGTCTATCTTGTCCGCAAGATCGACTCATTCCGTGTGACAAAATGGCGACTCCACTAGGGACTTGATTTTTTCCTTGTTTTCACTTTGACCTGAGAAACTGTACTTTTCGTTTCTAATTTTTGACTTCATGATTGTGGGATTGGGTAGATTTACTTGATTTTGAGTTAGTTTTTATTTTTCATAGTTTTTGGAGAGGCACGCACCCTCTGAGTTAAGCACAGTGCGTACTTGTACGCACTTTTTCTTTGTGCACAGGGCGTGAACGCACTTGTGTAAACAGGCTGCCTGCGTACCCTGTCAAAATTTTGAGAAATTTTAAATTTTCTTTTTTTTATTAGTTTAGAATTTGTTTATAGGTTTTAGCCACTGCCCAGACCTGTGTGTACCCTGTCAAAAGCTTTCCTTGGTTTAATTTCATTAGTGTTAGGGTTTAAGGTGAAATTCATAGGAGTTTTGCTTGTTGGATTTGTTTTTCATTTTGGTCTTGTAGTAGTTCTGAGCTTAGAAGCTGTAGGGACCTCAGATCAAATTGGTTTCTGCCAGCCTTCTTATGAGTCTGACCATTTATGAAATCTACCCTTGTTGAGGAATCCGCTTTGTGTTTTCTCATTACAAAACTTCTAAAAGCTTGTGTTTAAAAGTTTGGATTTTCATTTTTAAAAAAGAAAATGAAAGATTGGTTGTTTTTTGACTAATTGTGATTCTGCATAAATTAGTCCTTAGCTCACATTTAGCTAAGTAAATTATCCTCAAAAAGACACTTTGTAAGCTTTGACTTCAAATAGGTTTTTATAGTTTGTAGAACTGAAGATTAGTCATTTGCATAGTTTTGAGTGTTTTATAAAAATAAAAAAAATCTCTTTTGGAAAAAGTTTGTTTTTTGTAGTGATTGAGTGCTTTGAAAAGAAAAGGGAAATTTTTGTGAAAATAACTAGTTGTCTCGTTTTGAGTGCATTGGAAAGGAAAAATCTCTTCTTTTAATTTATTTGTTAAGAAAGATTTGTAAAGTATTTGCATTCTCAAACTCTTTCCTAGCTAGAAGTTCATCAAAGAGAAAAGATTGCTTAATCATCTTAAGTGCATTTGCTTAGTGATTTCGAGTTGAGTCTTTACACGACAAGTTTCATCTCCGCCACCTCTTAACTTAAACAAAAACCAATAAAAATAACGCTTAAAGTAAAATTCATCTAGTAACATTTTTATTTCTAGGGCTCTGATACACCAACTTGGCTTAGGCTAGTGTCTTGGAGTAGTAGAGTAATTAACTCTCCAAGACAGTAAAACAAACAAGTAGCTGTATCTTGCGGTAGAAAGAAATCCAATTGTTGCATTTATGCTCTGGGAAAGCTCCTCTTAAAGGAGAAGCACGAGATCGTGTCCGAACCAGTGTGGGAATCAATCCTCCTCACTGATAATGACGCCAAATACTCACGTACTAAAAACGGTAAACCTCGGATTAACCATTATCGAGGAGCCTGGGGTCACTTGTTGGTAAACCTTGGATTATGTCAAGGAGCCTTCAAGGGGATTGAACTTGCTACTCTGCCCTTGCGTGCATATCGGATCGTAGACTGTTCCCCCAAGTATACTTGTTTCAGTTGGTAACCTTAGTGGCCATATTCTTTAGGATTCTTCCTAAGGTGACAGTGGTGGGAAGATCCCACTGTACCTGGACCAGACGTCGGCTAGACTCACTTGGATTTTCTGGGGGGTTCTCTTCACTCAAGATGGTTGAGTGGAGGAACTTGTGCCAGTCTATTCATTAAGCAGGTTGCCGGGGTAACTGTTCCAACCACCATTTCTGTATTGAACTCTGCGACGTTGGATTTCATCACCAACTAGTGTTTTCAGTACGGAAAGTTATTGTTTGTGTGTGTTTGATCTCCTAGATTCTTTAGGCGTGTGATTCAAGTTTTTTTGGTTCTTTAGAGGCTTTAGGTGGTTTTCATTGAGATTTTACTTTGTTTGCGTGTGAAGTAGTTAAACGTTTTTAACCGTGGCTGAATTACCAAGGCAGTCCCGTAGACTTCGAGGCCAACCTCCTGAGTTTTTAACCGTGGCTGATTTACTGAGGCAGTCCCGTAGACTTCGGGGCCAACCTCCTGAGGAAGTCCCGAGCCAGATTGAAGGCTTGAAAGTCCTCGTAACTCCTAGAGACAGTAGAGTTGGGTCACCTGAAGAAGGAGAATCTTCTTTGATAGTACATCCTGATTTTCAAACGTCAGTGGCAGATTATAATCCACAGTGAGTGTCTGTTTCCGAAGTTACTGGTAGCTTTTCATCTACTAGTGATATAGGTGAGGAACCTGAAATATCCGAGCCTGAAAGTGAATTTGCTGCTACTCCGACATCGGGGTTTCTTTCTCCAGCTTCTAGTGGTCCTGGTTCACCTAGGGTAGAAAGAGTAATCACCCAAGATCTTCCTTCTGGACTTATTGCTATTGAAGAACTTGCTACTGCGGAAGAAGAAGTAGGCATCCCTATCCCTGAAAATCAACCTGTTATTGAGCTAAGGGAGCGTGAATCAATTTTTTACAGTCCACCTAGAAGCAGTACTTGGTATCTTTCTTTGACTAATTTCTTAGAAAACCCAGGGTTAAGTTTTTCACCACCTCGTCCTCCTTATTACCCAACACCTAGAGGTTATTATCCTCCATTAAATATGTCAAGACAGTCTTCCATGTTTACTCAATTGCCAGAATCCTTTTTGTACGGTGGTCCTTCTGTTCCCTCTGGGTATCAGTCACTTTCTGGTACTTTTTCGGGAGCATCTCCTCAACCCATTGAACAAGGGTTATTAACTGGAAGCAATGGTACTAAGCCATTGAGCATAGAAGATATTCTCATGATGTCAGGTTCTATTCCCAATCTTCAACCTCAAGTTGGCCAGTTACCGCCTGGGGGGCAGCCTCAAAATCCTCAATTATTGCCTGGGGGGCAACCTCAAGGTACCCAATTTGCGCCTGGGGGGCAACCTCAAGGACAGTACATACCTACGGGATAGTACGTTCCCCAAGGTCAACCCCAGACTCAATATGTACCCCAAGGTCAAACCCAGTATCAATTTATACCTCAAGGTCAACCCCAGTATCAGTATGTGCCTCAAGGGTATCAACCCCAAGGTCAATACTCGAACCAAGGTTTCCAACCACCCTTCTGTCAATCGTATGTTCAAGGAACGGGAAATGTACCTTTGAATTATCAATCCTACCCTCAACCCGGTTATGGTACTCAATATTCTCAACCTGTTATGGGTCCGTACCCCGGAATGAATATAGTGTGGGATCCATCGCAAACTCAGCAGGTGTTGCAGCCAAATGTAGAGTTGTCATCTCAAACTGGACAACCCTTAGTTTCTGGTACACCCCAGCAACCAGTCCAGTCTAATATTCAAACTTCTGTACCTTCGGTAGTTTCTCAGCCTGGGCCTAGTACGCCTCGTACTCCGCCTCAAACGACTGCTGCAACTGCTGCAACATCTGTTCAATCTACCCCACCTACTTCTGGAGTATCGACAGCTCCGGTTTCTACTGTTCCTGTATCTACTCCTCAGACATATTTACCACCGTCTGGATCTATGATTCAAGCTTCGGTTCAGATGCCTGTAGGACAACCTGGTTCAAGTATGGTTGTCACAAGTCAACCACAATTTACTTATCAACTGTACCAGGGACAATACCAATTCGGTCCGGCTGTGCAGCAGCCAGTCTATTAGTATAAACCGTACCCTGGGTACACTTATCAACAACCCCAGTACGGTCCGGTTAATCCTGGTTTTCCGGGAGGATACAATATCCCAAATGCAATTCCTATTCCTAGTTATCCTGGATATCCTCCTCCTGGGGCTGGTCTCATGACCCAGAGTTTTAGGGACCCTAATCGTCAGTTACCGTTTATCGCAACTTTGGACTTGCCTGACTTGTCGCGCCTAATGAACGATCCCATTAATTATCTTCCGTTTTGGCCGCCAATGCCGAATAAGTTGCCTAGTGATATTCCTAAGTTCGAAGGTAAATCAGGAGAGGGCCCATCGAACCATGTGATGAAATATCACCTCTGGTGTGCGTCTAACTCCATTTCAGATGATTCAATCCGTCTAAGACTTTTCCAGCGCACTCTAATTGGTCTTGCGGCCAAGTGGTACATTGAGTTACCGCGAGGCACTTTTTATAATTTTAGTCAGTTAGCTACCTCGTTTTTAACTCATTTTCAATTGCCAGTCAGATATGACAATGGCATGGAATTACTAACTTCGTTAAAGCAATCGACGTCCACTTACATTTCAGATCATATTCATGAGTGGAGACGTCGACGACGTTTAGTGAAGGTTTTTATTCCGGATCAGATTTTGGCTGAGTGGTTTGTAAAGTCTTTGTTGCCAAAAATCACTGAAGATGTAGCTAAGGCCGGAGTAGTTACTGAGGAGCAAGTAATTGCTCAATCATAGTACCTTGACTTGGTTTATACTCAGTCAGGTACGTTACACGAGAAAATCCCCGATCTTCCCAAGCAAAATCAAATCGCTACAGCTCCTTCTGGGTCTCATGCCGCTAACGGTATGATTGGTACGGTTAACACCAAAAGTAAGAAGAAGTCTTCCAAGAATTCTTCTCCTATCATAGCCTTGCCTGATTCCCCAACAGGAGATTCTTTCGCGGAAGTTTCTGCCAATATTCATGTTGTAGAGTCATATACAGCTAAATCAAAATCCGGTGGGAAGAAGAAAGGGAAGAAGAAGAATAAAACGGACAAAAATTCAAAGGAGAAACCTGAAAAAGCGGAATCCAATGATGAAAAACGCAAACCTCGTTATCCTTGTCTCATTTGTGACGAAGAACATTTTACAAGAGACTGCCCTCATCGTGCAGAGGTTGCGAAGATTGTCAAAGGTTCCCAAATGCCTACTGTTTTGAAGGATCCTTTTCCAAGTCAAGACAGTAAGATGATAGGTTCTTCCTCAAATGCCAATGAGGAACCCATATTGATGATGTCCCATGTAAGGATTGCGACTCGATCGCAAGATTATGGAAGTAAAAGTCCTGTTGATGGTAAAGAAGCAGAATCTTCTCATTCTAACCCATCAACCTCAGCTCCCGGTTCCGATCCACTACAGATCGAGAAACCTAATCCAGACTTAGTAATCAAACTGCCCGCCAAGGGTATACTTCGAAAGTCAGCTTTCAATCCACATGCGAGAGCGGCTCAGAACTATAATATTGTTGAAGATTTAGTTGTTTCACCTTCAGCAATGTCGGCTTTGGAAGAGCTGCAATCATGTCCAGCACAGCGTAAATTACTTTTGTCGGCTATAGGAGATGTTGACGTTCAGGACCCGAACCTAATAATTTTCGATTTAGAAAATAGTACACCGCGTTTACCTCATCAAATGGCTTTCTAGATCCCAGTGATAGTAAAAAACAGGCCTATTCATAGAACTGTGATTGATGAGGGAGCCTCAACGTGTATTATGTCGATACAGTGTTGGAGATCGCTTGGTTCTCCTTCACTAAATCAATCCCCGACGATTCTTAAGGCCTTTGATGGCCGTGGGTTTCATCCTTTTGGCATTCTACAGGATCTACCTATAGGGGTTGAAGGAAAAACCGTTAATCTAGATGTGGAGGTGGTTGATGCCCCTCTAGATTACAACCTTCTCTTGGGTCGTAGTTGGTCTTACGCTATGACAGCTGTCGTTTCATCGGTCTTTCGGGTTATAAAGTTTCCTCATAATGGAAAGATCGTAACAATAGACCAGCTGGCTTACTTTTCATCCGACCCAGCCTCTGCTGAAAGCATTCAGCATGTCGGTAAAACGACTATCCCATATAAGGATGTTGGAGTAGGACTAGTTAAAGATGCCGGTTTACTGGGAACTTTTCCTTTTCCTCCGATCAACGCATCGTCTTCATTTGCAACCATTCATATGATTACATCAGACACCATTGTTTATGATGATCCTTGGATCATTCCTTCTGAATCTGAGATAGACTCATTTGGCGATGCTATGCCTTTGAGTCCATATGAAATTGCGTACGAGGCCGTGAAGTCGCTTTCCGACCCATTTTCAACCAAAATCGACCTGATGAATGTGGTCCATGAGGAATCACTTTTCACATCAAACTCGGATTCAACAACATTTTCCGAACTTGTTCACTCTGATGAGAAAATTCGTGAAATCCTATGTGTAGATGATTTACCATGGGAAGATCTCCATCACAGATCTTCGTTTTTACCTGAGAATGATCGTTTTGAAAACGATTTTTCATCAATTTTTACGACTGAATATGTCAAGGAACCTCAGAATCCAATGAAACATCCTGATTCAGAGTTAAATTTGGGAAACATCTCTCAAACTATTCCTATTGACATTTCGGTTAAGCCTGGAATTGTTGAGAACATTCATATAGGTGCCTCGTGTACAGATGACGAAATTCATACATATAAGGCCCTATTTCAAGAATTCTGCGACGTGTTTGCCTGGTCCTATGAGGAAATGCCAGGAATTGATCCCGCGATTGTTGTTCATGAGATCAAGACTTACCCGGACGCTAAACCCGTCCGGCAACGTTTGTGTCAAATTCACCCGAGAAAAGCTGCTACAATTAAAGAAGAAGTTGAAAAATTACTCAAAGCAGGTTTCATTTATCTGATCCCGTTAACAGATTGGGTATCGAATATTTTTCCGGTTAACAAAAAGCAGGGAATAATAAGAATATGCATCGATTATAGGGACATTAATCGAGCCTGTCCAAAGGACAATTACCCAACTCCCTATATCGATCAAATCATTGATGATTGTGCCAGCAGCGAAATATTCTCCTTCATGGATGGTTTTTCCGGATACAATAAAATCAATATTCTACCTGCCGATCAACCAAAAATGGCTTTCATTTGTCCATGGGGGACATTTGCTTATTGCAAGTTACCTTTTGGGCTCAAGAATGCTGGAGTAACTTTTCAAAGGGCCATGTCTTATGCGTTTCATGACATCAAGCACATTGTTCAACCCTATCTCGATGACTTCCCTGCTCATTCATTATATCGAGCTGATCACCTCATCCATTTACGAGCAATCTTCATGAGGTGTAGGCATTATTGGATTCGGTTGAATCCACACAAGTGTGTCTTCTGTATAGAAACGGGTTGATGGCTGGGGTTTGTGGTTTCGAAAGCTGGCATTCGCGTTGATCCCTCGAAGGTTGAAGCTATCATCAAATTGCCTCCTCCTTTGAGTCTTCGCCAACTCCAAAGTTTGCAAGGGAAAGCAAACTTTTTACAACGATTCATTCCTAACTACACCGAGGTCACAAAGGGTTTTACCCGGTTGCTGAAACAGAATACTTCATTCTATTGGGATGACATAGCTCAGAGATCTTTTGATGCACTTAAACAGACATTGACCCATGCACCGTTATTACATCCTCCCAACTACAACCAGGACTACTTCTTGTATCTCGCCGCCTCTCATTCCACCATTGGGATGGTCTTAGTTCAGGAAGATGAATTCGGAACTGAGCATGTGATATATTACCTTAGTCGAACTTTAAATTCAACTGAGCTAAAATACTCACATGTGGAGAAATTGGCATTGGCAGCTGTTCAAGATGTCCAACGTTTTTGTCACTACAGTTTACTACGTAAAACTACAGTAATTTCTGATTGCAACCCTATGATTTACATTTTGACCAAGCAATTGCTAGGGGGCAAGTACTCCAAATGGATCGTCATCCTGCAGGAGTTTGACTTGGAATTTGAAAAGTCTAAGTCGAAGAAATCTTTAGTTTTTGCGGAGTTAACGTGTGACTTCTCGCATGCTGACACGGAAACTGTGGCGGAGGAGCCCATTGCAGACGAATCCTTGTTTCTAATCAGCACTTTAGATCCGTGGTATGGGGATATCATCGTTTATCTCCAGACCCAATCCTTTCGGCCAGAGATTTCAAGGTCAGAACGTCGGAAAATTCGATTCCAGTCCCAACAATTCAGAATTATTGGAGATACTCTTTATCGCCGTGGGGCGGACTCTATTTTTCGACGTTGTTTAACTCACGAGGAAGCTGAAAGGGTTCTAAATGACTGTCACTCTGGAGCGTGTGGCGGTCACATGTCTGGGTATGCCACAGCCCAAAAGATATTGCGCGCTGGCTACTCCTGGCCATCTTTGTTTAAAGATTGTATTACTGCGGTCCGAAAATGCCACAACTGCCAAATTTTTGATCGAAAGATGCGCGCTCCTCCTGCTCCTCTCCACCCTATAATTACCGTTGGTCCTTTTGCCAAATGGGGTATCGATTTTATTACATGTAACCCTCACTCAGCCGGGGGGCATGCGTACATTATCCTTGCAGTAGATTATTTTACCAAGTGGGCCGAGGCGATGCCTACATTTGAGGCAGACGGCAAGACAGCTGCAATTTTCGTGTTCAATCATATAATTGCTAGGTTTGGTTTCCCACAAGCAATAATCACTGATCATGGGCATCATTTTCGAAACGTTATGATGACAGAACTTACAGGCCAGCTTGGCTTGCGTCACGATAGCTCAACTCCTTATTATCCACAAGCTAATGGTCTGGTTGAGTCCATCAACAAAGTTCTAGTCGTCATGATCCGACGAATCATTGGGATTCATCGGTCGAATTGGCATAACATGCTATTTTCAGCGCTTTGGGCGTACCGAACCTCAGTGAAAACATCAACAGGGTTCACTCCTTTCCAACTAGTTTATGGTCTAGAAGCTGTGTTACCCATTGAATGAGAAATCCCGTCACTGCAAATGGCCATCGAGTTACTTCTAGCCACTTCCGAAGAGGAAAAACATTTATTATACTTGGCTCAATTAGATGAGAATCGACGTGATGCTGCATTGGCGATCGAGACTCACGCAAAACGTATGAAAGCTCAGTATGATCGAAATGTGACCCCTCGAAATTTTTCGGAAGGAGACCTAGTGTTATTGTACGATCAAGCTAATGATAAATTAGGCGCTGGAAAATTCGTTCCTATGTGGCATGGTCCCTACATTGTCAAGCAAAAGCTAGCAAAAGGGGCCTATGATTTGGTAGACTTTGACGGGGAGTCTTTAGGTAAACCCAGAAATGGTCTTTACCTGAAGAGGTATTATGCTTAAAGAAATGGGTATGGAGATCTTTAGATAGGTTAGTTTTCTTTCTAGCTGGTGTGTTTTAGATTAAAATGTGTGCTTAGCTTAGAGAGTGTTATTCGTCATTATTCCTGCTTATTCTGGTTTTACTTGTGATATTGCAGATGTCGACACCTCTCCAAACATACATTGGTTTCGCTGATGGTGCTTGTCGTAGTACACGGAATATTTCTTCCGCAGCTTGGGTTATTTATTTTCCCTCTAACGAGTTGGTATCTATGCATGGGGTAAGCCTCGGTCAAACAACGAACAACATTGCAGAATACCGTGCAGTGATTGAGTTATTATCTGAATCCATGTCACTTGGGATTCGGAGTTTGATAGTGAGGTTAGATTCTGAACTCGTTGTATTACAGCTTAATAGAGTATATGTCATTAGAAATCCAGTGTTGTTAAGATTGTTTTTGAGAGTGCATCTCTTGGAACATGAGTTTGATTATATTGAGTATCAGCATATTCCGAGATCTTTAAATACATTAGCAGATGCAATTGCTTCTCGAATGTTAAGTAGACATTTGAAATAATCATACATGTAAATTTAAAAACATTCCATAACATGATTTACAAGATAAGCCAGTAATAGTGATATATATATATATATATAGGAGTGTGTCAAAAAATACAACGTCCTCAATCATAGGTTGAAAAACACCTTATGATCAGCAAAAATGATAAGTACAAAAAGCAAAAATGTCATATGTGCCTACAATAGGTGATCATCCTATCACTGTTGATGATCTCGATAAGAAACCACTGCACGGGCCACCTTGCAAAGGAACCTCCTAAAAGGTCTTGGGACCCCAATCACATAGCGCTGAAGTCGACGAGGAATTTCATCTATAGTGGTCTACGGAATATCTACTGTCAAGCGCTCGAGATGACCCTCCAACTCTGCCAAAACCTCTGCTGATTCGTCCTGTGGGGCCGGTGCCGCTGCAACTGGTTGCTTCCTCTCGTAAGGCCAGAGATTGGATGGTTTCCGTCGGCCTACATCTGCATTTGAAACTTTTACTATCAGTTTTTGGGACGATAGAAAAATAATAAAAAATTTTAAAAATAGGAAAAATGTTGAAAATGATGTTACCTGAGTCATCCCACTGCTCTCCTGGTGGAAGAGCTATGTCTGGGTCACCATGAAAATCTACCCCAGCGTAAGGGAAGTCCTGAATAGAAAAAACCTAGTTTTCCAACCATTGGAAATACTCAGGTTTGAATCGAACAACCTCTGTCCCCTCGTCCGAATGACGGGCCATAACTGTAACCCATCGCATCAGTTTGGGCACTCGAGGAAGCCCACCTCCAACAGTAAGGTGCTGCGGGATCAACATGGGAATCCTCTCCAGACCAAAGCTCACAACCAAAGCCCCATAACCAAAGGTCTTTAGTTGTCCGTTCTTGGCTCTGGTCAGTTGGCCTTTCACATTGGCCAACACAGCATCGCACCAGTTGAAGATGGTGCCTTGAAAGCAATCAACTACCATACGCATCTGGGATCCGGTGGCAATATGTAATGCAGTAGCCCCGCAAAGTCTGGTGACAGTAAACGCAATCAACATGAGTTCAGGACGGGATATGGTCTTTATGTCTATCCCTTTGTCACTAGCCTGGCTGTTGCAGAACTCTAGCCGGAGAGTATCGACAGACTGGCCACTTGGCCTAGTCCCGGATAGAGTTAAGCCTTCGCCTCTCTTAGGCAAACCAGTCAAAAAGTATATGTCTTCCGGCTCGATCTCAAGCTGGTGGCCACCAATGAAGAAGCACTGGTCCTGTATGCTCCATCTGTCAACCAGCCACTATAAGAAATCCACCTGAGCCCTCATGCCAGGAATGGCCCAGAATTTGTACAAGCCACATGCCTTTAAAGCATCAATCGAAGGTTGATGATTCCATGCGGCAGCATCCACATCCTCATGGTCTCGTTCACGCCAATCTAACATGATGTACTCTCTGCATCAAGTAAAAAGATAAATTAGAATGCTAGAATTTAAATTGTTTGGGTCAATTTTGAGATTTTTTGGGTTCAAAACCCTTGCCGCGGGGTACGCACCCTCTGCTTTAGAGACAGTGCGTGGGCCCGCACCTTGCCTTCATGGAAGGTGCGGGCCCCTGAGTTTTTTCCCATTGCGAAAAACTCGGGGCACGCGGGTCTCCTGTGTTACGCCTGCGAGCCCCCCGCGCGGATTTTAATCCTAAAAACCCTCCAAAAAATGAAATGAATGACTAAAACAAAAAATGAAACGGTTAAAAATGAAGAGTAGGATGATGTGGATTACCTGGAGAAGACGGCGTTCGATTCCGACGGTTGGATTTTCCGCAATCTTCACAGGAAGTTTCCTGAACAAAAGCACTATTTTCTCACCCAAAATTAAAAGGTAAAAATGAATTGACGAAAGCCCTTTTTATAAGTTTTTTGAGTAAATAAATTGCAAATTTGTTTATGTTTCACTTTAGAAAGGTAATTTTTGCAACATTTTTATCCATTTCAAACAGGTATGAGTAATGTTTGCATTTTTGTTTAGGATAACGGATTATTCTGGTGAAATCTATCATTTTCAGCAAAAAAACATTTAGAGTCACCTTTAAGCTCTTTTCTCACTCCTAAAACATGAAAAGATCGCCGAGTTTTTCTTTTAAACTCGTTAAAACGAAACTAAAAGACGGTCCACTTATAGCTCTTTTCTGACCGTAAAAACATGAAAAGATTTCCGGATTTTTGTCATTTCAAATTCGATATTGGTTATAAAACGACGTGTCGTTGATCGCTTTTTTACTTTTTCGGATCAGGGGCACTAATTACGAAAAGTACTCCTTGGTCGTAAAGATCAAGCGGTTCTCTCAAGTATTATTTTATACTTTTTCGAGCTTGGGAGACACAAATTTACGAAAAAGGTCAACCCTGGAGTCTTCTTAAGTTTTTTCAGACTCTCTAAAATTGAAAAACGCCAAGTTTCTCCTATACTGGACTCATTAAAATTTCACAGTAAAGGACCTGTTCAATTATAAACAGGAACGAACCACTCCTTCTTAGGGTTCGAATTTAAACTAAGTTGGACTCATCCGAAGGTTGAGCTTATAATCAAGCAAATGTTATCCTCCTCAAGCTTGTCAAAAATAAAGAGGTACTTGCCAGAAATGGTGGGGGAAAATGAGAAAAATGAGCCTGTTTGTCATACTTTGTAACCACTCTTGAACACGACACTTTTATTCACCTGGGTTGGGAAATCCTTTGCCTAACAGTTGATCAAACCACATTGAAAGTCTTCAGCCGGTTTCTGGGTATTAACTTTGGGTCAATCGTCACCAAACCATCTGTTGTGTCGTTATGTGTTCAAGAGGTCACTGCCAATAAGCCATTCATATACAAAATATCTGTCATCCATCTTGACCATCCCTGAGTCAGTCCTTGCAACAAAATTTCTTCAACTTGATCTATGATTTCGTGTTGTGGGCTTGCCTGCAATGGATCGCTTTCTATCGACTTCAGCTCATTATCTAGAAAGATGACCTAGGAATCGTCAGTACCTTGGGATCTGCATGCCTCAATGGCAGGTTTCTCGCCTTTGACGACAGGTTGCATCATTGACCTTCGATCAAAGGATTCCGTGATATGTTCGACATCAACACATCTATTCACATCTCATGGATTGTACTGGGTACTTTGAGAGCCATTGACATTAATGTTGGTTTCTCTCACGCTTGTTAACAGTTTACATCATTGACTGGTAATCAAGTGGTTTCTACCATGTTCGACTTCAACACATTTATTCGCATGGATAGAATCGTACTATTTCGGGAAGTGGAAATGAAGACCCTGGATCTAGTTTCAGCAATCTAGGCTGCGAGGAATTTTGTATTCATTATATTATGCACTATTCATAAACAGATGGCTGCGTCCATATTGTGCTCACATGTGTCTATACTTGTGATGTATTACAAGATCATTCCTATATCAGAGCAATAGATAGTTTTCTAGTTAGTTTTGATCTGAGTATGGGAATGCCTACCTCAGCGATGATATGATCTCATATATATATCTTGCATTGAATGTTTTTACAGGTTCCGACCGGGTTCTCCACAAGATGATCCTTGAAATGATAAAGTACTTCACTCTTCCTATATGATAAATGAAATCCTCATATACTACAGACTTCGCACTTTAGGGGGCAATCTGTTACACAAAAATATCGTCACCATGACTATCTGCAGTCAGTATGGGTCTATCAACACCTATATTGTCCTCCTAAGCAAGTCTCATACCTCAGCTCTTCAAGTCAGGCTTTGAAAATGAGAGAAAGACATTGAAAATCAATAAAATCTCTGGTTCCGCACTTCCTCTCACTGTTACCTGCGGGTCTGCACCTTTTGTTCGTGTAATCTGCGTATCTGCACACTCTGTCTGTAAAGGGGTGGGTGCGTACCCCTGTGAAAGTAAAAAAGGCGCAAGTTTATCTTAAAAAACTCACTTTGGGTTAATTCTAGAGGATTCTAGAAGGAATTTTGACGTGGATTGTTCGCTCTGAGGTGGTTCATGCATCCCAAAAGAGAAGGAGCTAATCCCTTGACTAAAGGAGCTATCCCTTTGAAGGAGGGCTTTATCCCTTTGAAGGAGGACCTAGTAACTTCCCTCCATTGCACTATAAATTGAGGCATTGGGGTGAGGACTAGAGAGGTTATAAGCTGAACATTTTGAGGGTAAATACTGGTGAAATTAAGACTTCTTAGTTGAACTTGAGAGGAGAGATCACATACCTCTTGGTTCCATTAGGAAGTGTGTGAAGCTTGTCAAAGTAGAGGAGACTTCTTGCTGGACCCTGGGAGGAGCTTGTACAGCGTCAAGGCACAAGTTGTAAAGTTATTCTTCTTTTGAATTAATACAATCAAACTCATTTTTCTCAACAAGTATCTCATGTTATTTGTTTCATGAACTCCTTGACTTTCATGTTGAATATGTTTTATGATATTGGCTTTTCAGGTGCTATTTAATTTGTTTGCTTGTTTGTGTTTGCAGATTCGCGACAAAGGAACTCATTTGGATCAAAGGAGCGAGGGCATCCACAAACTTGCGTTGGACCTAAGGTAGGCCCTAAAAACACTTGTTTGCCTTTGTTTATTAAAGCATATTTAGAGAAAGATAGTGTCTGGTTGGTTTGCTTGTCATTAGGTCTTCTTTAGATTCTAGGAAGGTCTATCTTGTCCGCAAGATCGACTCATTCTGTGTAACAAAATGGCAACTCCGCTGGGGACCTAATTTTTTCCTTGTTTTCACTTTGACCTGAGAAACTGTACTTTTTGTTTCTAATTTTTGACTTGATGATTATGGGATTGGGTAGATTTACTTCATTTTGAGTTAGTTTTTATTTTTCATAGTTTTGGGAGAGGCACGCACCCTCTGAGTTAAGCACAATGTGTACTTGTACGCACTTTTGCTTTGTGCACAAGGCGTGAACACACCTGTGTAAACAAGCTACCTGCGTACCCTGTCAAAATTTTGAGAAATTTTAAATTTTCTTTTTTTTATCAGTTTAAAATTTGTTTATAGGTTTTATCCACTACCCAGACCTGCGTGTACCCTGTCAAAAGCTTTCCTTGGTTTAATTTCATTAGTGTTAGGGTTTTAGGTGAAATTCCTAGGAGTTTTGCTTGTTGGATTTGTTTTTCATTTTGGTCTTGTAGTAGCTCTGAGCTTAGAAGCTGTAGGGACCTCAGATCACATTGGTTTCTGCCAGCCTTCTTATGAGACTGACCATTTATGAAATCTACCCTTGTTGAGGAATCCGCTTTGTGTTTTCTCATTACAAAACTTCGAAAAGCTTGTGTTTAAAAGTTTAGATTTTCATTTTTAAAAAAGAAAACGAAAGATTGGTTGTTTTTTGACTAATTGTGATTCTGCATAAATTAGTCCTTAGCTCACATTTAGCTAAGTAAAACATCCTCAAAAAGACACTTTGTAAGCTTCGACTTCAAATACGTTTTTATAGTTTGTATAACTCAAGATTAGTCATTTGCATAGTTTTGAGTGTTTTATAAAAATAAAAAAAATCTCTTTTGGAAAAAGTTTGTTTTTTGTAGTGATTGAGTGCTTTGAAAAGAAAAGGGAAATTTTTGTGAAAATAACTAGTTGTCTCGTTTTGAGTGCATTGGAAAGGAAAAATATCTTCTTTTAATTTATTTGTTAAGAAATATTTGTAAAGTATTTGCATTCTCAAACTCTTTCCTAACTAGAAGTTCATCAAAGAGAAAAGATTGCTTAATCATCTTAAGTGCATTTTTTTAGTGATTTCGAGTCGAGTCTTTACACCACAAGTTTCATCTCCGCCACCTCTTAACTTAAACAAAAACCAATAAAAATAACGCTTAAAGTAAAATTCATCTAGTAACATTTTTATTTCTAAGGCTCTGATACACCAACTTAGCTTAGGCTAGTGTCTTGGAGTAGGAGAGTAATTAACTCTCCAAGACAGTAAAACAAACAAGTAGCTATATCTTGCGGTAGGAAGAAATCCAATTGTTGCATTTATACTCTGGGAAAGCTCCTCTTAAAGGAGAAGCACAAGATCGTGTCCGAACCAGTGTGGGAATCAATCCTTCCTCATTGAGAATGACGCCAGATATTCACGTACTAAAAACGGTAAACCTCGGATTAACCATTGTCGAGGCGCCTAGGGTCACTTGTTGTTAAACCTTAGATTATGTCAAGGAGCCTTCAAGGGGATTGAGCTTGCTACTCTGCCCTTGCGTGCGTATCGGATCGTAGACTGTTCCCCCAGGTATACTTGTTTCAGTTAGTAACCTTTGTGGCCATATTCTTTAGGATTCTTCCTAAGGTGACAGTGGTGGGAAGATCCCATTGTACCTGGAGCAGACGTCGGCTAGACTCACTTGGATTTTATGGGGGGTTCTCTTCACTCGAGATGTTAAGTGGAGGAACTTGTGCAAGTCTATTCATTAAGCAGGTTTCCGGGGTAACTGTTCCAACCGCCATTTCTGTATTGAACTCTGCGACGTTGGATTTCATGACCAACTAGTGTTTTCAGTACGGAAAGTTATTGTTTGTGTGTGTTTGATCTCCTAGATTCTTTAGGCGTGTGATTCAATTTTGTTTGGTTCTTTAGAGGCTTTAGGTGGTTTTCATTGAGATTTTACTTACTTTGCGTGTGAAGTAGTTAAAAGTTTTTAACCGTGGCTGAATTACCAAGGCAGTCCCGTAGACTTCGAGGCCAACCTCCTGAGTTTTTAACCGTGGCTGATTTACTGAGGCAGTCCCGTAGAATTCGGGGCAAACCTCCTGAGGAAGTCCCGAGCCAGCTTGAAGGCTTGAAAGTCCTCGTAACTCCTAGAGACAGTAGAGTTGGGTCACCTGAAGAAGGAGAATCTTCTTTGATAGTACATCCTTATTTTCAAACGTCAGTGGCAAATTATAATCCATAGTCAGTGTCTGTTTCCGACGTTACTGGTAGCTTTTCATCTACTAGTGATATAGGTGAGGAACCTGAAATATCCGAGCCTGAAAGTGAATTTGCTGCTACTCTGACATCGGGGTTTCTTTCTCCAGCTTCTAGTGGTCCTGGTTCACCTAGGGTAGAAAGAGTAATCACCCAAGATCTTCCTTCTGGAATTATTGCTATTGAAGAACTTGCTACTGCGGAAGAAGAAGTAGGCATCCCTATCCCTGAAAATCAACCTGTTATTGAGCTAAGGGAGCGTGAATCAATTTTTTACAGTCCACCTAGGAGCAGTACTTGGTATCTTTCTTTGACTAATTTCTCAGAAAACCCAGGGTTAAGTTTTTCACCACCTCGTCCTCCTTATCACCCAACACCTAGAGGTTATTATCCTCCGTTAAATATGTCAAGATAGTCGTCCATGTTTACTCAATCGCCAGAATCCTTTTTGTACAGCGGTCCTTCTGTTCCCTCTGGGTATCAGTCACTTTCGAGTACTTTTTCAGGAGCATCTCCTCAACCCATTGAACAAGGTTGATTAACTGGAAGCAACGGGACTAAGCCGTTGAGCGTAGAAGATATTCTCATGATGTCAGGTTCTATTCCCAATCCTCAACCTCAAGGTGGCCATTTACCGCTTTGGGGGCAGCCTCAAAATCCTCAATTATCACCTGGGGGGCAACCTCAAGGTACCCAATTTGCGCCTGGGGGGCAACCTCAAGGACAGTACATACCTACGGGACAGTACGTTCCTCAAGGTCAACCCCAGACTGAATATGTACCTCAAGGTCAACCCCAGTATCAATTTATACCTCAAGGTCAACCCCAGTATCAGTACGTGCCTCAAGGGTATCAACCTCAATTTCAATACTCGAACCAAGGTTTCCAACCACCCTCCGGTCAATCGTATGTTCAAGGAACAGGAAATGTACCTTTGAATTATCAATCCTACCCTCAACCTGGTTATGTTCCTCAATATTCTCAACCTTTTATGGGTCTGTACCCCGGAATGAATATAGTGTGGGATCCATCGCAAACTCAACAGGTGTTGCAGCCAAATGTACAGTTGTCATCTCAAACTGGACAACCCTTAGTTTCTGGTACACCCCAGCAACCAGTCCAGTCTAATATTCAAACTTCTGTACCTTCGATAGTTTTTCATCCTGGGCCTAGTACGCCTCGTACTCTGCCTCAAACGACTACTGCAACTGCCGCAACATCTGTTCAATCTACCCCACCTACTTCTGGAGTATCGACAGCTCTGGTTTCTATTGTTCCTGTATCTACTCCTCAGACATCTTTACCACCGTCTGGATCTACGATTCAAACTTCGGTTCAGATGCCTATAGGACAACCTGGTTCAAGTACGGTTGTCACAAGTCAACCACAATTTACTTATCAACCGTACCAAGGACAGTACCAATTCGGTCCGGCTGTGCAGCAGCCAATCTATCAGTATCAACCATACCCTTGGTACACTTATCAACAACCTCAACAACCCCAGTACGGTCCGGATAATCCTGGTTTTCTGGGAGGATACAATATCCCAAATGCAATTCCTATTCCTAGTTATCCTGGATATCCTCCTCCTGGGGCTAGTCTCATGACCCAGAGTTTTAGGGACCGTAATCATCAGTTACCGTTTATCGCAACTTTGGACTTGCCTGACTTGTCGCGTCTAACGAACGATCCCATTAATTATCTTCCGTTTTGGCCGCCAATGCCGAATAAGTTCCCTAGTGATATTCCTAAGTTTGAAGGTAAATCAGGAGAGGACCCGTCGAACCATGTGATGACATATCACCTCTGGTGTGCGTCTAACTCCATTTCAGATTATTCAATCCGTCTAAGACTTTTCCAACGCACTCTAATTGGTCTTGCGGCCAGGTGGTACATTGAGTTACCGCAAGGCACTTTTTATAATTTTAGTCAGTTATCTACCTCGTTTTTAACTCATTTTCTGTTGCCAGTCAGATATGACAATGGCACGGAATTACTAACTTCGTTAAAGCAATCGACATCCACTTACATTTCAGATCATATTCATGAGTGGAGGCGTCGACGACGTTCAGTGAAGGTTTTTATTCCGGATCAGATTTTGGCTGAGTGGTTTGTAAAGTCTTTATTGCCAAAAATCACTGAAGATGTAGCTAAGGCCGTAGTAGTTACTGAGGAGCAAGTAATTGCTCAAGCACAGTACCTTGACTTGTTTTATACTCAGTCAGGTACGTTACACGAGAAAATCCCCTATCTTCCCAAGCAAAATCAAATCGCTGCAGCTCCTTCTGGGTCTCATGCCGCTGACGGTATGATTGGTACGGTTAACACCAAAATTAAGAAGAATTCTTCCAAGAATTCTTCTCCTATCATAACCTTGCCTGATTCCCCAACAGGAGATTCTTCCGCGGAAGTTTCCGCTGATATTCATGTTGTAAAGTCTTCTACAGCTAAATCAAAATCCAGTGGGAAGAAGAAAGGGAAGAAGAAGAATAAAACGGACGAAAATTCAAAGGAGAAACCTGAAAAAGTAGAATCGAATGATGAAAAACGCAAACCTCGTTATCCTTGTCTCATTTGTGATGAAGAACATTTTACAAGAGACTGCCCTCATCGTGCAGAGGTTGCGAAGATTGTCAAAGGTTCCCAAACGCCTGCTGTTTTGAAGGATCCTTTTCCAAGTCAAGACAGTAAGATGATAGGTTCTTCCTCAAATGCCAATGAGGAACCCATATTGATGATGTCCCATGTAAGGATTGTGACTCGATCGCAAGATTATGGAAGTAAAAGTCCTGTCGATGGTAAAGAAGCAGAATCTTCTCATTCTAACCCATCAACCTCAGCTCCCGGTTCCGATCCACTATAGATCGAGAAACCTAATCCAGACTTAGTAATCAAACCGCCCGCCAAGGGTATACTTCGAAAGTCAGCTTTCAATCCACATGCGAGAGCGGCTCAGAACTATAACATTGTTGAAGATTTAGCTGTTTCACCTTCAGCAATGTCGGCTTTGGAAGTGTTGCAATCATGTCCAGCACAGCGTAAATTACTTTTGTCGGCTATAGGAGCTGTTGACGTTCAAGACCCGAACCTAATAATTTTCGATCTAGAAAATAGTACACCGCGTTTACCTCATCAAATGGCTTTCCAGATCCCAGTGATAGTAAAAAATAGGCCTATTCATAGAACTGTGATTGATGAGGGAGCCTCAACGTGTATTATGTCGATACAGTGTTGGAGATCGCTTGGTTCTCCTTCACTAAATCAATCCCCGACGATTCTTAAGGCCTTTGATGGCCGTGGGTTTCATCCTTTTGGCATTCTACAGGATCTACCTACAGGGGTTGAAGGAAAAACCGTTAATATATATGTGGAGGTGGTTGATGCCCCTCTAGATTACAACCTTCTCTTGGGTCGTAGTTGGTCTTACGCTATGACAGCTGTGGTTTCATCGGTCTTCTGGGTTATAAAGTTTCCTCATAATGGAAAGATCGTAACAATAGACCAGCTGGCTTACTTTTCATCCGACCCAACCTCTACTGAAAGCATTCAGCATGTCGGTAAAACGACTATCCCATATAAGGATGTTGTGTAGGACTAGTTAAAGATGCCGGTTTACTGGGAACTTTTCCTTTTCCTCATATTAATGCATCGTATTCATTTGCAACCATTCATATGATTACATTAGACACCATTTTTTATGATGATCCTTGGATCATTCCTTCTGAATCTGAGATAGACTCATTTGGCGATGCTATGCCTTTGAGTCCATATAAAATTGCGTACGAGGCCGTGCAGTTGCTTTCCGACCCATTTTCAACCAAAATCGACCTAATGAATGTGGTCCATGAGGAATCACTTTTCACATCAAACTCAGATTCAACAACATTTTCCGAACTTGTTCACTCTGATGAGCAAATTCGTGAAATCCTATGTGTAGATGATTTACCATGGGAAGATCTCCATCACAGATCTTCATTTTTACCTGAGAATGATCGTTTTGAAAACGATTTTTCATCAATTTTTACGACTGAATATGTCAAGGAACCTCAGAATCCAATGAAACATCCTGATTCAGAGTTAAATTTGGGAAACATCTCTCGAACTATTCCTATTGACATTTCGGTTAAGCCTGGAATTGTTGAGAACATTCATATAGGTGCCTCGTGTACAGATGACGAAATTCATACATATAAGGCCCTATTTCAAGAATTCCGCGACGTGTTTGCCTGGTCCTATGAGGAAATGCCAGGAATTGATCCCGCGATTGTTGTTCATGAGATCAAGACTTACCCGGACGCTAAACCCGTCCGGCAACGTTTGTGTCAGATTCACCCGAGAAAAGCTGCTGCAATTAAAGAAGAAGTTGAAAAATTACTCAAAGCAGGTTTCATTTATCCGATCCCGTTAACGGATTGGGTATCGAATATTGTTCCAGTTAGCAAAAAGCAGGGAACAATAAGAATATGCATCGATTATAGGGACATTAATCGAGCCTGTCCAAAGGACAATTACCCAACTCCCTATATCTATCAAATCATTAATGATTGTGCCGGCAGCGAAATATTCTCCTTCATGGATGGTTTTTCCGGATACAATCAAATCAATATTCTACCTACCGATCAACCAAAAACGGCTTTCATTTGTCCATAGGGGACATTTGCTTATTGCAAGTTACCTTTTGGGCTCAAGAATGCCGGCGCAACTTTTCAAAGGGCCATGTCTTATGCGTTTCATGACATCAAGCACATTGTGCAACCCTATCTCGATGACTTGCCTGCTCATTCATTATATCGAACTGATCACCTCATCCATTTACGAGCAATCTTCATGAGGTGTAGGCATTATCGGATTCGGTTGAATCCACACAAGTGTGTCATCTGTATAGAAACGGGTCAATTGCTGGGGTTTGTTGTTTCGAAAGCCGACATTCGTGTCGATCCCTCGAAGGTTGAAGCTATCATCAAATTGCCTCCTCCTTCGAGTCTTCGCCAACTCCAAAGTTTGGAAGGGAAAGCAAACTTTTTACGACGATTCATTCCTAACTACGCCAAGGTCACAAAGGGTTTTACCCGGTTGCTGAAACATAATACTTCATTCTATTGGGATGAGATAGCTCAGAGATCTTTTGATGCACTTAAACACGTGTTGACCCATGCACCGTTATTGCATCCTCCCAACTACAACCAGGACTACTTTTTGTATCTCGTCGCCTCTCTTTCCACCATTGGGATGGTCTTAGTTCAGGAAGATGAATTCGGAACTGAGCATGTGATATATTACCTTAGTCGAACTTTAAATCCAACTGAGCTAAAACACTCACATGTGGAGAAATTGGCATTGGCAGCTGTTCAAGCTGTCCAACGTTTTCGTCACTACATTTTACTACGTAAAACTAAAGTAATTTCTTATTGCAACCCTATGATTTACATTTTGACCAAGCAATTGCTAGGGGGAAAGTACTCCAAATGGATCGTCATCCTGCAGGAGTTCGACTTGGAATTTGAAAATTCTATGTCGAAGAAATCTTTAGTTTTTGTGGAGTTAATGTGTGACTTCCCGCGTGCTGACACGGAAACTGTGGCGGAGGAGCCCATTGTGAACGAATCCTTGTTTCTAATCAGCAGTTTAGATCCGTGGTATGGGGATATCATCGTTTATCTCCAGACCGAATCCTTTCGGCCAAAGATTTCAAGGTCAGAACGTCGGAAAATTCGATTCCAGTCCCAACGATTCAGAATTATTGGAGATACTCTTTATCGCCGTGGGGCGGAATCTGTTTTTCGACGTTGTTTAACTCACGAGGAAGCTGAAAGGGTTCTAAATGACTGTCACTCTGGAGTGTGTGGTGGTCATACGTCTGGGTATGCCACAACCCAAAAGATATTGCGCGCTGGCTACTGTTGGCCGTCTTTGTTTAAAGATTGTATTACTGCGGTCCGAAAATGCCACAACTGCCAAATTTTTGATCGAAAGATGCGCGCTCCTCCTACTCCTCTCCACCCTATAATTGTCGTTGGTCCTTTTGCCAAATGGGGTATCGATTTTATTACATGTAACCCTCACTTGGTCGGGGGGCATGCGTACATTATCCTTGCGGTAGATTATTTTACCAAGTGGGCCGAGGTGATGCCTACATTTGAGGCAGACGGCAAGACAGCTGCAATTTTCGTGTTCAATCATATAATTGCTAGGTTTGGTGTCCCACAAGCGATAATCACTGATCATGGGCGTCATTTTCGAAACGTTATGATGACAGAACTTACAGGCCAGCTTGGCTTGCGTCACGATAGCTCAACTCCTTATTATCCACAAGCTAATGGTCTGGTTGAGTCCATCAACAAAGTTCTAGTCGTCATGATCCGACGAATCATTGGGATTCATCGGTCGAATTGGCATAACATGCTATTTTCAGCGCTTTGGGCGTACCGAACCTCAGTGAAAACATCAACAGGGTTCACTCCTTTCCAACTAGTTTATGGTCTGGAAGCTGTGTTACCCATTGAATGCGAAATCCCGTCACTGCAAATGGCCATCGAGTTACTTCCAGCCACTTCCGAAGAGGAAAAACGTTTGTTATACTTGGCTCAATTAGATGAGAATCGACGTGATGCTGCATTGGCGATCGAGACTCACGCAAAACGTATGAAAGCTCAGTATGATTGAAATGTGACCCCTCGAAATTTTTTGGAAGGAGACCTAGTGTTATTGTACGATCAAGCTAATGATAAATTAGGCACTGGAAAATTTGTTCCTATGTGGCATGGTCACTACATTGTCAAGCGAAAGCTAGCAAAAGGGGACTATGATTTGGTAGACTTTGACGGGGACTCTTTAGGTAAACCTAGAAATGGTCTTTACCTGAAGAGGTGTTATGCTTAAAGAAATGGATATGGAGATCTTTAGATAGGTTAGTTTTCTTTCTAGCTGGTGTGTTTTAGATTAAAAAGTGTGCTTAGCTTAGAGAGTGTTCTTCGTCATTATTCCTGCTTATCCTGGTTTTACTTGTGATATTGCAGATGTCGACACCTCTCCAAACATACATTGGTTTCGCTGATGGTGCTTATCGTAGTACACGGAATATTTCTTCCGCAGCTTGGGTTATTTATTCGCCCTCTAACGAGTTGGTATCTATGCATGGGGTAAGCCTCGGTCAAACAACGAACAACATTGCATAATACAGTGCAGTGATTGAGTTATTACCTGAATCCATCTCATTTGGGATTCAAAGTTTGATAGTGAGGTTAGATTCTGAACTCGTTGTATTACAGCTTAATAGAGTATATGTCATTAGAAATCCAGTGTTGTTAAGATTGTTTTTGAGAGTGCGTCTCTTGGAATGTGAGTTTGATTATATTGAATATCAGCATATTCCGAGATCTTTAAATGCATTAGTAGATGCAATTGCTTCTCGAATGTTAAGTAGACATTTGCAATAATCATACATGTAAATTTAAAAACATTCCATAACATGATTTACAAGATAAGCCGGTAATAGTGATATATATATAGGAGTGTGTCAAAAAATACATCGTCCTCGATCATAGGTTGAAAAACACCTTATGATCGGCAAAAATGATAAGTACAAAAAGTAAAAATGTCATATGTGCCTACAATAGGCGATCATCCTATCACTGGTGATGTTCTCGATAAGAAACCACTGCATGGGCCACCTTGCAAAGGAACCTCCTAAAAGGTCCTGGGACCCCAATCACATAGCGCTGAAGTCGACGAGGAATGTCATCTATACTGGTCTCCGGAATATCTCCTGTCAAGCGCTCGAGATGACCCTCCAACTCGGCCAAAACCTCTGCTGATTCGTCCTGTGGGGCCGGTGCCGCTGCAACTGGTTGCTTCCTCTCGTAAGGCCGGAGATTGGCCGGTCGCCGTGGGCCTACATCTGCATTTGAAACTTTTACTATCAGTTTTTGGGACGATAGAAAAATAATAAAAATTTTAAAAATAGGAAAAATGTTGAAAATGATGTTACCTGAGTCATCCCACTGCTCTCCTGGTGGAAGAGCCATGTCTGGGTCACCACGAAAATCTACCCCAGCGTAAGGGCAATCCTGCACAAAAAAAACCTGGTTTTCCAACCATTGGAAATACTCAGGTTTGAATCAAACAACCTATGTCCCCTCGTCCGGATGACGGGCCATAACTGTAACCCATCGCATCAGTTTGGGCTCTCGAGGAAGCCCACCTCCAACAGTAAGGTGCTGCGGGATCAACATGGGAACCCTCTCCAGACCAAAGCTCACAACCAAAGCCCCATAACCAAAGGTCTTTAGTTGTCCGTTCTTGGCTCTGGTCAGTTGGCCTTTCACATTGGCCAACACAGCATCGCACCAGTTGAAGATGGTGCCTCGAAAGCAATCAATTGCCATACGCATCTGGGATCCGGTGGCAATATGTAATGCGGCAGCCCCGCAAAGTCTGGTGACAGTAAACACAATCACCATGAGTTCAGGACGGGATATGGTCTTCATGTCTATCCCTTTATCTCTAGCCTGGCTGTTGCAGAACTCTAGCCGGAGACTATCGACAGACTGGCCACCTGGCCTAGTCCCGGATAGAGTCAAGCCTTTGCCTCTCGTAGGCAAACCAGTCAAAAAGTATATGTCTGCCGGCTCAATCTCAAGCTGGTAGCCACCAATGAAGAAGCACTGGTCCTGTATGCTCCATCTGTCAACCAGCCACTGTAAGAAATCCACCTGAGCCCTCATGCTAGGAATTGCCCAGAATTTGTACAAGCCACACGACTTTAAAGCATCAATCGAAGGTTGATGATTCCATGCGGCAGCATCCACATCCTCATGCTCTCGTTCACGCCAATCTAGCATGATGTACTCTCTGCATCAAGTAAAAAGATAAATTAGAATGCTAGAATTTAAATTGTTTGGGTCAATTTTGAGATTTTTTGGGTTCAAAACCCTTGCCGCGGGGTACGCACCCTCTGCTTTAGAGACAGTGCGTGGGCCCGCACCTTGCCTTCACGGAAGGTGCGGGCCCCTGAGTTTTTTCCCATTGCGAAAAACTCGGGGCACGCGGGTCTCCTGTGTTACGCCTGCGGGCCCCCGCGCGCGGATTTTAAGCCTAAAAACCCTCCAAAAAATGAAATGAATGACTAAAACAAAAAATGAAACGGTTAAAAATGAAGAGTAGGATGATGTGGATTACCTGGAGAAGACGGCGTTCGATTCCGACGATTGGATTTTCCGCAATCTTCACGGGAAGTTTTCTGAACAAAAGCACTATTTTCTCACCCAAAACTCAAACGGTAAAAATGAATTGACGAAAGCCCTTTTTATAAGTTTTTTGAGTAAATAAATTGCAAATTTGTTTATGTTTCACTTTAGAAAGGTAATTTTTGCAACATTTTTATCCATTTCAAACAGGTATGAGTAATGTTTGCATTTTTGTTCAGGATAACGGATTATTCAGGCGAAATCTATCATTTTCAGCGAAAAAACATTTAGAGTCACCTTTAAGCTCTTTTCTCACTCCTAAAACATGAAAAGATCGCCGAGTTTTTCTTTTAAACTCGTTAAAACGAAACTAAAAGACGGTCCACTTATAGCTCTTTTCTGACCGTAAAAACATGAAAATATTGCCGGATTTTTGTCATTTCAAATTCGATATTGGTTATAAAACGACGTGTCGTTGATCGCTTTTTTACTTTTTCGGATCAGGGGCACTAATTACGAAAAGTACTCCTTGGTCGTAAAGATCAAGCGGTTCTCTCAAGTATTATTTTATACTTTTTCGAGCTTGGGAGACACAAATTTACGAAAAAGGTCAACCCTGGAGTCTTCTTAAGTTTTTTCAGACTCTCTAAAATTGAAAAACGCCAAGTTTCTCCTATACTGGACTCATTAAAATTTCACAGTAAAGGACCTGTTCAATTATAAACAGGAACGAACCACTCCTTCTTAGGGTTCGAATTTAAACTAAGTTGGACTCATCCGAAGGTTGAGCTTATAATCAAGCAAATGTTATCCTCCTCAAGCTTGTCAAAAATAAAGAGGTACTTGCCAGAAATGGTGGGGGGGAAATGAGAAAAATGAGCCTGTTTGTCATACTTTGTAACCACTCTTGAACACAACACTTTTATTCACCTGGGTTGGGAAATCCTTTGCCTAACAGTTGATCAAACCACATTGAAAGTCTTCAGGCGGTTTCTAGGTATTAACTTTGGGTCAATTGTCACCAAACCATCTGTTGTGTTGTTATGTGTTCAAGAGGTCACTGCCAATAAGCCATTCATCTACAAAATATATGTCATCCATCTTGACCATCCCTGAGTCAGTCCTTGCAACAAAATTTCTTCAACTTGATCTATGATTTCGTGTTGTGGGCTTGCCTGCAACGGATCGCTTTCTATCGACTTCAACTCATTATCTAGAAAGATGATCTAGGAATCGTCAGTACCTTGGGATCTGCATGCCTCAATGGAAGGTTTCTCGCCTTTGACGACAGGTTGCATCATTGACCTTCGATCAAAGGACTCCGTGATATGTTCGACATGAACACATCTATTCACATCTCATGGATTGTACTGGGTACTTTGAGAGCCATTGACATTAATGGTGGTTTCTCTCACGATTGTTAACAGTTTACATCATTGACTGGTAATCAAGTGGTTTCTACCATGTTCGACTTCAACACATTTATTCGCATGGATAGAATCGTACTATTTCGGGAAGTGGAAATGAAGACCTTGGATCTAGTTTCCGCAATCCAGGCTGCGAGGAATTTTGTATTCATTATATTGTGGACTATTCATAAACAGATGGCTGCGTCCATACTGTGTTCACATGTGTCTATACTTGTGATGTATTACTTGATCATTCCTATATCAGAGCAATAGATAGTTTTCTAGTTAGTTTTGATCTGAGTATGGGAATGCCTACCTTAGCGATGATATGATCTCATATATATATCTTGCATTGAATGTTTTTACAGGTTCCGACCGGGCTCTCCACAAGATGATCCTCGAAATGATAAAGTACTTCACTCTTCCTATATGATAAATGAAATCCTCATCTACTACAGACTTCGCACTTTAGGGGGCAATCTGTTACACAAAAATATCGTCACCATGACTATCTGCAGTCAGTATGGGTCTATCAACACCTATACTGTCCTCCTAAGCAAGTCTCAGACCTCAGCTCTTCAAGTCAAGCTTTGAAAATGAGAGAGAGACATTGAAAATCAATAAAAGCTCTGGTTCCGCACTTTCTCTCATTGTTACCTGCGGGTCTGCACCCTTTGTTCGTGTAATCAGCGTATCTGCACGCTCTGTCTATAAAGGGGTGGGTGCGTACCCCTGTGAAAGTAAAAAAGGCGCAAGTTTATCCTAAAAAACTCAGTTTGGGTTAATTCTAGAGGATTCTAGAAGGAATTTTGACGTGGATTGTTCGCTCTGAGGTGGTTCATGCATCCCAAAAAAGAAGGAGCTAATCCCTTGACTAAAGGAGCTATCCCTTTGAAGGAGGGCTTTATCCCTTTGAAGGAGGACCTAGTAACTTCCCTCCATTGCACTATAAATTGAGGCATTGGGGTGAGGACTAGAGAGGTTAGAAGCTGAACATTTTGAGGGTAAATGCTAGTGAAATTAAGACTTCTTAGTTGAAATTGAGAGGAGAGATCACATACCTCTTAGTTCCATTGGGAAGTGAGTGAAGCTTGTCAAAGTAGAGGAGACTTCTTGCTGGACCCTGGGAGGAGCTTGTACAACGTCAGGGCACAGGTTGTAAAGTTCTTCTTCTTTTGAATTAATACAATCAAACTCATTTTTCTCAACAAGTATCTCATGTTATTTGTTTCATGAACTCCTTGACTTTCATGTTGAATATGTTTTATGATATTGGCTTTTCAGGTGCTATTTAATTTGTTTGCTTGTTTGTGTTTGCAGATTCGCGACAAAGGAACTCATTTGGATCAAAGGAGCGAGGGCATCCACAAACTTGCGTTGGACCTAAGGTAGGCCCTAAAAACACTTGTTTGCCTTTGTTTTTTAAAGCATGTTTAGAGAAAGATAGTGTCTGGTTAGTTTGCTTGTCATTAGGTCTTCTTTAGATTCTAGGAAGGTCTATCTTGTCCACAAGATCGACTCATTCCATGTGACACCAGGGGGCGGGGCTTTATATATATATGAATGCCGATGTGATATTTTTGAGAAATGCGGGTTTTACATTAAAACCTTAAGTTTTATAAAAAAAACTTAAGTTTAAATGGTAAAGGGCCATTAACGATAGAGCGGAGATATGCGACATATATTAGATATGTGGTATGGAGGGCTCCCGATAGCGATATCGCATCGGCGAAAAGGGGAAGGGGCATATATATGGGGCATATAACATTGCGATACGCCGATTGCAAAATCGCATCGACGGAGGACCCATCAGACATACAAATAAAGCCACCACTTAATCGCTGCGACCTCCGACAGTGATATCGCGTCGGAGGGAGGGCACATGCATTTGGAGAAAGACTTCAAAGGATGCGATAAGGCCCATTTTAACCAAAGGAAGGCTTAAGCGATCAGATGAGGATTTATGTATATCGGAGGCTTTTGATAACAAAAAGGGAGGCCTGCAATGCATCGGAGATGAGTTATAGTGCATTGGGGGAGGAAAATATGAGATGGGAGGTGTTTTTTATGCATGTGAAGGGGTTCATTCATGCATCGGAGGGGCATTTGTTCAAATGGAAGAAGTCCAAATGCATGGAAAGGAGGATTTATGCCTTGGAAAGGTAAAAACATGTTTAAAAGAGGGGTTTTTCACATAAGAGGAGGGAAATTATGCATAGGAAGGGGTCCAAAGCATTGGAAGAGGGCTAAAAATGAGCTGAATGAGGGTTGTTACTAAGTTTCAAGCAAACTTAGTAATTCCCAAGCATACTTATGGTTATTTTTCAACCAGGGGGAGGGGATATGTATATAGAGGGACTATTTAGTGTTGTTTTAGGAGGGAGAGGGGAAATAGATAGGGATTTACATAATAATGTTAGAAGTTAATATGAAAATGACAAGAAAGCGCTAAGTTTTAGAGACCTTAGGCTTGAAAGGGGATATAGAACTTTGTAGAGGACATATGAACACTCCTTAAGTAAAGGAGATCTTTACCAAGGGAAATGATATGAAACATGATGCATTTAAGAGATATCAAGCAGATCTTGACCTCTTTAGGGGAATTAGTGAGTGATTTGGGGAAGAGGAAGAAGGGGAAGTTAGACATGCCTCGCTTGAGCTGATCCAAATGGAAAACTACCTCATACTTGTGATTTGAATAGATACAACACTTGAAAACACAAAACTGATCACAATCATTGATTCTGCAACCTCAAAACTACCTACCCAGCCTACTTACCTAGCATTTTCTCTTCTTTTTGGTTTGGGTACACTTGAACTAGCAAACCCAACTTTTCAATTTTTCTTTTTGCTATCCTCCTATCTAAATCTATCCTTATTTCTTCCAGGGGCTCAGATTAAGCTATTGAGCGCCCTTGCTTCTCTACCTATCTACAAATCTGCCAAGATTAAACAGTTTGGACAGATGTTTATTCTCTATATTCTAAAACAAGCAATTGAAACCTAGGGAGGCCAAGATTAAACTGTTTGGCCTTCCCTTAACTGAACAACTCTTCAAAAATGGTATGATTCTTCAAAAATGGAACTTCTTGGAAATATGGAACCTTGCAGCATGAAAAGATGACATATTTGGCATGTAAAACTGTCAATCATGAAATATGAAACCTATTGCAATAGGAGGCTAACACCAGACAGCAAAACTACTGAATAAAGCTGAAGACAATGAAGAGAAAACCAAAATCTGGAGGCAGAAACAATCTTACCTAATCATCACACCTATAACACAGGGAAACAGGGATACATCTCACCTTCAGCACACGAGAGGTGCGATGCATCTAGACTTCCAATGAGAGACAGTGTAATGGTCCAGGGATGAGACTGAGCTTGGTTTTTGCTCACAGTTTACAGCTTAGTTCAGGGATTTAGGCTGAGCTAATGATAGACAGTAAACATAAAGTATAGGGGCTGATCTAATGAGGTTACTTGAGCTACCACCAGGGCACTTAGGATGTTTGCAAGTCAGATGTTCAGTTCATAAACTAACCCGAAGATTGACTGAAGCAGCGTTGATCTACTTTGTAGTTGCATAGCAAAAGTAGTTCGAAGGCTAGCTGGCTTAAATTTAGGCTCCATCTGTAGTTTATAAAGCCAACAAATAGAAACAAGCAAACAAACTATTCGCTCCCCAATGGAGTCACCATTTTGTTATCAGAAAAACTAGTGTCCATCCAGAGCTGCTAGTCCCACTAAGACATGTAGCTATCTTAGAAACAAAAAATTTAAAGTTACTTATGTTTTCCTTTATGAGAGATAGATGAGAGAGAAGTAGAGAGTACCAACCTCAGTCTTTCACTTAGCTTCTTGCTTGTTTCCTCTCTCCCTTGATAAATCTTTCACCACTCCTTCCTCACTTGTCCTGCTTCAAAGAACACATGTAGAGTCAAAGTAGCAAAATGCCATCAAAGCATAGAGATCTATAACCGTAAACAAGATAGGATCAGATGTATATTAACCATACAAATGCATACACAAATACAAGATTCAGAGATATATAAGTATATGGAGGAAAACTCAAACAGCTTTATTGATAGAATTAGTAGAAGAGAGGATTACAACCAAGCTATCTGATCCAGCACCATCCTCCCAGCATGAAAGCCCTCTTCACCTCATGAAAAGCTTAGATCACCCAGCAATACAATGTTTCACAAAGAAACCAACAACACTTCCTTACAAAATACAAAATTCCAGCCTCTAGATCTCTGGGATGAGGGATCCACATATAGATATTTGCAAATGGGTGAGTCAACTTCTGGAATTTCGATTAGTGTTATTTCACTGATAGTTCTTGGTTCCACTTGGAGATTTCATGATCTCTTACTCATCCTAAGAGAATTCAGAGAGGCAAGTGTCAAATGAGCAGTTTCTAGAAGATTCTCTGGGTTTCCACCTAGCAAACAGCCTCTGCCATTTGTCTGCTCTCTCTCATCGCACCCTACAAAAGGGATTTTTAGTATGCATCGCACTTTTTACATGTAGCAGGTGAGATGCATCGCACCCTTAGCACTGAGAAATCTGTATGGTCCAGTTTTGACCAGTTCTGAGTAGTTTTTCAAGGAGAACTTCTGGGAGATGATGTAATCAGCTAACCTTGTTCCTTTAGGGCATGAAACAACACTTTTAGGGGCTTAGAAGCCCCTATTTTATGGACATACGAGATTGGGGTTACAGTGCCCAAATATGTATATAACACTTCTGTTTTCCATAAATGCAATTCTCACAGAATTCCAAATCAACATTCTTCAAACCCCGCAACAAATTCCTTGAGTGAAGAATCTTCATCCCTTTCTCACTCATATGTCATAGCCTATGATGCCATAATGTTGCATTTATCCTTTGGAAGTTAAAGCATTAACAGAGTTAGAAATACCATTGCATAAATACAATGTACCAACCTTTTCACCTTTTCCTATTACCAGGGCTCCTTTGGTGACCTTCCAAGCTTTATTTGTGAAAGTTGTCACACAACCTTCACCACCTAACTGCCTTGTTGAAATCAGATTTTTCTTTAGATCTGGAACATGCCTTACCTCCTTTAGTATCCATTGGTTTCCATTCTGTTGTTTTACAAGAACCTTACCCATTCCAACAATTTTACAGGGTTTATCATCACCCAAATGGACTTGTCCAAAATCTCCTTAATCATAGTCATGAAAATATTTCTTATCAGGTGTGGCATGGAATGAGGCCCCTGAATCTACCACCCAGGAAAAAGTAATATTTTCAAAAGAAAGAATCAAAGCATATTGTAACACCTCACCTATCACATTTGCTTCATGATTGTTTTCTTGTTGTGTGTCTCCTTCTTTTCCCTTCCAAGATCTACAATGTTTCTTTAGGTGTCCTTTCTTTCTGCATTTCCAGCACACTATCCCCTATCTGGACTTGGATCTGCCTTTCCTTGATTTATTGCGATATCCTGAGCTCTTTCCTCTTTCTATTTTTCTTCCCCTAGACTTTACACTTAAAGTATTACCTGATGTCTCACCGGAGCTTTTCTGTTGCATTTCCTCGCTAAGGATAGCACCGACAACATCATCAAACTTTAAAGTACTAGACCCAGAAATAGAGTTACTAATGGCCATTACTAAACCATTCCAACTTTCTGGCAATGAGCACAAGAATAAAAGAGCTCTAACTTCATCTCCAAAGTTTACCCCTACAAAACTTAACTAACTTGTAATAGTATTAAAATCATTTAAATGGTCTACAATAGATCCACCTTCCGACATCTTCATATTAAATAACCGTTTCATAAGAAATACCTTGTTTGAGGCTGATGGTTTTTCATATAGTTTTGCCAACGCCTTAATCAAACCCTCTTTCGTTGTTTCCTTCGAGATGTTGAAGGCGACCAATGCTGTGAGGCACAACCGTACTGTTCCGAGTGCCTTTCTATCGAGATGGTTCCATTCTTCATCTGTCATACCCATCGGAATCTTTATTTTTCTGCCCAATGGTAGGTATAGATCTTTCTGATACAGATAATCTTCCATATGCATCTTCCACAACGACAATTTTTGGCCATTAAATTTCTCAACCCTAAACTTACCATCCTCCACCATTGCTCCCACTCGAACGAGGAACCCTTCTTTCCTGTGATTTTATCAGCCAAATAGACCTTTGGCTCTGATACCAGTTGTTAGAAAAATATTATATATGACAGAGAAATGCAAGACATATAATATGCAGAAAAACACAAACACATAAACCAGAGAGACACAGATATACGTGGTTTAACCAGTTTGGGCTACGTCCACCCTGAACATCCAGTCCTTCCTTTTTATTATCCAGCAAAATGAAGAGACACAACCTATAGTAGATCCATTGTAATATCCTCTGTTTTCTCTCACAGTCTCACCTCTTTGTTTATCGCTCAAAGAATACACATCTATTACACAACCTAAATACAATGCCCTCATACAAAGAGAGGGGTTGCCTTCTAGGGCAAAAAACCCTAATCTAAACATAAGTTCTACTGTCAGATCATCTGCCTAATGAACGGCCCAGATTGACTAGAAATTACTATACTTTTGCAAGGAAATTTTACATCTGTTTTTAGCTTTGGGGGTGTTGCCCCCAAAACCCCCGTCGGGGGAACGCTGGCCCCTGGACCCCCCAGCCGGGGGGGATCAGCCCCCCTAAACCCCTGCGGGGGTGACAAGTCCCCCCCGCACCCCCACGCGTGTAGGGGTGTACAAACTTCCTGGGGTATACATCCGACCGAAACAAAGCCCTCTAAATAATCACGCTCCATACCCAACAATCCACAACTCATAAAATGCCTTAGCTCTGTCATCATAGTACCTCTCCGACAAGTACTTGTTCTTGAAGATCCTTTCAAATGTACACCAGGTCAAATCCTCTTCATGGATACCTTTGACATTGTTCACGTCTTCCCATAAAATATCTACTTTACCTTTGAGACTGGAAGTGCCTATGTTTGCTTTCATTTTTTCTTAATAATCATGTAATCAGAAGAATTTCTTCATACCAAGCAACCATGCTTTTTCATCATGTCATTTCTTCATCTGTCCATTAAAGGTAGGTGGCTTTGCCTCGTTAAAATAATTTGGAAACTATCAACTATCACTCCTCCTATAAAGATGATGAAGATGATGATCATGATGTCTACCAGAACCAAAACTGAAATAGTACCTATTTCGATCACCTCACCTAAACAGAGTGTCCAATAGCCTACCATCTCTAATCATTTCATATCTATCTGACATGTGTCTACTAGGTGACCTACTACCCATTAGTTCTATGTCCATGGCTAATCCAAAGTGGTCCCTATCGCTGTAAATTTGACAAACACTGAAGTAGTATCACATTCACCTCTGCTTGTTTCTCTTGTGCATGCATCATTTTGTCATTGTCTAATTTACAACTCCTTATTTCTTCCTCCAGGCTTCTCAATGTGTCTATCAAGTCAGAAGAGTGCCCCACACCACACTGCCCATCTGATGCATAGGGAGATTCAATGTAGTATACCACCTTGCTAGCCATCTGAACTCTTTCCTGCAAGGCATACTATGTCAGCTAAACCAAACCATAACAAACCAATGTACCTTAGCATAATTCGGGGAGGATACCTTGTCTGCAAGATCATCAAATCAATTTGATACATGTATAACATAATCATAACATCATATAGAAATATATCAAATAAGTGTATCAACACATAAACTTCATTCTAGCTAGGGTCCAATCATCAATGCAACACCATATCAACAATATGTTCTATGACCTCATGCATGACAACAACCATTAGATCATTGTACACATTACCACATGCAGTTATCAACATGCATAAGCAATGCCTAATGAGCTACACATACCTATGAACACATGTAGTTGAGCATAAGTGATCAATTCTTGTAATCAACCTACAAGATTGATACATGTACCGGAAACATTCAAGAATGCACCTCACATACAAGGATGTAGTCAAGCGACATATAATCAACATGTAAGCGGCATATAACCATATGCAATCAGTCATAAACTTCCAATGATGCATCCAACAAAATCACTTCAAGCTCCTCATGACAACCTCATTAAAATCATGATCAACATGATTCAATGCAACAAGCACATGGAATGCAAGTGTAAGAGAAACACATGCAACTGACATGCATGCATGACCAAGCACCTTCACCCAAGGAGAGCACAACAACACTCTGATACCAATGTGTAACACCCCCTCCTCCTAGGCTCATCTAAGGAACCAACCAACCAGGAAAACATGTGATGAGAAAGGTTACTAAGGGATTCAATCTCCTATGTGACCTCAAGAAAATGGAGTCAACATAACTCATCAAACAAACCCATCCACATCAGCAACAACACCCTCAGGAGACATTTCAACCACTCAGACAGCTTGTCCTGAGTCCCACTGATGATTTAATCCTTTTAACCGAAAGTCGGTCTCATGTTATAGGCAAGGCAATGACCAACAACCGAATTCACTCTCATAAGGCTCTGTGCAAGTGACTGTGGACTTTTCTCAGCAGGCTTGTGTCAACAACCCTAAGATTTGAGCAAATTTCTTGCCAAGAATCCCGGCTTCTGCCTAGAACTTGCTACAACATACAAAATCATTCAAAGACATGAAAAAATTGTTGATAAATGAAAACCAACCTCAACACTATGCCTGAGCATCCCCAACCAAGATTGACATTATGTCAAACACTTGGCATCAATTCAACCTACAGGTCTAGGATACAAGACACAACATAAATAACTGAAAGAACTTATGAAGAGTAACCAGAATGATCACCTCCTTCTCCATTGGACTATTTATCATCAATTAGGTCTTGTATCCATCCATTTAACAATTACAAGTAAATACATGAAATAACCATGACATGAACCAGTCACATAATCATGCTTATAACCAGCATTAAGCCATATAAAGTTCAGAGATATGACCACCATTAAATCCACTTATAAACAAGTATAGAAGTAAGAGACATTACCTTTCATTAATCATAGGGAAATTTGGCTAGGTTCAGGACTTCCATGTACCACCTGACCATAGACATGGCTGAACCAAAAATCTCTTTCAACTAGTCACCCTCGTGCCATATTCCAAGCATGAATGTGGGATCTCATAGAACAACCAATCCAAAAAAACCACCGGAATCCAGAGGTTAAACGACCTCCACCCTAACCAAACCGTTATCACACCAAAATTGGTGCTTCGATGGCAACTAAACTAAACTTGGAATGCCATCTAGAATCCATCACTATCCTTGAGGAATTTTCCATCTCCTTGTCTCTCAAGCTTTATTACAATTCAATCCCGAATCACTAGGCCCTAAACCAAGAACAATGTCTCAGGCTTTCCTGCAATCCAAGACCGGATCACTAGGCCCTAAACCGAGACTTCTCCCTCAAGCTTTACCGTGTATCCCGCCAAAACCGGTGAAGGGATTCCTATGCCTTTGGGAATGAACCTTGAGACCACCTCCACCCTGGATTCTAAAATCCATCCTAAAAACCAAAACTGAAAACCAAAATAAACATGCTAACTCCATGACATCTAGAAAAAGGCAAGGCTAGGTTGAAAACCACTATCATAACCTAACAAAACCATGCCATTAATAGCAAGAGAACCATACACCAACATGAAAAGCCATGCATGTCCAAACCAGCTAGGAAATCACACATGCAACAGGTTACCTGCACGTATTCTTGTTGAAGCTACTTGATCCTGCTTTCCTTTCCTTTCCTTGCCTTGCCTTTCCTTCCTTGATCCAAAGCTAGATTGACTCAAGAAAACTATAAGTGACCAAGAGTGAGAGAGAGAGAGAGAAATGAGAGAGCTCTAAACTTGAACTGGAAAACGGTTTGCAAAATCTTGCCCACTAATCCTTAGAAGCCTTTTCATTAATGAGGCCGAAAATTTCTTCATTTTACATTAGTTTCCTTCAGTTTCCTCCTCTCATGCAACCTTTGACCTTTCACCATGCTTTTCTCCTATTTTCCTTTATTTTCATAAATAAATGTGCCAAAAATGTCTTTTTTCCTTTTAATGCCTTCTCCTTAGAATTTTGTGAATTTTCCTTAGCGAACACACACATCCAGTGATGCCCACTAGGATATATTTTCCCAACATTCATCTTGGAATAAGTGTCATCTTTGGATATATTTTTCCTCTATTAACTTCGATTACATGAAAGTTTCACCAAGGTTGTTACAAGGATCTCGGAGACAAGGGCTCTGAAACAGCCTATGTAGCCATACATATTGGCCTCGTTGGATAGGTACCAAGGGGTTTTTTGGGAGGTCCCACCAACCAGACCACTAGATCATGGGTTTGAGCACACTATCGAGTTGGAGGATGGGGTGAAAACAGACATCACGACCCTACATAGCCACCCAAAGGCCTATCGGGACAAGATAGAGAGGGCCATCCAGGAGCTACTGAGGTTGGGCCACATCAGTCATAGTTTGAGTCCCTATGCTTCTTTCGTGGTGCTAGTGAGGAATAAGGATGGGATGTTGCACATGTGCATTGACTATAGGGCCCTCAATAAGAAGACATTAAAGAACCGATATCCCATACCACACATTGAAGAGTTGATGGATGAACTTAGAGGGGAAAATAGTTCTCTAAGATAGATCTGCGCTCGAGGTATCATCATATCCAAGTGAGGGAGCAGGACATCCCTAAGACTTCCTTTCGTTTCCACTATGGAAATTTCAAGTTCTTGGTGATTCCATTTGGGCTAACCAACGATCCAGCTACTTTTCAGTCATGTATGAACCACGTGTTTCATGGGAAATTGAGGCGCTTCGTCCTTGCCTCCTTTGATGTCATGCTCATTTATAGCAAGACTTGGGATGAGAAACTTCAACATTTGGAGGTAGTGTTATGCATACTTGAGGAGCAACAACTATATGCAAAGATATCCAAGTGTGAATTTGGACTAATGGAGATGTTGTACATGGGGCATGTGACTGGGGAGGATGGAATGAAGGTACACCAGGAGAAGATCAGGTCCATTTTGGATTGGCCCGCACCCAAGAACGTGACATAGCTGAGAGGGTTCCTAGGCATTTGCACATACTACAAGAGATGCGTGAGGGGATTTTCACAACCTGTAGCACCTCTCACTGATTTGAAATATAGGGGGGATTTTGAGTGGACACAGGTGGCACAACTGGCCTTTGAGTGCTTCAAGAAGGTGATGAGAAGTTTTCCCATATTGGCTTTGCTAAACTTCACACGACCTTTTGTGTTGGAGTGAGATGCTTTTGGGGAGTGAGTTGGGGTCGTGTTGACGAAGGGGGTCACACTATTTCATTTGAGACAAGGAAGCTACAACCCCACGAGTGATTGTACTCAATATATGACAAAGAGATGTTGGATGTGATGCATGCACTAGCCAAGTGAAAGCAGTATCTAGTGGGAAACCGTTTCAAAGTGAAGACTGGCCACAACAGCCTTAGATTCTTCCTAGAGCAGCGGTCATTGTAGGAGTGACAATAGAAATGGGTCAACAAGATCCAAGCCTATAACTTCAAGATTGAGTATGTCAAGAGAAAGCACAACTTGGTAGCATATGCACTTTCCCAAAGACCCACAACATTATCTTTTATGGATGTTACTCATGACTGGAAGGCTCAACTCTTGGTTCAGTATTCCAAACACAAGCAGGATTGCAAGATTTTTGATGGCACACACAGGGATGAAAAATTCCTAGTGTTGGACAACGTGATATACTACAAAGACAAGATATATTTTGTGCCAGAACCTTAGCTTAAGGAGAGGATTATGTAGGCAGCCCATGATTCCCCCTTAGTAGGACACCCAGGCTTCCTCAAGACATATCGTGCTATTAGAGAGAGATTCTCATGGCAGGGGCTCAAGGAATATGTGTTGAGGCATGTGCGGGAGTACATAGATTGTTAGAGCAACAAGGTGGAGCTGTCACATCCCACCTTTTTATTACAATTGTTTCCCATTCCAGAGAGGAAGTGGGAGAGTGTGTCCATGGACTTTATCACGGGGCTCCCAACTAGGTAGGGGCGAGATTGCATTTATGTGGTGGTCAACAGATTGACCATTTTTTCCCATTTATTTTCCATCCCATTGATATCTTCAGCCATTAATCTTAGCTTCCATGCCATTCTTTAAACCATCCATCTTAGTTTCTTTTACTTTTTGTGAGAGTGAATTTTTTTGCACTTGGTCTCATAATTTTGATATATTATGTTTCATTTATTCCTCTTCTTCATGAGTCATGCTAGAGATTTCAGGTTGCTTACTAGGTGTTTCCATTTTCTTTCTTCGGGGCATCAATTAATGATAATTATGCTTCACTATTCCCTTTCAATTGATTGAAACTAATTTTAAAAAGATTATACACACTTTTTCTCTTTATAGGAGCTCGATATTGAGTCTGTTGTATCTCTGTGATTTCAGATCTCCAGGGTCTGAAATTTCGTCCTAAGGTAGCTTGTTGAGCCCTCTTTCCAACCCCGCAAGTCTGATCAACATTTGATTCTCCAAAAAATAGTTATTCCAAATCTCCCATGATTACTGGAATATAGACTAGTTCAGTAGAGCCAACTTGTATGAAGTTCCATGTGTCACTGTTTCGATCTTCAGACCCGAAAATAATACACATAACACTACAGTCTGTCTTCTTTCTATATCGTTTTATGAAATTTCAATCTGATGCCCAGAGAGAAAGTTATGATGCTTTTCTCCATCTCACATGGTTGAGATATAATTCAGGAGCCTGCAAAAACCCTTACGTCCTTGGATCATATAGCCGAAAATGTAGTGAGAAAATATTTGAAATTCGTACCTGAGGTTCACCAATATTTTGGCTGAAATGGGTTTTAATTTTACCTTCTGAAACTTCGTAGAAAAACGTTATAGCTAAAATTCCATGATGACTTGTTCAAATCAGCAAAACCATAGAATCCAAACCTCTAGTACTAAATGTTATGTAATCAGCTCACAAAATAGAAGAAAATATAGATCAATGACTTCAAAATCAGTCTCTTCGAGGGGGAAACCTCCTTTACATTACGTAAATGAACTATTGTTGGATGATACAAATGACAAGACTTCCTTTCTATATATAGGAAACTAAGGGGTCACAATATAATTAGAGCCAACATAACAATAATAATGGAAGGGCACAACAATAACAATAGTGGGCTTTTATGGGGAACAATAATAACAATACAGGGACAACATGAGCACAACCAGAACTATAAGGGGATACAATGACAATAATAATAAGGGAATACACTAGTATTATATGGACCTAACATGCCGACACTTCATCTTCATGACACTTCCTCATGATCTTTCCTTCCAATATTTGTGTAGCAAACCACACAACTTCATCCATGGTTGAACTGATGGCATATCCCCTAGAATGTTTGATTAGCGAGAAGTCATTCTTCATATGGCCTGCCAACTTTTTCTCAATTGACTTCCCCACAAAAGCATCTGTGGTGTTCACGCCTTGATAGGGAAACATTGTGATTATCCTTATTAACATGTCATCAATCGTAATGGCCTCTCCGAGCCATATGCAACCATCATGGACCAACACCAACAACTGGCACACGCAAATAGTGTTTATGTTGCTTCGCCCAAAGTGCGGGACGTACAACATATTCAACAATGTTGCACGATGAATACCCATCACCCATTTCATAGGTTCAACTCTTATCATGGTCGAATCCTCATAGTACACCACCTTTAAATACTTCCTCGGGTCAAGCTGTAGAAAATTCTCATGGTCACTCAAATCCAAATCTTCCATGTAGAGCTGGGGCACTCCTGCCAATAATTCACCTTCAACAAGTACTTCCTCCGGCAGCAACAGTGTGAATACCTTAAATTTGAAAGAGTTTGGGTCCTTAGCCACTTTTGAGGTTGGATTCTACAGTGGGATATGTTGGGCCCCAAATATGACCATGTTTGCATCATTCAATACCACCATTCATAACCTATATTCATGTACTATTACACTCATTTTACACCATAATTCCATCACTTGTCGCTAATTCACATGTTACACCTCATGGTTGATTATCATTATTTTTCTTATATTTTCTATGGTCATAGATGATTTTTAAATGATTTACTAATGACAGTTTTGCTAATTTCATTTGTCACAAGGTTCCATCGCCGAAATTCTTCATAAGTCAGTTGAACTAGTTGGTACAAGTAGCATACGAGGATATCCAATTTGGGGTTTCAACATTTCAGCATGCTTCTAGGAAAAATTGAGGGAGGTTATTGTCAAAAATAATGTTTTGATACCTTTCCATGTGTTGTATTGCAACCAGGTTGCACATGTGGGTCCCTAGAAGCCAATTAACAAATCTGCTCAAAATGTGCACAGGTTCCAAACTACCAAGTTTGACCTTGATTTCCATGTAAATGGAGGTGAATCTGGAAAATATGAGAAAATGGGGTTGTTAACCATATAGCCAATCATCTATATCCAAAATATTTTCTCCATATTCGATTTTTTCTAAAAGTTATAAGTGCATCTTAGGCAGTTTTATAAAAAATGATTGTTTTTCCAGAGTTATAGAATCTTGCAAAAAAAGCTAGACAGCCAACTTTGGGCATGATTTCTGAGGATCTAGATTTGAATGAGAAAATTACAAGAGAGGGTTTTTTTTTTAAATATAACAATATAGGTTTCCTTCAAAAAAAAATTCCGAAATTTGTCATGGTTAGGAAGATATGCCAATATCTTTAGGGTCCATTTGTTAAAAAAATTTGAATTTTCCATAATTGAGGAAAATGACTAATTCACCTTGTAAATCTTATAAATGGCTCAGCCATGGGTTGTATTGTAAGCTTTTGAAGTTTGTAAAAGGAAAAGAAGCACAGAAGGAATAAAGAATGGAAGGAATAACTAAATCCTAATTGAATTTTGTTTCATCTCTAAATTCTTTGTAAGTATTATGACTATGTTTTGAATTTCATTTTTATTGAGTTAGTTTAGGCATTCTCCGCGAGTGGAAAGGACCCGCAACAACTAGAAACAAGTCATTTTTCTTATTTAGATCATAGGATTTACATTCAAAGTGTGAATTTCATCGAGAAATTTGTTGTGAAATCTAGCATCATTTTGTACTTAAAACTCTATCTTGTAGATTTGAAATTAAAAATTCTAGAATTCATTCAATTAGAAGCTTTCTTGTTTTTCATAGCATAATCATTTCTTTGTAAGAGAAATTCCAAGTATGAATTCGATTATGCAAGTAGAGATATCAGTATAATGCAGATTGATTTGGCTTTCATTTGCTTTTCAGTTTTGATTATGAGTGCCCTGATTATGAAGAGTGAACTTTCTTTCGAATGATTTATTTCATTTAGATTAGGAGTCTTCAATTGAGGTATTTTCATAGATTAAGTTGCAATGATTTTCTTTCAATAGGATCTTTCAAGTAGAATTTCTATCATAGGTGTTCTTTTCAAGAAATTATATGGTGTGTTCTTTTAAGAATTTCTTTTATAGCAGTAATTGGTGTTCTTTTATAGAGGTAAAATAACAAATTGATTTTGTACTCTAATTTAGGTTAGATGCTCTGATCCTGCATTACCTGTGCTTATGCCTCGAAGCTTATGAGTCCTGGATTGATAATTTAATGTTGGAATTATTACACATAATTTCCTTAACAACATATACAGTGGCAACTAAAAAATTGGTTTTGTTGCGTCTCCATAGATATCCTCTATCCCTTCGTTCATCTCTTCTTCATCCAATTATTGCAGCTCCATTGGCTATTTCTATTTGTTCATTTAACTTTCATTCTCTGTTCTCCAAGGATTTTTCATGGTGACTACCTTATTGGCGCCTTTTTCGGTTTCTTTTGCTTTTTATCCCCTGTCGCGGAGGTAGTAGGCTTTGGCCTCGGCTACCTGGGTGTTGCAGTGTGGATTGGCAGTGTTTTAGCCATGATGTTCACTACTCCTCTTTGCAAAAAATCTTTCTTAACTTCTTCCCAGCTCAAGTAACCATATATGCATAAACACACTCGGCTTTTTAAGCGCAAAAATACATGGCGAACTCTCAAGAAGAAAAGTTTCCAAATGTGGATCTGGGTGCGATATTTATAGCCACTTTCAAATGAAAACTGCCCATTCCCCCTCATATCTTCCTAATCAATGCAAATTTGGCAGCAGATTTTCCCAGATTTGCACCTTAAATGCATTTCCCCAACTCCTTTTAAAGGAAAATTCCCTACCAAATTAACTATAGCACTACCAACGATCATATTTTGGATAAGCTGCAGTAGATCCACCCTTGTTGCACAGCCACCCACGCTATGTCACAACTTCATCCAGCTGTGCTAGTCTCCAAAACATCACACAACTTTTAGACTTTGACACAACTGTCTTTCGGCAAAGGTTTTTAGAGTTCCATGCTTTCTTGCAACTACCCATAGCACTGGGACTTTTCTACATCCATATAGTCATTGTAGAATCATCAGGACAAAATCATCCTTGTATATATTCAATCGACTTCCATTCACACGTCCACAGAATAGTTCTATGTTCATCTTCGTGAGCTGAACTGCACCACCATTAGAGATATTTTTAACAATGTAGGGTCCCAACGAATGCATTTTGAACTTACCTGGGAACTTCTTGAACTTAGTATCATATTATCAAACCAAGTCGCCATTCTTAAAGGATCGTTGCTTGATATTTCAATCGTGCAATTCTTTCTCCCTACCCTTCTGTATTTTTCAATGGAAACCTACGATGAAGGGATCTTCTTCCAGCGTGATCAGTTGGTCCAATCATTCCTCCATAATTTCATTGTCTACCATGTTTGCAACTATGATAATTCTCAGACTTGGCACTATGTATTCCATAAGCAGGACAACTTCTTGCCCATAAAGTAATTTGAATGGAGTTTGTCCTGTCAATTTCTTACAGGTTGTCCTATAAGCCTACAACACTACTGGTATGTGCACATCCCAGTCATTTCTATTGACATTACAGACCTTCATCAGAGAATTTTCCAAAATCTTGTTGAAAGCTTCCACAGTGCCATTCGCATGTGGATGATAAGGCATATTTTTCTGATGATGTACCTGGAACTCAATCATTAATGCTTCAATCGTGTCATGGAAAATCAAGATCTTTGGACACCAAAATCTTGACAAAATGTACTCAAAGATGAACTATACAGCAATATCCATGCTACCATATTTTACTTGCCTCACCTCAGCCCCCGTGGTCAGATATTTTGTTGCAGAAATAATATATCATGCACTCATCTTCCGATGGGTTGATTAGTCCTACAAAATCAACCGCCCATTTGTCGAAATCTTGCATAGTGACTTATGGATTCAATGGAAATTCATCCTTCTTTGATGGTCCACCAGTCTTCTCAAAAACATTGCAATTACTACAATACTCCTTGAATCTTTGTGTATCGTGGACTACCACATCCCTACTCTTATGATATTCTAAGCAGTGGCTTTCCCTGCATAATGGCCTCCCTCGACAACACCATGTGCTTCAACTATAATATTATGTCTTTCATACTCAGGGACATATCTACGCAATATCTCATCTAGACCCATTTTGTACAATTGTCCTGCGAGCAAGGAAAAGTCCACAACTCAGACTACCAGTTCTTTCTTCTACTGCGATGTATACTCTACAGGGGCTAATCCAGTAGACCAAAATGAAATGGTGCCAGTGAAATGATCGTCAGATACTCTTACTATGAAGAGTTACGCATCAAGCAACCTTTCCTCTATATTTTTAGATTCTTCACAATTTTCAATTCTTGATAAATGGTCAGGTCTGACATTTGGTCTCCCTAGCTTGACAATTAATTCAAAGTCATACTCTTGGAAGAGTCATAGCTATCGACAAATATTCCCCCCCAACACAAGCCTGTTGACTAGGTACTTTAATGTAGAATGATCTATGAACATTTTAAAGTGTGCACCTAAAAGATAATGTTTGAATCTATGTAGCGTGTATACCATGCCTAACCCTTCACGCTCAGTCGTAGAATGATTTTCTCTGCCTTCAACAGTTTTTGACTAGAAAATACAATTGGGTGATTAATGTTTCCTTCACCTGGCTCGGTCAATACAATGCCCAAAGCTATGCATGAGGCATCTACATGGACATGAAACTCTTTCTTCCAATCTAGAAACACCAAAATTGGCGCAGTAAGCATCATTCATTTCAAAATATCGAAGCTCCTTTGGCAGTCCTCATCACAACAAAAGATAATGCACTTTTTCAACAGTTTCTCCATTCGTGTAGTGATCTGCACATAGGCATTTATAAACATTCGATAATATGCTATATGTCATAGAGTGGTGTGCAACTGCTTCATGTTCTTCGACAGATCTAAATTGATGATAACAATAATTTTGGCAGGGTTGACCATCAACCCCTACTTGTACACAACATGGCCCAACAATATTCCATAAGGTACACAAAATATACATTTCTTAAGGTTTAACGATATTTGGTATTTTCTGCAAGCATCCAACGTTAAGTGTATGCTCGACAAATGCTTCTTTAGTAACTGAAACATAGTCCAATCTTCAAGTATAATTCTCGAAATTTGTGAATAAACTCCTTAAACACTACGATGACCACCTTGGAGAATATAGCAGGTGCATTTTTCAACACAAATGAAATTACAATATACTAAAAGGATTCCCATTCAGTGGCAGATGTTGTCTTACTTTGATCTTTTAGTGCTACCTTGATCTGGTGGTATCATGAAAACCCATCTGTGAAAGAATGAGCCTCCTCTCCTCCTACATTTTTTAGACCTCCGTTGGTCAATGACGTAGGGAACAGATCATTCACACAGGTATCATTCAACTTATTTAGATCCACATAGATCCTTATTTCGCCTTTGGTCTTCTTTTCCTATACAACCATTGGGCTTACCCAGTCGGACTCTTCTATTGCCTCAATTGTCCCAACTCTGACCATCTTCTCAAGTTCTTCTTGTTAGCTATGCTATGTTCTACAACATTCAATGGATAAAAGGTAGGTCTGGCAGTGCTGGTTATGCTTACAAGGGGCTTGCAGTAGTTTGTTTCCTCTTCTCCTTCATTTTACTTATAACTCCATAACCCCCACTATCCCTGTTTTACTCCATCATTTAGCATAAACCTGTATTTCTTTAGCTCCCTGGGCACCAAGTTTAAGCTTCATGTGACCCTGATCACTCGACCGCGTGATTTGTACCGCCCTTTCACGTCACATCCCACAAAAACCATGTGCTTTAAACCCACACCATTTGATCTATTCCGTTGCGATCGGACGGTGTTCACACCTCCCGATCCCACAAGCTGCACACGCAATAACCCGTGGGGAAAGCGGTTTGCCACCCATCACATCCGCCATGTGTCAGCACCTGAATGGAATCACGTGCTCATTGTACGCTTACTGCTCACCTCCGAAAGCGGTGCGATATATACTGCTTACCGCCTATCGTACCTTCCCCGCGCGTTAACCCCCATGCACCTTTCCCGCGCGATGACCGTTGGATCTGCCACATCCAGATCTAATAGCTCACGACCACCCAATTCCTCCTGCAAAACCATCTCCACCGTCGATCTGTGCGATCCGACGACCGATCCTGCTCCGCTAACTAGATCATTCACCCGCCATGCAATCCTCACCCCTGGCCATGCCATGCACCCGAAGGACAGAAGCGACCATCTACCAGTACATTGAGTAGTTAATCCACAACAACCGCATTATGCAAGAAAGGATGGCCGAGAAGAAAAGGACGTACCTCAAGCAGTTACAAGCATTTACCAGTTATGGAACCTCTTCCATACGACACTCCACCTGCTCGACAAGGACAGCAGAGTATCTCAAAAGGCCAATTTTGTTCATTAAAGCACGTATTTTGCAGCAGAGGCCCATTTTAGATAGTTAATTTTGTTGGTGGTCCATTATGACCCCTCCACGTATAGAATAGAAAAACATTTTTGTAACCAACCTCTATTTATACTCCAAAAAAGATGTAATGAAGGTTGATGGTTGTAGTTTTAATGTAAGGTTCAACTTCTGGAGACTGTAACTACTGTGATACCTGCAGCATCTGGTCTTCATTTTCAGCTAATACAAGCTTCTTTTGCTATTAATTTCTCACTTTCCATTTCTACTCTGTTCTAGGCTATGCCTGTTATGCATTTGTTCATGTGCTCTTGATGTTTAGCATTAGAGGGGTTGTCATCCCACCTCTGTGTTAGAATCTAGTATGTATCATTGAATGTGCTATGCAGGTTTCTATTTACTTAGTGCCAGAGAGCTGTCATCCTGTCTGTGCATTAGGAAATAGATTTGCAGACCTCTTTACTGGTTGCAGCCGACCATCACATGGTCTTGTGCATCTGCTAGTGTGGTCAGTATTCTCCATGTTCACCTAATCCTCAAACCATGAGTAATTGGTTGTCTAAAGACTTGTAGTCAGGGGGTGTTCACCCATGTATGGGGTTAAGCATAGTAGAAGTGGTTATCTGGCTTGAATATGCATCATTCCTTCCATTCACCAACCCTTTTATAACATTTTTGTTGAGTTTGTAATGTTCCCGAGCATTTCTGAGATACAACCTAGGAGAGTTTCTTAGGGTGATAACATTAATTGGCGTCATTGCCTAGGATAGGAGATTGAAGCTCAGCTTCCCTGGGAAAATGACACAGTTCCAAATTTTGATGATAGACAAGGTATGGGCACATTTCGGGTTGTAATAATCTATCTAGCAACTCTACTGGAGGAAGACCAACCTTTGGTGACTCCACATTGCAATTTTGGCTTAGTTTGTGAGGCATACTAGAAGAAATCCTCAGAAATCACCAGCTAAACCAATGCCTGACCCTGAGAAGATTGCTAAGCAAAAGAAAACATCACAGAAAGGGGCATCAGGATTAGGTAAGCCTGAGAAAACTTATGCATCTTTGAAAGATAAGGCTGCAGTTGAGAATATACAATTTGAAGATATTGAGCCTAGTGTTGCTAGTGAGAAACTTCCTTCAGAGATTCATACAGCTCCTTGTTCAGTTAGTTCCCCTTTGAATCTCAATCCAAAGAAAACTTCCCATACATTCCATAACATCCCTTTTTCTCTGTCATCCATTTCATTCTTTCATACTGCTCAATCTGCCAGTGTCCTTCCACATACACTAGTCATGGCAGGACAACAAGCACCTACGAAGATAGAGAGAATTGTAGCTACCATGTGTGAACCTCTGGTCCTGCCCGTTCCTTTGAATGCTATGCATGCAGGAAAGTATCAAAAGTATATGCCTAAATTCACTAGTACAAAGGGAGTAACAGCTGAAGAACACCTTGAGGCTTTCTATAGTTATGCCGATAACTTAGATATAAGCGAAAATGATGTTTGGATGAGAGTTTTTGTACAGAGCCTTGATGGAGAGGCTAGGAAGTGGTTCAGAGAATTGCCCCCTAGATCTATTGCTGATATTGAAGCTTTAGATGAAGCATTTTTGAAACACTGGGGAGATAAAAAATATCTTCTTTACTACCATACAGAGTTTGGAAACCTGAAGAGGGAAAATGGGGAATCATTGCCTTATTTTAATAAGAGATTTAACCGTATGTATAGTAAGATACCAGCTGAGGTAAAGCCTACCCCCACCTCTGCCAAACTCACTTATGCCAATGCTTTTGACTATGATTTCTGCCTATTATTGAGAGAAAGAAGATGTGCCATTCTAGCTGACATGTAGGATGCAACACTAGAGGTGGAATCTAATATTATGGCTGTAGAAAAGCTTAAAAGTCATGCTGATAGAAGGGGGCAAAGAGGTGAGGCTTCTTCTTCCTCCGCTTCATCTTCAGAACCAAAATTAGACAAAATGACTAAGATGATAGAGTCATTGGCTACTGAAATATCTAAGCTGAAGGTTGAGCAGAATTCAGGAAAGACAAGGGAGCAGAACACATTTTCTCCAAGAAATCCAAATCCATTCAGAAGAGAAAATGAACAGTTGCAAATCATTCAGACGGATAAAGAAACAAATGAAGAACAAAAGGTTAAAGCTCCTTTCCAGAATGTAGCCATGGAGGAGGATCAGTTTGAAGATAAGGATGAAATTCACTGCATCGAAGATAAAGACAATGTTGCATTTTTTACATTGGCTGCATATGATGAATCATTGTTGCAGGAACAAGACACTCAGGAATGGGACAAAGAAGTAGTTCAACAGACTAAGGAGCAGCGAAGATATAATTTGAGGTCAAATGCAAAAAATGTCAAGGAGAATTCTGCCCAAAGAGCTGTTGTCCTAACAGAGTCACAGAATATCAGACAGATGAGACCAGCAGCTGACCCAGTTATCCTCAAAGCTCTAGTTCAAGAGGTAAGAGGTTTTGATAAATTGCCTTCCTCTTTCAGCTTTGTGTGAGAAGTCTAGAAATTAAAAATATCTGTGCCTCTGGTAGAGTTGGTAAAGAGTGAAATGTTTAAAAAGCCTATCCTTGAAGCTCTTAAGCTGGAAACCACACAGACCTCCACTGATTCTGTCAATTTGCAAGATGATAAGCCTATTGTTGTGCTTAGCCCCATGATTGAACCTGCTAATAATAATTCTCCATCATTTTATGTCTCGTTGAGAATTCATGACAAAATCCTCCATAATTGCCTACTAGACATAGGGGCCAGTCACAATTTGATGCCTAAAACTATCATGGAAGAGTTAGGCCTTGACATCAGCAGACCATATCATGGTTTATTCTCATTTGATTCAAGAAAGGTGAAATGTTTGGGGTTGATTAAAGACTTATACATTACCCTAACTCAGCTGCCCATGAAGAGTATGATGATGGATATTGTGGTAGCAGATGTTCCTCCAAGTTTGGCATGCTGCTGTCTAGAGGATGGATTAAGAGACTAGGTGGGATATTACAGAATGATCTATCTTATGCCACTATCCCAGTTTTTGGAGGAGAAAGAAGGAGGGTTGTATATAGAAGCATAGCTGGCATACATCATCAGTGATGAGAAAAATCCTACTAATCATCCCGTATATGCCATGGACACTGATTTTGGAGCATGTATCCTCTAAATAGAAGAATCCCATAAGGCCTCAATGTAGATCAGGAAACTAGTAAACCAGGCCGAGAAAGAGCAAGGAAGTCAGGTTTGGGAGATGTTCTTTGATGGAGCATGTTCCAAGGAAACTACAGGAGCAAGGGTGGTGCTGGTATCTCCAGAGCAAGAAAGCACACAGTTGTCTTTCAAGATGGCTTTTCAAGTCACAAACCATATAGCAGAGTATGAGGCTCTGCTGTTGGGCCTTAATGCAGCCAAAGACAGAGGAATCAAGAGCATAAAGGTGTTTGGAGATTCTGATCTTATCATTCAGCAAGTAAATAAAACATTTCAAGCAAAGCACCCAAGGCTGAAATCATACAGAGAAGAGGTATGGAGAATCAGAGATTCTTTTGATAATTTATGTATTTCATATATCCCTAGAGCCAAAAATCAGCTAGCTGATAACCTTGCTGTGTCTGCTAGCATGTTTGTCCCTCCCATGCCTCCTAGACTAGTTTATGAAGTCCAAATGAAATATAGACCATCCTTGCCTGACAATGTCCACCATTGGAAAGTTTTTGAAGATGATGATGAATTAAATAGGTTCCTTCAAGTCATTGATGAATTCTCTGAAATGAAAATTGACCAAGAAAATGAAGCCTTGGAAGAAAGCCCCAAATCCCAGCTTAGAAATAAAATTGGCAAAGATAGAATTGTCCAGCTTCCCAGCAATGATATTCCTAAGGGTTTGATTCCTTTAGAAAGACAGTTTGACCAGAATGATGTGCCTTATAAGGCTGCCCAAAAAGAAGATCAATCTACAGTCTGTAAGCATGATATAGGGAGTCCATGTTAGCCTAGGTACATAAACCTTTCTGCTCATCTGTCTGGTGATCAATGTTCTGAGTACTGCAATTTAATGAAGCAATTTACTGATGTGTTTGCCTGGGAATATAGTGACCTGAAAACCTATGATAAAAATATTATTCAGCATAAAATCCCTCTAGAGAAAGACACCATACCTTTCAAGCAGAAGCTGAGACCAATAAATCCTATGCTCCACCCTATGATTGAAAAAGAAATTAAAAAGTTGTTGGCTACCAAAATCATAGTTCCTCTCAGATATTCAAAATGGGTAGCCAATTTGGTTGTGGTGAGGAAGAAAAGTGGTGAAATCAGACTATGTGTTGATTTTAGAAACTTGAACAAGTGCTCAAAGAAAGACAATTATCCCCTACCAAGAATGGAGCATTTGCTGCAGAAGGTCTCAGGAGCCAAAGTGATGTCTTTCCCAGATGGATTTTTAGGCTTTAATCAGATTGTTGTGCATCCAGATGACCAAGAGAAGACTGCATTCAGCACTCCCTGGGGCACTTTTATGTATGCCAAGATGCCTTTTAGGTTCATGAATGCTGGAGCTACCTTTCAGAGAGCTATGGATATAGCATTTCTGGGAGAGAAGGATAAATTTGTCCTTATCTACCTTGATTACATAACAGTATACTCCAGCAGCCATCATGACCATTTGCAACATTTAAAGAAAGTGTTTCTGAAGTGCAGAAGGTTTGGGATTTCAGTCAATCCTAAAAATCACAATTTGCTTTAGGGGAAGGCAAGCTTTTGGGGCATATTGTTTCTGCTGTAGGTGTCCGAATTCACCGAGAAAGAGTAAGAGAAATACAAACTTTGTCTGTCCCAAGATCAAAGAAGGACACCCAGTCTTTTCTGGGCAAAATAAATTTTGTGAGGAGGTTTATACCAAATTTTGCAGAACTGATGAAGCATATGACCTCCATGTTAAGAAAGGGTTCAGAAATGAAATGGACTAATTTAGCAAGAAAATCCTTCGAGTCCATTAAGAAAGCCATTATGGAATCTCCCACTCTAAGCAGTCCAGATTATAGCAAGGAGTTCCATATATTTTCATTTGCCTCTGAAGACACCATTGCAGCAGTTTTATTGCAAGAAGATGAAGAAGGTTCAGAGCATCCGGTGGCATTTTTTAGCAAAACATTAAGGGATGTGGAACTGAGGTATGACATTATTGAAAGACAAGCATATGCTCTTATCAAATCTTTGAAAGCTTTCAGAGTTTACATTCTGCATTCCAATATAGTTGCATATGTGCCCTCTGTTGCAATAAAAGATGTCCTAACACAGCCTGATGCTGATGGAAGAAGGGCTAAATGGATTGGAAAGTTGATTGAATTTAATATAGAATTAAAGCCCACCAAGCTGGTCAGAGGTCAAGGCCTTGCTAGGCTGTTAACTGAAGAAAATTGCAGAACAATGGACATACATTTCATGGGCACAATTGCAAAAAATGGTCAGGCAGAAGAAGAAGAAGCAGCTAAGCCAGAGAGAAAGGAGTCAGTGGTAGAAAATCTAGCTTCTTGTGATTGGTATTCTGCAATAGTTAAATTCTTGCTAAATCTAGAAATCCCTCCAGGCTCAAGCACAAGTCAAGCCAAAACTATTAAGCTTAGGGCAGTTAAATATTTCATTAATAAAAATATTCTCTATTGGAGGGATCCATCTGGAATGCTTTTGAGGTGTCTAGACAAACAACAATCAATAGAAGTTATGCAGCAATTTCATTCCATCATGTGTGGAGGACACCATTATTCGAGGACTACATCCCATAAAATCCTCAGAGCTGGATATTACTGGCCCTCCTTATTTTCTGATGTATTTTCATTTGTTAAATCTTGTGACTGGTGTCAAAGATTTGAAGGGAAACAACAGCTGAAGTCCCTACCCTTAAAACCAATACATGCAAAAGGACCTTTTCAGCAGTGGGGCTTGGATTTCATTGGAGGGATCAATCCACATTCTAGTGGCCAGCACAGATGGATATTAGTAGCCACTGATTATTTCACTAAGTGGATTGAAGCAATGCCTACCACGACGGCTGATCATAATGTGGTCATGAAGTTTTTGATAGAGAATATCTTTACTAGATTTGGTTTTCCACATAAATTAGTCACAGACAATGCAGTAGCCTTCAGAGCAAAATAATCGGTGGATTTGTGTGATTCAATGGGTATTAAACTGGTTCATTCCACCTCATATTATCCTCAAGGAAATGGTCTAGCAGAATCTTCAAATAAAAGCCTGATAAGGATAATCAAAAAGCTGATGGAGGATAACAAAAAGAATTGGGATTCCAAAATCAAATATGCACTGTGGGCTGATAGAATGACCATTAAGAGATCCACAGGGAATTCTCCTTTCAAGCTGGTATATGGCACTGAGGCTGTGTTCCCAATTCAGTTAACCCTCCCTATGGCAAATTTCTTGCAAGCTAAATGTAATGAGGAAGAAGACATGGCAAAAAGGATCACTGATTTAGTAGAGGTACATCAGATTAGAGAACAGTTGGTTGAAAAGGCTATAGCACATCAGATAAAGATCAAGGAAGCCTTTGACAAGAAGGAAAAAACATATAATTTTTAGGTTGGAGACTTGATTCCGAAGTGGGATGCACTAAAGGAAAAGAAAGGCAATCATGGGAAGTTTGATGCTTTCTGGACAGGCCCTTTTATCATTTCTCAGATTCAAGGGAACAACACCTTCATACTGAAAAGTATGGGAGGAGAAGCAGTTTTTAATGGCCCAGTTAATGGGTGTTTTCTGAAAATTTATGTGATTTAAGGTCTTTGGCATTAAAAGTTGTAAATATTTTGTTTTATCAATTTTAGTGTAGGATCAATCAGACTCCATGCCCAATGGAACACTAGGAATTTTGCTAATTTGTTTTCATCAAGAAGGCATTGATCTACAGGTTCTTGAGACCTCACAGGGAGGATCTCATCCCCAGAAGGAGCCAGTGTTAGCTCTACTATGTTCTACAACATTTGATGCATAAAATGTAGGTCTGGCAGTGCTAGTTATTCTTACAAGGGGCTTGCAACAGTTTATTTCCTCTTCTCCTTCATTTTCCTTATAACTCCATAACCCCCGCTATCCCTGTTTTACTCCATCATTTAGCATAAACCTATATTTCTTTAGCTCCCCGGGCACCAATTTTAAGCGTCATGTGACCCTGATCACCCGACCGCGCGCTTTATACCTCCCTTTCACGTCACATCCCACAAAAACCACATGCTTTAAACCCACACCGTTCGATCTATTCCGCTGCAATCGGACGATGTTCACACCTCCCGATCCCGCAAGCTGCGCACGCAATAACCCCGGGGAAAGCGGTTTGCCGCCCGTCACATCCGCCACACGTCAGCACCTGAATGGAATCACACGCCCGTTGTATGTTTACCACTCACCTCTGAAAGTGGTGCGATATATACCACTTACCACCTGTCGTACCTTCCCTACGCGTTAACCCCCATGCACCTTTCCCACGCGAGGACCGTTGGATCCGCCACATCCAGATCTAACGGCTCACAACCACCCACTCCCGCTGCCACCCGATTCCTCCTACAAAACCATCTCCACCGTCAATCTGTGCGATCCGACAGCCAATCCTGCTCTGCTGACCAGATCATTCACCCGCCATGCAATCCCCACCCCTAGCCATGTTGTCCACCCGAAGGAGAGAAGCGTCCATCTACCAGTACATTGCGCAGTTAATCCACAACAACCACATTATGCAAAAAAGGATGGCCGAGAAGAAAAGGATGTGCCTTGAACAGTTACAAGCATTTACCAGTTATGGAACCTTTTCCATACGACACTCCACCTGCTCAAGAAGGACAGAAGAGTATCTCAAAAGGCCAATTTTGTTCATTAAAGCACGCAGTTTGCAGCAGAGGCCCATTTTAGATAGTTAATGTGGTTGGTGGTCCATTATGACCCCTCCACGCATAGAATAGCAAAAAAAATTTGTAACCAACCTCTATTTATACTCAGAAACAAGATGTAATGAAGGTTGATGGTTGTAGTTTTGATGTAAGGTTCAACTTCTGGAGACTGTAAATACTGTGATACCTGCAGCATCTGGTCTTCATTTTCAGCTAATACAAGCTTCTTTTGTTGTTAATTTCTCACTTTCCATTTCTACTCTATTCTAGGCTGTGCCTGTTATGCATTTTTTCATGTGCTCTTGATGTTTAGCATTAGAGGGGTTGTCATCCCACCTTTGTGTTAGAGTCTAGTATGTATCATTGAATGTGCTATGCCGGTTTCTGTTTACTTAGTGCCAGAGAGCTGCCATCCTATCTATGCATTAGGAAATAGATTTGCAGACCTCTTTACTGGTTGTAGCCAGCCATCACATGGTCTTGTGCATTTGCTGGTGTGGTTAGTATTCTCCATGTTCACCTAATCCTCAAACTGTGAGTAATTGGTGGTCTAAGGCCTTGTAGTCTGGGGGTGTTCACCCATGTCTGGGGTTAAGCACAGTAGAAGTGGTTATATGGCTTGAATATGCATCATTCCTTCCATTCATCCACCCATTTCTAACATTGTTGTTGAGTTTGTAATGTTCCCGAGCATCTCTGAGATACAACCTATGAGAGTTTCCTGGGGTGATAACACTTCCTTTACCTTCTCTTTGTATTTTGGGTTAAGCTGATATAGTCATTGCTTCACAGGCTTAGCATCTGGTTTCAACGTGATTTTCATAACGACCAAATCACCTGCAATACCTTTGAGTTTAGAAAACCTCATCCAGAATAATTCTTGATATTCATGTAATATCTCAGCAACTTTACCAATTGTATCTTCATCCTAATAATAGTCGATGCACCCAAACTTTGGTGCTTCCACAGTCCCTTTATTGATCTTCCTTGTTTTCACAAGTTGTGTCACATCAAGTATCTCAACATCTGGTCCTACAACTTCATGTTGTCCTTCTCATTCAGGGATATTGACGTTGTGCAAATCTTCTTCACCCCCTTTCACAGTTATGTTGTAACATTCGAGCGCATGTTGCACCTGCGAATTCCATTCCACCAAAACCCAAGTTGATACTTCAGTTGGTATTCTTAAAATAGCTAATCGGATCTCTTGAAGGGCATCATCTATACATTCAAACCCATCCTTGAAACTAAAATTTAGCATAAAACTTTCCTTTAGTTCATGCCAATTAGTGGTGCCATGGCACAGTTTCGTCTCAAGATACCGGTTCATAAGTATTACATCTAACGTGTGGAAAATGATATGTGCCCATTGTGGTTATGGTTCTTCACCCCATGCAGTAGTCCAGCGAGGCAGATGCTCACGCGGGTCATCCTGTCTAGTATAATTTTCTACAAGTCTCGTATTTTCATACCATAACCTGAGCCTCATCAATCTTTGATATTCCCTCCAATCTACTATATTATGTTTGTGTGTGCCCCACCATCGCGTAAGTGTAGACTGTAGAGATATATCTAGAGCTTGGAACCTTTCTTCCTCTAGGACATCTCTTTCAAATTCATCTAAAAAGATACTAACATCCCCTATTCCATCATAGAATGGTAAGTGACGAACCTCCGATAAGATACAACAAAAATATTCCGCTAGTTCATTACAACACAACCTAGAGACTTCATGTAACCTGTTTTTCCAATGCTCCATTTCCTCATGAGAGTCTGAAACGCATGAACTATCCTTCTCCTAGCTAATTCCTCCATCTGTAGTGGGATTAATCCAATATTCAATTCATGCAATTAACTTGTAGATGTGCTCAATATTCTCATTGTCATAATCTTCGCAGATCAATTTTGTGTATCCCGCTCCTTCAGAGGGATCTAAGGGAACATCGACCCTTATGCCATTCTTTTAAAATACCATAATCTATCGTTTCAAATCAATTATAACATCCATATCAAATGCCTAGTCAATTCCTAGTAAAGCTAGGTACAGATTATTATCATCTACAATCTCAGTGACTTCAAAATCTACTATTACAATAACTCCCTCAATATCTACAATGACCCCATGTAGTCGACCCATCGAAATAATCTTATGTTGGTTCGTCATGCAAATGTGGATTGGTGACCATTGAAAATTTGGTTGTCCCATCCACTCCATGTCTGCCTAGGTAGGACGTTTGCATCTGATCCTATATCCAATATTATTTGACACATTTGAACTTCTCCCATCTGTGCAGTCAGTCTCATTTCTCAACCTGTTCTCTTTTTTTTTCCATAGATCTTATTTATTGCACATTGTTTCGTTCGAGGCTTTTCTTTTCCAGCGCATTTGTCAATCAACTCTTGTAACCCTTACACTACTTTCTAATTTATTAACAACTTCATGAAGGTCTATAGAAAGGACTTCAAAATAGTTGAATCAAGATTTTATGTCATTGTTTTAGGCTGGTTCTTATGAAAAATTAACTGCACTAGTCTCTTCGATGTTGAAGCTCCTGGATCCATGAAAGTTTCCTTTTCTCTCTACATATTGGACCCAATGTTCTTAATTCCAGCTTTCCTAACCTAGGTATCCGCCTCAAGTTTTTCTCCTTCTGCTTTGCTAGCTTCTTTAGCTACACTACTTTGTGTTCTCACCATGTTTAAACTAGGATCGTCCTTGCGTGGCTCCAAACTCATCATCTGTGAGTTCTGCATAGGCTGATGGTTCTTCTTTTCCTACATCTTAGCTATTAAAATGGGACAATCTTCAATCACATGATCAAATTTTCTACAATTCTTACACAATGAGCAAGTGGGGTTTTGACAGTCTCGCGCAAAGTGTCCTGCTGCGCCACAGTTATAATAGATGATTTGACCACGGCCTTGTCTTGCACCTCCTCCTTGACCACGTACTTACCCTTGGAATCCTCCTCAGCCTACATGTGAAGCTTGAATATCTTGTGCATGACTTTAAGATTGCATCATGTATGACGCGGTCTACTCCATCATTAAGGAATAGCTGCGACAATTACTCTCATCATGTCCTACTAATTGGTAAAAATTGTAAAACAACTGCCTTTTTCTCTGCACATACTTTTGCAATTAATAACAATGATCTATGGGATGCTGGCCTGCGACTCTGTAAATGCTACACCATATGCTTGATCTAGCACTTTGTCTTGTACTTATCTCTGGCTTTAGAGAATTAGGACCTCCATCCGCTATATAATCAGGATACATAGGACATTGATCTTTATAATGATATTCAGTCTTACGTTTCAAACACCATACTTCTGAGCATATGTCTAACATCTTTTCCCTTCTTCAACCCTTGGATATCCATGTGAAAACTTGCGAGATACAATTGGATCTGCTAGACTCCTATATGCATATCTTGGATTGGAGATGCTTCTAACTTCATCCCGATCTCTAAGGCTTCAAATTGTGTGTTGATATTCTGCTGTGATAATGGCAGTCTTAGATGTGGCGACAATGCAACGATGTACCATTATTTATGTACGTCTTTAGTAATCTAGAAATTCCCTTAACTGATCAGACACTTTAGCCTATGGTCTAATTCCAATGCACTTTCATTAGGTGCTTGCTTGATTTCCTTCATCTTTGTACAACATTGTGACCATGACTTCGGCTTTCTGAATTTTTAATTCAAGGTTTTCTTTGATTGAGCCATCATAACAATGGGATTCGTTGTGCTATACTTTATGTACCAAGACAAGGCTCTATCCTGTAGCATTATGATAAGTTGGGCCTTTTTCATATCATCATCATTAATCCATTGTGCTTTCCACATAGCTTTGTTGACAAACCATAATTGTCCAAGGTCTTCTGATCCCAGACCCCTGAACACAGGTATTTTCACTGTATTAGCCATATTAAATGGTGGATGTGGAGGTGGATGTGTGGGTGTATGCGGTGGAGGTGGAGGGGAGTGGATGGATGGGGAATCCCAGACGTACCCTGATTTCTTGACTGCGATGCTCCTACAGGTGTACTAAGGTTACTCCTTTCTTCGTCACTGTCTGAATCACCTAATAGAGGAATGTAACCGGTTTCAGATCTGTATATTTTCCCGCTTCACATAGTCCCAAGATATATTTTATTAAACATAAATTCACTCACATACACCCATTTCGCATAATAAAATTTTGATCCAGAGCTTTAATGAGTTCAGGAACTTATCTTGCAGACCCTTGAAAAATCTTCGCTCGACTTCTCTATGAGATACTGACGTGTCAATTGCAATTTTTTTGATGAATCCTCCAAGAATTATATCGATCTAGAAGTCTACAATTCTTGTGATCTCAGTATTAGTCTCTTTGAGCTTCTTTACTAATTCTGAGGTCCAAACAAGATTCTTATCGTGCTTCCAGCGAAGCTCACTATTAACTAATTTTGTAAGCCACTTATACAATTTGTCAGGGAAAGAACAGAAAATGATCTCATGTTTTTCTATATGAATGTACCTTTGTAACCAAGCTTTTGTTGATAAGCACAGATTTCTTTTTTCCTATACTGCAAACTTGCACTCCTTTCGCTCAACCCAATTATGGATTTCCTTCTTAGTCGAATGCCACATCCACATCCCTCAAACAGATCCTCATCCCAGCAACAGAAGCATTTGTTCGCTTGGGGGTTAGACCTAGGTTCAATGTTAGGTTGTGCTAACCAACAAAACCTTATATTACCGGCCCTTTCGGCAACAACCTGCACAGGGCAGATCACAGTCTCACCCGAGCTAATTAGAACTAGGTTTTTGCACCCAGAGAGGTATGAAGTGTGGCTGTAGGGTTTCTTTTGATTTAGGGCTCAATCTAACTTTCGTGAACCATTAACTTCATAAACAGAGTTGTATAATAGTTTCCTTACTTAACAGATTCATAAGCTAGGTGTAACTACTTCTATGTGTATTATTCTACATAAATAAACTTTAAAATAGATAATAGAACACATATATGCTTCCAAATTTTCTTTTATTACTTCAATTCTTCAATAATACAAACTTTTGACATTGCGCACTCACCTATAGGGACCTGCGCACACAACTGTAGACTTACAAATGTCTCTGTGCTCACAGCAACATGAGCCTTCCCATTCACTTGAATACAGAAGATAAACGAGTCAAGACACAAGTATCAAAACATCATATAACATACTACGTTAGACAAACTAAGAAATCCCTTTATATTCTTTTTTCTATTACAATACCATGGTCCATAAAAGGTGGGTGGAGCTCACAACAATACAAAAAAACTAAAAGGAAGGTGGGTGGAGCTCACAACAATACAAAAAAACTAAAAGGTCTTAACCTTCCTAAAAACCCTTGACTGCTAATTGCCTCAATGCTTCGCTCCTTAAAATGTGGAGGCTTTTACAAAATTTAATCAAAATTAGACGAGGGGACCCGTCCCAACAAGCTTGCTAATATGATATATATTAGCGGTGGAAATGTAAAAATAATAGAATACGAAAATGGCATGATGTTTTTTCCAAATAAATGAAAAAGAAAAAATAAACGAAATACTAAACCATCGTAATATTGCAGACTAGATAGAAAAAAACAAAATAATAAGGTTTTGATCAAATGAGGATAAAACGCCTCTCACATTTATGTCGATACAAACACCAAGTTAATGTGAATGGACATATGGCATGGGTCTTGGGTCTTAATTATGCATAATGTTTATCAGTAGCTTAAGCTTTGCACGTTGGGATGTGAATTTTAGGGTGTTGTGGTGGGATATCTTTGTTTATGAGTTACAATGATGGATTACAACTTGATATGTGGTGGGTTGTTTATTCTTAGTGTCATGTTACGCATGTCTTACTGCATATTATGCATGTCTTAGTATATGTTTGATTTAAGTTATCACGTTAACTTTTAATTCGATCTTTATATTTTTTTATTGTGCATTACTTATTATTCTTGCGTTTAGAATATTATTTTAACTAATTTTAGAAGTCTGCTTTTAATAATGTAATTATGGCTTGAGTGCTACAGAAGTTGAAAATCAGGGTGGTTCGGATGTCGAGTTTATAATTTCAGCCATCATTCTAGTTTCCTCATAAATTATGTACTTTTCCATATTTTCATTAGAGAAAGTCCATATTGTCGTTTCATTGGTTAATTCCTATTTAAGAATTGGGTTGTGGGTCACATGCTTGGTTTTGAAGTATATTAGAAATTCCTACCATGAATTTAATTGAGGTCACTGAGCCTTGTATATTGAATTTGTAATGGTGTTCAATATTATATCTTTATCATATTGTACACCATATCTTTACCGTACAAATTATGCTTATTACCTTGTATGATTGATTTTCTCAACAAATGTTTGGGTCTAGTGATTGTAGGATGGTGTTTGGTTTCATTGATTGTATGATGGTGTAATGGTTGTAGGATTTAGAACATAATGATTATGCATTTGGGTGTGTGATTGTATGATGGTGTTTGGGTCTAGCGATTGTATGATGGTGTAATGGTGGTATGATTTAGAACATAATGATTATGTGTCTCATGATTTTAATATATTATACTCTATCTCTAATAAGGATTGTGGCATTAGGGGCTATAGGTTGGAATTCATTTTTTCTTTCACTTAGTATAATGAGTGTTTTTGGTGGTGTTTGGCTTGAGGCTTTTTGTTCTATGAATTTAGGGTTTATCCATTTGGCTTGAAATTTTAGCAAAAAATGACAATTCAGTTGTAGTGGAAGAGCTTATAACCTATTAGAATTTGGCTTCTTTCATTGTTTACTACCAAAATAGTGGCGATACACTAGATTAATGGTAGGTTTTGGAAATCCTTCATTTTCATACATGGGACAACATGATAGTTTCTATGTAACTATAATGTTGAATGTTGTGCTTAATTTTTATTTTGTAATTAAGTTGATTCACATGCAACTGTGTTTTTGAATGTATGTGGTTCATTTTTATTTGTTGTAGCATTTGTTTCATTAATTGAGTATTTTCTTTATAAATCTAACTATTACTTAAGGATATTGTTGGGGAAAATATTTTCGTTACATGCATGTCTATCTTTGCAAATGAAATTGACTCTTTCTTTTTCCTCCATTAAGAAAAACGATTTCAACAATCTCAACTTGCTACCTTTGTTTATTTCCATTCTATTATGTCATTCATAAGGATTATGGTGATGATGAGAGTAGCGGGTATGATTTTTTTTGTTTTTTCTTTCACTTTATGTTATAAGTTTTCTCTTTTCCTTTGAAATTATACCAAGTGGGGGAAACTTTGGCCAGAGTAGAGGGGTCCAGCTTTATTTTTGTCCTTCACTTCATGTTTTATGTTTGGTCTTTCCTCCTGAAATTACACACAATAAGAGAACATTTTATTGTGATGGATGCTTCTCACTTATTGAATTTGTTTATTTTGATGGTTTATAATCAAGGATAATTTTAAGGATGGAAAATTATCTTGAAGTTTAAAAACATTGGCGAGTCTCACTAATCCATAATATGCATACTATAAAATTTTTAGCGATGTATTTGTAAAATTATTCAAATTTCTTATGATTATATATATACTCTCTATATGATCTTGGCAATTTTTATGGTAAAATAATTTTATATTGTAAAATTTAGGCGAATATTTTTTTGGAAAAATCATGGAAAATTAGACCATCTCTGAATATTAGCCCCTAAAATTTTCCATGTTTATAATGCAAATAATGATGACTAATACTCACTTTATTATATTAAAGATAGACTTTAAAAATCCTTGTATCATTTTGATGCTTTCAATGATAAAATAGTTTCACAACTCTGTTGTTGCATGTTTGTGGGGAATTTTGTGGAAAAGAAGGAAAAAAAAGGAGCACTAGGATTAGTTTGCTACAATGGAGAAATAACAATATGGACAAATTGAGACAAATAATAGAGCATAGAGAGAGGCCAACAAGGAAGATGTACAAAATTTCATATCTTGTCTCCTTATACATCCTTTGTATGCCAAGTCTCACATCATCCACCCATTTCAAACAATATTGTTGTAAGGGCTATCTCAAGTTGGTGTTCTGATTTCATAACCTTCTGAACAAATTATGTAACTAAACACATTATCCAAGGGGCCTTATCCTTTTCTCTCCTCTCATAGCTTTAGATGTAACTTAGTAGTTATTAAATCCTTTTGGTTCAAAATTGTAGTTTATGTTGGAATATTTTCGAAAAACTTATGGCACTGCATTGTAGACTTTGTTTTTCCACCACATTTTAACCCTTCATTTATGGATGCCCAAAGATTATGATTTTATTGTCACAATTTTTTCCTCTTTTTCTTTCTATGTCACTTTCAGCATGCAACTTTTGATGAAAGAATTTGATTATGATATCTTGTAAATCAATACATTAATTATGATTATTACAAATTATGATAATATATTGGTATAATTTTGATTATTGCTGACCAATCCTCCGCCATTTGTATAAAAACTAATTTTGTTTTCAATGAAAAAATTAAAGAATTAAAACTAAAAAGTTGTGTTAACCATCCTCTTGTTGCATCATCTTTCTTAAGATCAACATACTAACTTAATTACTTGCATAGTATAATTATTTGCATTTCACAATTAAGACTTTTTTTGGGGCTATATTGAATATATGTTGATGACAAATTCCACTGTATTTTCCAAGTCTAATGAACGCAACAAAGACAAATATTTAACTTGTGTTATGTTATTCCAAAATATTTCAAATAAAAATAACACCTATCACTTCAATAACACCTTTAACTTGAAAATATTTGCGTTCCTTTAAATTTGTAATTTTCATACGTTTTAAAGTTATATATATATTTAGTATTTAAATTTTAAAAGTTTTCGAGTAAATAGTAGCTCCAAATATTGTAAGACCAATGGTTTGTTATAAATATTCATTAATGAAAAACTTTATCGTTAATTTAACATTTTTAAATTAAAATATTATTAAAATTATAAAAATATTTCTAATTTATCTAAAAAATAATTTAATTAATCCAAAATCATCATACTTATTTCAAATTTATAATATAAAATATAAAATAAATAACATTATTCTTAATATATAATTAATTTTTTTAATGAAATACGTTATTTTTTTATTGCTTTTAAAGATTTTCCAAAACCACCCACAATAACTCATTATAAATTCGCAATCGAAATAAATATTAATCCAATTCCAATTCTTTTATACACTATACACTTTTCTTTGAGGAAGAATACTATTTTTATTACAGTATTATTCTAATTAACGAGTCAATTTAGAAATATAAAAAATGTTTATTATGAACAGTAAAAACAAAATTGTTTAATTGTTGTATTATTTATATCTATTTTAACTATATATTTATAATTTATATATTTTTAATGATACACTGAGTCTCAAATTCATATATTCATATATAAGGGAAATATGACATTCTGCCGCATTAAATAGCTGATACAAAACAGTGGGGCTAAAGCCAGCCATTCCAGGGATTTGTTCCATTTCCCACTTGCTAAATATAGATGTAAATTATCACGAAGTTTCTTTTATGTATCGAACCGTTTAGAGCGATTCTTTAACACTTAAATTATTTATGTAAGCTGATTATGTTTTTTTGTTTGGAAAGTTATGGAATTTCTGGTTATATATTGAAAAAATTTAACAAATTTTTTTGTAAATCTAAATAAAAATTGTTAAATTTCATAATTTATAAATTTAAATAAAAATTGTTCAATTTCATAATTTTAAGTGTTTTAAAAAAATTTGATGGTGCTAAATTTATTTCTATTATCAAAAACATGATTCAAATATACATAAATTATGTTGCTGCACGTCTATACCTCTAACACTTTATGTGGCCACATGACAGTGTCTTTGACGAAGAAGAGGAGGCAACGAACAAAATAAAAACTGAAAAGGATAATTTGATATCAGGCCATTGTAGACGTGTGTCATAGGTGGATTCCATTTACGTAATGACAATTTAATGAATTTTAATAAAATATAAGTGAATCAATTAAAGAGCGGCATTTAACAAAAATTAATTCCTCCACTCTCCGCAATTATTCCTGGCATAGGTGATCATTCTAATATTGCGACTTTGAAATAGTTTACTCTACAGGCTTTCACGAAGCGAACATACTCACTACATGTTCTCAGGAAACAAATCATGTTCTTGTATCTAATGTTTATAATTTTTTCCCAACAAAATCGTGAATACACACAAGTAAATTCTTTTTTAAAGGGCTGAGAAACCTGAACCTCAAATGAAATGTACCTGTTATTCCCTGCCATACCACTAAGTCGCCCCATATTAACAAAGGAGAGAATTTTTTAATAAAGTATTTAATTTGTTTCAAATGAGAAGATGTTTCAATAGTTAAGAAATGAACGGGGAATAATATTTTGATAAAATATTTATTTTGTTACATGGTCAATAGTGATGAAATAGTGTGTATTAATTGGTGGGATTAAAGTAGACTTGTTAGCGGGTGTACTATGGAATTTGTGAACCCGATGTTAGATCAAAGCATACATAACACATAACGGATTTATACTCAGACAGAGACAAATGGAGAAGCAATAAGATTACTCAATCAAAATTGATCCCAATGAAGGAGGAGCGCCAAGCGGAGAGCACTGCCGATCGACGTATCAAGATTGAACGCTTGCCATCTTCTAACCAATAACAACAAGACTTGAAGCTACAACAATTGATGGGCGGGTGCATGGAGGCTACGTACACAGAAAAGGTCAACTCTTGGTTTTGCAGGCTCAGACGTGTCATCCTCACTGACACTGTTTTTGTTTAAGGCAGAAGGCTAAGTACACAGAAAAGGTCGACACTTGGGTTTGCAGGCGTAGACGTGTCATCCTCATAGATATTGTATTTGTTTAAGCAGAAAAGAGCGATATCAGCAACCCTCTCCTTGCAGGTTGGATGGACAGAATCAGGTTCCTTTGGAGGAAGTTGGAAGGGTGCTCCATCCAGCGCATTTACAGATCACAGAACCAGCAAGCAGACATCTTATCAAAGGAGGGCCTCCTATTGGAACCAGGTATATGGAACATGAAGGTAAAATCTGGCGAGGAAATCTTCTCTATCCAGGACTTTTCCTTACCAGGCTCTTAAATTCAAATCTTTTTGTTTTCTGGTTTGCATTTGCCTTTAGTATTTCTGTCTTTTTCTTCCTTCCAGCTTTCTGCTTAAAGTTTCTGGCTGAAGCAAATTTGGAATCCTTTGAACAAGTTTCTGAATACTGTTTCTCTCTTTGAAGAGAACTTTATGCTCCTATTTCAGCGATGTATCTTTTATCCTGCAATTTTGTCAGCAACTTTTGGCAGCTCAATGGGCTGGCTAAATTTTGGAAATCCTATCTCTAGGCTAAAAATAGCCCCTATGAAGATCTTTTTGTCAAATGTATCTGTTTCTTTATATATCTTATATAATATAATCATGCTTTTTTGCTCTAAAAAAAAAGATTACTCAATCAGAAATAGCAGAATAGATAAAATAATCAATGGAGAACAGAAATCACTTAGTATTACATAACAAGCTTGGGCCTTGGCTTGCTTTCCTTGGCCAAAGAAATTACAAATTTATAAAGACAGGAAAAGGATCTAGAATCCTATATGTGACTCAAATGGAGATCTGAAATGATATAGAAACTAATGGCAATGTAGAAAGATCTAGAATCCTGGAGATCTAGAAAGATCTGATCTAGAAGGATCTAGAATCCTGTGTGAATTTGGCTTCACACTTAACATTCTCTCACTTCAAGCCAAATAAGAGTCATCCAGTCACACCGAGTCCTACCATGCCTCTACATAACTCATGTTTATTTCATGGTAGAATCTTAGTGAGCATATCAGTAGGGTTCCTATTTGTATAGATCTTTTCCAAGGATAATTGTTCTTCCTCCAACAAATGTCGAAACCAATGGTACCTTAAGTCAATGTGCTTGGTTTTTGATTGAAATGCTAGGTTTTTCACCAAGTGAATGGCACTCTGACTATCACAATATAACACATACTTGTCCTGCTTTATTCCTATTTCTCCTAGGAATCGCTGCATCCACAACATCTCTTTACAAGCTTCTATTGCAGCTATGTACTCTGCTTCTATTGTAGAGAGGGCTATTATACTTTGTAGCCTTGACACCCAAGATACTGCTGCACTTGCAAATGTATACAAATAACATATAGTGGACTTTCTGGTATCCATATCTCCAACCATATCTGCTTCTGTAAATCCTGCAAGCACAGTCTCATCATGACCAAAACATAAACAATAATGACTAGTACCCTTGAAATACCTCAAAATCCATTTTACTCATTGTCAATGTTGTTTGCCTAGATTGGCAAGGAACCTACTCACTACTCCCACTGAATATGCAATGTCTGGTCATGTGCAACCATGGCATACATCAAACTGCGAACTGCTGAAGCATAAGGAATCTTGCTCATCTCTTCTTTCTCCTTGTCATCAGTAGGACATAACTCAGTACTCAGCTTGAAGTGGGCTGCAAGGGGTGTACCAACTGGCTTGGAATCCTTCATATTAAACTTGTCAAGCACCTTCTAGATATATTTTTCTTGTGACAGCCACAACCTTTTGTTTTTCCTGTCACACATAATCCGCATGCCCAATATCTGTTGCACTGGTCCCAAATCTTTCATTGCAAATTTGCTACCCAAATCTTTCTTCAACCTATTGATCTTATCCTTATCATGCCCAACAATCAACATGTCATCCACATATAACAATAATATGATATACTTTCCTTGATCACACCTCTTGATATAGACACAATGGTCAACTTGTAATCTCTGAAAACCATGTTCCAACATGAATGAATCAAATTTCTTTACCATTGTCGAAGTGCCTGTTTCAACCCATAGAGACTCTTTTTCAACCTACAAACAAGGCCTTCTTTGCCTTTTCCTATGAAGCCTTCTAGTTGCTCCATATAAATTTCTTCCTCCAATTCACCATGAAAGAATACAATTTTTACATCTAACTATTCACATTCTAGGTTTAAAGTAGCAACTAAACCAAGAATGACTCTAATGGATGACATTTTAACAACAGGTGAAAAAATTTTAGTGAAGTCAATAAATTCTTTTTGGGCAAAATCTTTCACCACCAGCCTTACTTTATACCTCTCCTTCATTTTGTCACCTTCATGCTTAATCCTGTACACCCATTTGTTTTGTAGAGCCTTTCTACCTTTTGAAAGGTTTACCAACTCCCAAGTTTTATTTTCCTACAAAGAGTTCATTTCTTCTTCCATTGATTTCTTCCATTCTTTACTGTGCTCAACTTTACAAGCTTCTTGAAAACAATTAGGTTCACCTTCATCAGTCAACAAAATATAGTTTGAAGGAGGATACCTTTGTGAAGGCTTATGAGGCCTAGAAGATCTGGGAACCAACTGTGGTGGTGCATTATTAGGTTGAATCTCTTGTAAAGGTTCCTGCAAGATTCCTTTTTCTTGTTGTTCATCATTTTCCACTTGTTGTTCTTCATGCTCCTGAATTTTCTATTCATTTTCTTGTATTGGTGGTATGTTTTCCTGCTGCTATTCAAACCTGTCAATGACCTTCTTGACCTCCAACTCACCTACGATCCTCTTGAACATTTCTGACTCATTAAATATAACATACCTACTTCTAATAATTTTATGTTTGACTGGATCCCATAGACGATAACCAAAATCTTCCTCCGCATATCCCAAAAAAATGCATTTAACAGATTTATCATCTAGCTTAGTTTTATTTTCTTTGGGAATGTGTACGAATGCTTCACATCCAAATATTTTCAAGTGAGAATAATTCAAACTCTTACCAGTCCAAACTTCTTCAGGGATACCACCATCCAAAGATGTAGTTGGAGATCTATTTATGAGGTAGCAAGCGGTCATGACTACTTCAGCCCAAAAATTCTTCTCCAAACTAGAATTGGACAACATACTTTGCACGTTTTCCATAATGGTGTGATTCATCCTTTCTACGACACCATTCTATTGAGGAGTACCGGGCACAGTCTTCTCATGCTTTATGCCAAACCTGTTACAATATTCCTTAAATGCATTTGAGTAATATTCTCCACCATTATTTGTTCTTAAACACTTCAACAATTTGTTAGTCTCTCTTTCAACAGCAACATGGAATTTTTGAAATATTCCAAACACTTCACTTTTATTTTTCATAGGATATGCCCAAACCTTCTTGGATGCATCATCTATAAATGTTATAAAATATGATGCTCCTCCTAATGATTCGATGTTAACAAACCCAAACACATATGAGTGTACCAATTCTAACACATTTTTCTTTCTGTCATGGGCACTTCTAAAGAATGAAACCCTTATTTATCTACCATATATACAATGCTCACAAAGATCAAGATTGTAGGATTTCAAACCTGGCAATAGATTTTTATCCACAAAAATTTTTAATCCATTATCGCTCATGTGACCCAAACACTTATGCCACAGAGCTATTGAATTTCCTTCTTTTATGACAACAACCAAATCTGATTTTCCTATCAGTGTCTTTAATGTGTATAATGTTCCTATCTTGTGTCCTTTGGCCACGACCAATTCTCTTTTGCTAATTTTCGAGCCTCCTTTTCCAAAGCTTGTCGAATAGCCTTCATTATCCTGTCGTCCCATAGAGATTAAACTCATTCGCATTTCAGGTACATGCCTAACCTATTTCAACAATATATCTTGTCCATATTTCATCTTGATCTGGACATCTCCCACTCCAACAATACTGAAAAAATGATTATTCCCAAAATGCACTCTACCATAATCACCAGGATTATATGAAACAAAACTATCTTTGCATGGGGTTACATGGTGAGGTGCCCCAGAGTCAAGGATCCAATCAAAGCTACTGCTAGATGTATATACACATGCATCCTCTACTGAAACAGTAAACAACACATCACCATCTGTGGCTACAGCAGTAGTCTCACCTTCATTTGTGCTAGATGACTTGTGATTTGTATTAGATTGTCTCTTAGCCTTTTGTACTTTCTTCCAAAATCGACATTCTTTCTTCATGTGCCCGGGTTTGCTACAATGAAAGCAGATGATTCTTCCTCTCCTTGATTTTGATCGGCCTCTCAATCTTGATCGCCCTTGCCGGCCTCGATCCATTCTCCTACCACGATCAGCTAGAGCTAGAGCCTCTCCTCCCTTGTTTTCCACAATTGACTTGCGTCACAGATCCTCATTCATTAAACCGCTGCTAACATCATCAAACTTCAGGGTCCCTGTGGTTGCTAAAGTGCTCATAGCTACAATTAAATTTTCCCAACTATCTCGCATAGAACACATCAGCAATATGGCTCTAATTTCATCATCTAAAATGATTTTAACAGAGACAAGTTGATTAGTAATAATATTAAATGCATTCAAGTGCTCAGCAACTGAAGCACCCTCTTTCATTTTGAGATTATAAAGCTTCTTCATCAAGAACACTTTGTTTGATGCCGTGTTCTTCTCATATAGATCATGGAGCTTCTTCCATAATCCTTCTACCGTATTTTCTCCAGACATATTGAAATAAACATTATTTGCTAAATATTGGTGGATTGTTGCAATCGCCTTTCTATCTAGTTTATTCCATTCTTCATTTGTAATCGATGAGGGTTTCTTTGTTGCACCCTCAATCAGCAAATACTGATCCGTTAAAATCAATATATCCTCCATCTGTGATTTCCATAAGGCAAAATTAGCCCCGCTCAACTTCTCCATATCTGTAACTGTTGTCTCCATTTTGAATCAAATTCACGCCCCAAAACACAAAAACTCCACTTAAAAATAAAACTTTAATTATTACTCTCTAAAATTTCGTAATAATGACTTTCCTCCTTTTAAAATACCCTTTTCAAAATTCCTGCTCCTATTTAAAATATACTTTTCAAAATTCCAACATATAATTTATATGTTTCATAATAAATATAAAAACATATATAATCTTTTAACCTTTTCACATTTCACACATACATATGTTGGTTTGAGAAAAAAAAAAACTTGACGTATACGTGCAAGCTTGATGTGAAAAAAAACTTACTAACACCACTTTTCAACTCCAAACTCCACGGATCTCCACGTTTCAAACTCCAGCGATACCTTTCAACATAGATCCATGACCTTGTTTTTCTTGCAACAACTGTCTTCTAGTTCCAGTGTTCCTTAGCTATTTCCCGGACAGATCCCTTTCCTAGACTCTCTTCTTTGCAGGGATTTCCGATTTTCTAGACAGATCCTTCGACAGCTCTAGAGGTAACAGCCAACGTTTTAACGAACACTGCCAGAGCAAGGCGATGGCACTAGGGGGCTTGCACAGTGGATATTCGACCCTAGCTCTGATACCAGTGGTTAGATCAGAGCATACATAACACACAACGGATTTATACTCAGAGACAGACAAATGGAGAAACAACAAGATTACTCAATCAGAAACAGCGGAATAGATAAAATAATCACAGGAGAACAGAAATCACTTAGTATTACATAAGAAACTTGGGCCTTGGCTCCAGAGAAATTATAAATTTATAGACGCAGATGAAGGATCTAGAATCTTGTATGTGATTTAGATGGAGATCTGGAATGATCTAGAAACTAATGGCAGTGTAAAAAGATTTAAAACACTGGAGATCTAGAAAGATCTAGAATCTTGCATGAATTTGGCTTCACACTTAACACCCAAACACAGCGTTATAATGAAAATAAAAAATATGGAATTGGGAAACCTGGTTAACAAAAAGATATAAAACGAAAACATGAAACCAAAAGCAAGGTAAACTAGGAAACAGAAAGGATCAGCCATTTGCACGAACCCAGTTCATAGATCACGTGCTTCCAATTCTTTAATTTTTAAATTCAAATGGACCAAATTTAATAAAAAAAATCCAAACGAGCACCAGAGCTCCTATAGCTCTTCGCATCGTCATACCATGAAATGGACACGGTCAGACGACGAAGAGAAAAGTGTTATACATATTATGCGTTGGCAGCGCACCGACAGACTACGAGAGGGCGAGCGGAACCCTCCCGAAAAAAGTCATCCGCGCATTTTTTCGAGTTCAGCATGGATAGGAACAAATATGCGCCATATACTGTGGTTAAATTTAATATGTATTTATTTATCTTTGCCCTTTTTAATTTGCTATATATTGTTAAGTTTAAAAACTGAAAAGTAGGGTTGACATTTACTTAATTTTTAATTTCTTTAAATTAATGAATAATGAAAATTTTACAAACAAAGATAATTAACTTTAATATAAATAGCAATGTTAATTATACATAAACAATTACATATTAACGTTGATATAAATAAACAATTACATATTAACATTAATATAAATAATGGGTGTTGAGTATGTCTTAAAACTGTTTTTGTTTGACTAAGAATTTTTTTTATTTTGGGATGTAAAGAAATATGTTTGCCGCTTAAAAATTTAAAGGCATGTGACAGAAGTGAAAGTCTGCTCCCTTTACAAATCACAACCAGCTTGGTTTTCCTTGAATAAAAATGATGAGTTAGCATGCATTCTAAGATAGGAGCCAAACATAATTATTCTGGATGTTGGTTTGACAATTGAATTATAATATATTTTCTCACCATATAAAAAACCATTAATATAAATAAAACATTTTTATATAATAAATTTTGATCTCCTAAATATTAAATTTAATAAAAAAAAATTAATTAAATTAAATTATTTATTAATTGAAATTAGTTATTTATATTTATGTATATCCTTATATTTAAATAAAAATAAAAGGTTACAAATTGCTTCATTTTCAATAAATTAAATTAAAATAATTATAATTGGTTTTTAAATTTAAAGCAACTTTTACTAATAATTAAATTAAACGTAATGTTTATAATTAAGGAAAACTATATAAATACACGTTCTTCTAAACTATGTTAATTTGCCTATTAAAAAAAATACATAATTAACCATTGAGTTGTCTATACGTAATTATAAATTGTTTCATTTTCAATAAATTAAATTAAAAATAATTGCAATTGTTTTTTAAATTTAAAACATTTTTTACTACTAGTTAAATTAAACATAATCTTTATAATTAAGGAAAACTATATAAATACACGTTCTTAAAAAATATGTTAATTTGCCTATTAAAAAAAATACATAATTAACAATTGATTCGTCTATAGGTAATTATTTTAATTAGTTTTTTCATTCACTTGATTGACCGATAGTTTTAAAATATATTCATATGTAATGTTTAGAATATTTGAATGATATTGATGAACAATAAGCCTGATTAATTTTTAGGTTAGTTACATCACCATTGTTTGATTTATTAGCTAACTTATAAAGCAATTTTTGAGCCTTTAAATAGGTCACATTCCAAATGAATATTATTGGAAAATTCATAGGTGCTTTGAAAAACTATTAGTTTACATGAATCACTCTAGCAATCTCTCCTTAAACTTGAATGAGGGAGGTTGGCATAGTCCTAATCGTTTTCTATTGAAGTCCATATAAAGAAGTTTCCATCTATTGGATTACATGGGTAATTAGTTGTTGTATCTCCTACTTATCTCAGACACCTTTTAGCGCACATGGTTCAATAACCATCTCACTGAAATCTCGCATACCCCCAATTGAGCTAAGATACCAAGAGACCTACCACCGTGGTATCTCTCCAAGTGGCCTATTCCACAACTTTATGACTCCATGCGCCACTACACTGCATGTATGCATGAGAAAACTCTTAAAGCTTTACAACAATGCATGCTCCTTCGCAACATGTCTACCTGAGTATCAGGTCTTACAACTTCCTATGGGAATACACTTGCCTATAATAGGATTTCACAACTTGGACCAAAACCCTTAGGGTGTGCACACGTCACACAGACTAGATCCTTCATTCTTTACTATTCCATCTGCATTATGTTCATATCCATACAACTACTCTCTCGGCTTCTATATCTTGTGTGATTTGTAATTTGGCCTCGGCTTTTCAACACCATTTATATTTGCTAGCTCGAGGTAGTTAGTCCTCGAGTTCCTCAACTATGTTACAAATTCACAATCATCAACCAACTACTTTTACAATTTTTTTGGCAACTGAATCTTCACAACTTTTTCAGGAGATTCTCCATCCTTCTTCTCAACTCCATAATAACCTTTTTGCTTCTTTCTCCTAGCCATATAATTCTTAGAATCTTCTTTTTCCGCTTTTATGTCAATATAATTTTTGGGCTTGCTCTAACTTATGTGAGCCTTAAAAGTTTTGTGATTTTTTTTTTCTTTGCTCCAGCAACTTCTACAAGAAAATATTTGCCTCTCATATTCACTAGGCCGTGATATTTACCATTTTGGCTCTGATACCAAATCTTAGGGTCATAGGTCACCGAGAGAAGTGGTGGTGTCGAAAGACATCATTTCTTGATCCTACTATTCGACAAGATGATTTAACAATGAGCTTATTTGTCTTTGCGATTCTATCCTTAGTTCTGATATATATACCATCGAAATTCTCCTTGTTATGGCAGTGGATGTATTCTTGGAGCATTTTGGCTCACCCACAATCATGAGTTGGATCATGGATATCGTTGTGACTGTGCACTTTGTCGAGGGTTTTATTTAGAACTTGTAGGCATTCCTTGCATATGCAATAAAAAACAAGATCTTGTTAACATCAATTATTCTCCACAATGCCACAACTAGCATGCACCCAACCAATCATTTTCTATACTTTTTCCTCCTATACAGGGGGCACATGAAAAAGTTTTCTCTGTTGATTCGAGCACACTATAGAGTCATCGACTACTCTCCCATACTACACATAATTTTTGTACAACTTGACAATCCAAGGATCTTTGTTTTCTTTACCAATTTCACACACTGCCAACACAACTCTCTCGTTTGGTCCAACACACATAGATTCAATGGACATGTAATCTTCCATAATGTAGAGGCAATAATCCACAATGCACATGTAATCATCCACATACTCAACACAACGCAACTTCCATTGACAACCAATCTCTCACCTATGCCTATGACTCAACCATCATACAAGTCGACCTTCAACTATTTCTCATTTGCAATGACACTCTGATTCAAAACCTTCTCTAAATTTCTATTTCTTTTACTCTGTGCTATTGCACCAATTTCCTCTACAATTGTTTCGACTCTCGACAGATGCACCATCTAACTTCTTGGTAACTCACATCAAGTAAATGGAAACTTTTTTTATATGGAATTCAATAGAAAATGATTGGGACCATGTAAATATACCCAAGTCAAGTTTAAGGGGGAGATTGTTAAGGTGTACACATGTCACACACACTAGATCCTCCATTCTATACAACTCCATCTTCATTTTTTTCATATCCATACCACCACTTCTCTCAGTGCTCTATGATCCTTACAACTCTTACCCAATCCATACCCGATGACTTCCTTGCCTGTTTTGAATAAAACCCTCAATGAAGTGGAATGTAGCAATGACAGTTATGATTCAAATGATGGTTGTGGGTGAGTCAAAACCTCCAAGAATACATCTGCTAGTTATGTATAAGGACCCCTTTTTCATGTACATTGTTCAACAATCATCTAAGTGAAATCTCACATTCCCTCCATCAAGCTACAATACCAGCACAACTGCCACCCTAGTATCTCTCCAATTGCTCCATTCCACAACTTGATGACTCCATGGGCCATTGCACTGCATGTATGGCTATGAAAACTCTTAAGGGCTTACAACAATGTGTGCTCTTGTGCATCATGTCTGTCTGAACATCAGGTCTTACAACTTCTTGGGGGAATATACCTCCATATAACAGGATTTCACAACTTGGACCAAAACCCTTAGGGTGTGCACACATCATACACACTAACTCCTTCATTCTAACCACTCCATCTTCATTCATTGTGTTCATATTCATACCACCACTTCTCTCAATCCCTTGTGATTCTAACATAATACTTAGTATAACCACTATTTAAAAAAATAAAAGGAGGGGGAGGCTAGAGTGGGAGGGGCCTTTTTTTGTCCCGATAGAAAAGCATGGAAAATGTTTTCCTCTAGATTGGGAATAGCTACAATCAATCAGGCATAAGAATATGGATTATGGCAAGGGCTGAGATTGAAAACCATTGAAGGAATAGCCCAATTATCTGTTTTTGGGGACTCGCTCATTACAATTTTAAAATGTATACATTGGGCCGAAAACAAGGACCAAGATCTAAATCCAATATTGCAGAGATTTTTTTTAATATTTGATAAGTTCAAATTCATAGAATTCTTCCATATAAGGAGGGAAAACAATAGGCTGCAGATGATCAAGCAAATCAGGTTGTTACCTTGTAGAAAGGTGACCTTCGGGTGGATGAGGGTGCACTAAATGTCACACCCCATGAAATTATTTAAAGGAAGATCCTTGATTGACAGGAAGAAATCAGAGAAGAGTGAATTAACTAACATGATGATTAAATGCTTAATGTATATACTGGTACATTTTTTATGCGGAGGAAGGACCAGACATTTGATGGACCCTTCATCCTCCATATGGACATTTCTGAACAAACATGACAGGACCAAGGACAGTTGGAAGGTCGTGAGATGGGATTTAATGTAGAAAGGTAGCGAAGAAATGGCACCTTCTCAGTTCGAGGAGGATTGTTGCAGACTATTCGTGTGGGATTTTTTCTTGAGGCAAGAAGTAATGGAATTAAATCTAATTACATGAAGAACATTAATGAATAGAATTGAAACAAAAGTGACCTCTATCACCATTAATTTGGAATTGATCCTTACTATAAGGATATGGTTAGGGAGAGCATACACATTGTGGATTGCAACTCACCCTCTCTGTGATAATGTCATGGTTTCTCCATCTGGGAATGGAACAAGAGACTTGCTTGAGCATTCTTGTGTGTTTAGGAATGAAGTGGAAGCGATGATCTCGCAGATTGGAGGGCAAATTTTAACTAAAGCCAGGTCACATTTTTCCCTTGTGTTGGGTCAATTAGAAGGCCTAAGGAAGGACATGGAGATTATCCAGACAAATTTGCAGATAATCATGACAAAGATTGAGAACTTGGTTTGGAAGTCAGAGAACTCATAAGAGAAAATGGGATTGTGGTAGTCTCAGTCCTGAAGCAAGCATTGGTATCGGTGAAGGCGAAAACAATGAGAAAGCTAGGGATGACCAGGGAGTTCTTTCTCCAGAGATTCAACATGTGGTTGTGCAGAGTTATCCTGAGGATGCAGACCAACAAGAGGAGGTCAAAGCGGTAGAGATGGAAGAAGCAAGATAACACACACTAGAATAAGATATTAATTAGTCTTTACTTATAGTAGTTAAACTATATATATAGTTTTTTTATGTTATTCAAATATGTAAAGCTTAATGGTGTTTTTTGGTGAACATATAAGCTAAATGTTGTAAAAATGTTGAGTTAGAGACCTATAAAAACTCTTTGCCTCTAGGTAGAACTATTTTAGAAAAATACAGAAATAAAATTGATGTTGAATATATTAGTTCTGGCCAAATTCCAACTTATTCAATAGAAATATAACCATTTCTTTTAAATAATAATAATAATTAATAATTCTACTTAAATTCTTAAACCTTAATTTTCAAATCGTTAATCTAATCTAAATATAAATTATATTTTTAAAACAGTTTTTATTTCTTATTTCAGGATTTGAATTTAATTTTGATTTCAATATATGTCATGTTGATTTTCTCGTAAATTATTTATTTACTTTCATCTTTTGAAATATAGAAAAAAATTGAAACCCTTTATTTAATGTTTTTTAAATTCTATATATTACCATTAAATTTTATGAAGTTCAATGATACATTTGATCTTATAAAATAATAAAAATAAAAATCAAGTGAAGAGTAGTTTAAAGGAAAAAATCTTCAAACAAAATTTATTCGGCCGTTACGAATACATGTCAAATATTTAACCTGCTCTTACTGATCATAACCTATTTTTTGGGTAGCAAAGATTAAATTCATAACATCTTAACTATACTAGCCGTTCCAAGTGGTTTTGCGTAAATTTAAAATAAAACATACCATGGCCAGGGAATTTGTCAGCACAGGCTCCATCCCTGCAATAGCAAACGAACGACATAGCCGCAGTTGAAACCAAAGTGTTGTAACCACATATCTGTTGAAGATAATGGAGAATATCCTAGAATAGGTTGAGTTGGTTCACATAACCTCATGATAGGAATTAGTTTCTATTTCTTAGGATGTTGTTCTAACTTCCCTAAAACCATGTTTTCTATTTAATGTGTAATGTGCATGAACAATGTAGAGCATTCTGCAGAGCCAGCCTCTCCTAGTTCAAACTCTCTTTCGTAGAGCTGACCAGTGGATTTTATTTTATTAATACAAACATTGCCATTTTTATCATGGTATTAGAGCATGAGGGTTAAGGAACTTGTACGCTGGTTGGTGGGTGGTTCTTTGAACAAGGATCATCACAGTTGTGAGGAGGATAACTGCGACAGATCTGAAATCATCGTTGGTTATGAGTGTACCTCTGCAACGAGTGCATTGTAGCTCCTTCGTGCATATTTTAACCTTTTTCGTCGCAGGTATTTCGTGTACAGCTGTGACGACGTCGCAAGAAATACAGACAAATCAGCGACAATCGTATAAATCAGAGAATTTGCGTGGGGAAGCCAAGAACAAGGTTGTAGCTGTTAGAGAAGCTGCGTGGGGAAGCCAAGAACAAGGTTGTAGCTAACAACATAAGGTTGTCTGGAGGATAAGAAGTAAGCCACGATGATCTGTGGGTGTGCTGCAAAGAACAGTGATCTATCTCTGTCACAAATCTGGGGTAAATTTAACATCTTTTACCTGTCGAATTTTCTCTTAATCGCCAAGATGAATAACAATATGCTTGAAGCATGCTTGAATGAGCAGAATAAGCTCGATGGTTCCAATTATGCAAATTGGAAATTCAAGATGCAGACTCTACCAAAGTGCAGAGTGCTTGGACGATCACGAATGGGGATGAGCTGAGGTCGGTGGCTGGATCAGCATCGATCCCAGATTGGGAAAAGTGAGAAGGTAGAGAAAGGACACTGTTGAAGATGTCAGTGAAAGACTGCATCATACCTCACATTAGAGAATGTAAGATAACTAACAAGATCTAAGGAATTCTGAAGGAGTTGTATGAGATAAGGAATTCAAATCGTCTTCTGTTCCTCAAGAGTAAGATCCTATCCCTGAAGATGGAGGAGAATGAAACAATTGCTTCATTCGTAGCAAGGATCAAGGATCTGAAGAACAAATTAGCAGACATTGGTCATACAGTTGACGATACATATCTTGTAACCATTACAATGAATGGTGTCACTAATGATTACCAAATGTTCATCACTGGGATAAATGCCAAAGAGAAGAACCCGAAATTTGAAGAGTTGATAAGAATAATGATGTAGGAAGAAGAAAGAAGATTATCTCTGAAGCCCCAGAGTGCCGATCTTGCATTGATGGCGAAGAAAAGCTTCATGAAAGGGAAATAAAGTCCACAACGGTAAAACGGAGCAAACTCACACAAAAGACCGAATCAGGCCCAAGGTATGCATCCGAATAGAAACTACTCTGAAACTAAATGTTTTTATTGTAGAAAACTAGGTCATATTGCCAGGGAGTGTAGGAAAAAGAAATATCATGAAGAACAGCAAAAGCAGAAAAGACATGCAGGTCATCTAGCGAATGGTGATCAGGTGTAGAATTTCAGATTTTTCATGGCAAATCGTGATGAAAATGTTGATGTAGACATTTGGTATGTAGATTCAGGAGCATCAACACACATGACAGGGAATAAGCACTGGCTCGAAGATTTTAAAGAAATCAACGAAGGCATGCAGATTTACCTAGGTGATGACAGAAGTCATCAAATCAAAGGATGTGGGAAAGTTTCTGTCATTCTACCTAATGGTAATATCAAACAAACTTATAATGTTATGTATGTGCCCGGTATAACAATGAACTTGATTTTTATATCCATGATTACAGATCAAGATCTGAAAGTTGAATTCTTTAAATCTAACTGTTATATTAAAGATCTGCTAGATGGCATCAAAACAATTGCTACAAGAATCTGAACAGGAGGTTTGTACAAGTTGGATGTAAGACCTACACCAGTTCGAGCATTGACAGCAGTGAGCTTGACTACAGAAGAGCTTTGGCATTAGAGATTTGGCCACATCAACTACAATGATTTGGTATTACTACAAAAGAAGGAAATGGTAAGAGATCTTCCTATGCTAAAGCATGTACATAATGATTGTGATGCCTATACATTAGGAAAAATGCATAGATAATAATTCCCTGTTCGAGTAGAAAAGAAACAGAGGGATGTACTTGAATTAGTGCACACAGATCTTTGTGGACCCATGCAAACAAAATCATTAGGATGTGCATTGTATTTCCTACTGTTTATTGATGATTGTACGAAGTTTTCTTGTGTGTATTTCTTAAATAAGAAGAGCCATACATTCAAATACTTTAAGCAGTTTAAAAATATGATTGAAAGACAAACAAGGAAACAGATAAAAATTCTCTGCTCTGATCAACGGGGAGAATACAGAAAGGATGACCTTATCAGGTATTGTAAAGATCATGGAATTTTGCAGCAGTTCACAGTACCCCATACTCCATAGCAGAATGGAGTAATAGAAAGAAAGAACAAAACACTGGTGGAATGTGATAGAAGTATGTTGAAAGGTAAGAATATTTCAAATGGTTTTTGGGCTGAAGCAGTGAATACTGCAGTTTATTTGAAAATAAGGAGTCCTACAAAAGGTCTTGAGTCTAAAACTCCTTTTGAAGCATTATATGGATATAAGCCTGGAGTAAAACACTTAAGGAATATTTGGATCTAAAGCATTTGCCCACATTCCAAAGGAAGATAGAAGAAAATTATATTCAAAAGCCATCAGATGTGCTTTTATAGGGTATTGTTCATCATATAAAGCAAACAGATTATTTAATCCCTCTACTCACAATATCTTTGTCAGTAGAGATGTTAAATTCCATGAGTAGCATCATGAAGAATCTGATGAGCACTATGAGGAATGGGACATTTCATACTTTGTGGAAGAAGAAGCACAGAACAATCAGGGTTAGCAGCAGATAAAAGCAGAGGATGAACAACAACAACAACAGCAACAACGGCAGCAACAACAACAACAATAGCAGTAGCAGCAGGAAGAAATAAATGATGATCAAATAAGGTTTGAAGCCACCACCCCACCAATCAGGAGATCATGTAGGAAAGCTCAAATACCTACAAGATATAGGGAAAATGCTTTTATAACTAGTATGATGAATGTGGCTGAACCGTCTAGTTATAAAGAAGCAAATGAATGTAGTGAATGGAAAACAGCCATGGAATAGGAATATGATTCAATAATCAAAAATAACACTTGGGAATTGGTTGAAATTCCTAGAGGAAAATAGACCATAGGTTGTAAATGGTTATATAAATCGAAGATTAATGTAGATGGAACTATAGAAAAACTAAAAGCTAGGTTGGTAGCGAAGGGGTACTCACAAAAAGAAGGAATTGACTATGAAGAAACCTTCGCCCCTGTAGCTAAATTGAACAATATCAGAATGTTAATCGATTTAGATACTAAGAAACATTGGATGATGCACCAGCTAGATGTAAAGTCTACATTTTTGAATGGAGAACTAAAAGAAGAGGTTTATCTAGAGCAACCGGAAGGGTTTGTCCAGAAAGGAAAAGAGCATTTAGTTTGTAGATTGAAGAAAGCACTTTATGGACTAAAACAAGCTCCCAGGTCTTGGTATGAGAAGATTGATTCAATTTTTTTCCAAGTTGGCTATAATAGAAGTAAGAATGATCCTAATCTTTACACCATGAAAGATGAACAAGGGTGCGTAGTGTTGATTTCTTTATATGTAGATGATTTGATAATTACATGTGATGCTACATATCTAATCGATGAAATCAAGCAATAGATGTCACAGGTGTTTGAAATGAAGCACCTCGGTGAACTCAGATACTGTTTAGGTCTTGAGATCTGGAGAGATTCGGGTCAAACATTTTTGTCCCTATGTCAAAGGCCTGTTAGAAAAGTTTAGGATGGATCAGTGTAAGCCTGCACCAGTACCATTGCAACAGAACATCAAATTGCAGTGTGAGGATGGCTCAAAAGTGGCAGATGCAACACTTTACAGACAGCTGGTTGGGAGTCTAATCTACCTAACCACCACTAGACCTGATTTGGCTTATGCAGTCAGTGTGCTACGTCAATTTATGTCTAAGCCACTTGAAAGCCATTGGAATGCAGTGAAAAGTGTTTGAGGTATCTATAAGGGATTGTAGATTATGGTATTATTTACACTGACTCTTTTGATGTTAGATTGGCGGGATTCACAGATTCAGATTGGGCTGGAAATGTAGATGATCGCAAATCTATAATAGGTTATGCATTCAGCCTTGGATCCGGAGTGATCACATGGAGCAACAAGAAGCAGAACACAGTCTCCTTCTCCTTAGCGGAAGTAGAGTATCAAGCCATGTGTGCAGCAACGTGTGAGGCAGTTTGGTTGCAGAGACTTCTCCAAGATGTTGGGGAAGAATAGATAGACGCAACAACAATCAGACGTGACAATCAAAGTTCAATCAAACTTGCCAATAATCCGGTGTTTCACAAAAACACTAAACATATTGATACACAATTCCACTTTGTCAATGAGAAAGTGCAATCTAAATAAATCCATCTGGAATATTGTAATACATGTGATAATGTTGTAGACATTTTCACTAAGCCTCTTGGAAAAGTTAAGTTTCAAATGTTTAGGAAGATGTTAGGCATATTTGTGAACCCATTCTCCATAAGGGGGAGTGTTGAAGATAATAGAGAATATCCTAGAATAGGTTGAGTTGGTTCACGTAACCTCAGGATAGGAATTAGTTTTTATTTCTTAGGATGTTGTTCTAACTTCCCTAAAACCATGTTTTCTATTTAATGTGTAATGTGCATGAACAATGTAGAGCATTCTACAGAGCCAGAATCTCTTAGTTCAGTGTTATGCTCTTAACCTGCAAGACGATACCAGAATACCAAATATGCGAAGAAATATACCTAGAACATAGAACAGTGAGAAAAAACAGCAAGCATTTTATTATTCAAAAGCAATGTTCACTTGCCTCTTCGAGGGGGCAACTTCCAATAGAGCAGAGCTCGATTACAAAATAAGACACGATGCTCCTCACAAGGAGTCTCTATCCTTAATATAAGATTTATACATGCAATACCATGGGGCAATACCATGGTTCTTATTAATACCATCTATCTAATACCATGGCCCATTTGCAACTAACTGTGGTCCGTCATTAAATGCGGGTTAACCACTTACAATTATTAATATGGGCTTTATTGACTCTTTACTTAACTATAAATATGACTCGATCCTATTACATAAATAAGGGGGTTAGGGTGGGACCCTAACATGCCCTCCCCCATAAGAATAGCCTTGTTCTCAAGGCTGAAGCTGTGGAAACTGCTGAAGAATAGTGGCCGATTCCCAGGTTTCATCTTCCGGCGAGGTGTCTTTCCACTTGACGAGGAATTCCTTGATCATGCGGCCATGCAGGGGCCATTCTCGTTTGTCCAAGACCTGTTCAGGTTGGAGCCAGATTGATCCTTCTTCATCCAGTTCAGGTAGACTGGTTTGAATTCTGCAATTATTCCCAATCACTTTCTTGAGGCATGAGACATGGAAAACTGGATGGATTTTTGTAGTGGGTGGCAAAGCTAGCTTGTAGGCCACTTCTCCAATGCACTGAAGTACTTGATACAGTCTGTAGAATTTTGGAGATAGTTTCTGACAACCCTTTTCTTTGAGTGATGTTTGCTTATATGGTTGCAGCCTCAAAAATACCTGATCCCCTTCTTGAAATTGGAGTTCTGAGCGATGCTGATCTACCTATTGCTTCATGTGGTTTTGAGCTTGATGAAGATTCTCTCTAAGATGGGCAAGCATGATTGTGCGGTTCTGTAGGAGTTGATCCACTGCTTGTACCTTTGAGCATCCCTTGATATAAGAAGTAGGGGAAGGAGGGAGTTGACCATAAACTGCTTCATATGGAGTCATTTTGGTGGTGGCATGATAGTTGGTGTTATACCACCATTCAGCTAGAGGTAACCACTATACCCAGAGATGTTGCTTTTCTAAAGTGAAACACCTAAGGTAGGTTTCTAGACATTTGTTGACTGCTTCAGTTTGACCATCAATTTGTTGGTGATAGGAAGTACTGAGTTTTAGTTGGGTACCTTGTAGCCGCAAGAGTTCCTGCCAAAAATTACTGGTGAAGACCGGGTCACGATCAGACACAATGGAAGTGGGCATGCCATGCAATTTGAAGATCTGATCCATGAAAGATTGAGCGACCAAAGTTGGTGTAAAAGGGTGGGGTAAGGCGCAAAAATGAGCATACTTAGAAAGTCTGTCCACAACCACCATTATGACTGACTTGTTTCCTGACTTTGGAAGATCTGTAATGAAATCCATAGAAACCTTCGTCCATATTGATGCCAGGATGGGCAATGGTTGTAATGTGCCTGGTGCTTTGACTGTCTCTCCCTTGTGGCGCTAACAGATATCGCATTCCGCTAAAAAGTAAGAATGTCCTTTTTCATGCCTGTCCAAAAAAATGATCTTCGAGTGCAAGCATACGTCACCCGAAAGCCTGAATGTCCTGCAGTGGGGGATGAGTGCAACTCCACCAAAATGCGGCTTTTGATGGTGGATGTTGGTGATATTACTACTCTGTCCTTGTAGCGAAGAATCTCATCCTACCACGAGTAGCCCTCGGTGGAATTTGGATCCGCCTGCAATCGAGTAATGAGTTGGGAGAGCCAGGGACGTGAGAACCATTCCCTTTGAGCCTCTTCAATCCATTCTAGAATGGGAAGGGAAATTGCGAGCAAGGTACTTTCCTCCTCAAATTGGCGAGATAATGCATCTGCTACAATATTTTCGCACCCTTTCTTGTAAATTATCTCATAATCATATCCCAGCATTTTGGCGAGCCATTTATTTTTTTGTGGTGAGGATAGGCGTTGCTCCAAAAAATATTTAAGGCTTTGAAGGTTTGTGCAGATTTGGAAGCATCGCCCAAATAAGTAAGGTCGCCAGGTATCTACTGCATGTAAGATGGCCATCATCTCCTTCTCATAGGTAGATTGCCCTTGATTCTTCCCACTTAGTTGTTGGCTTGTGAAGGCCAAAGGTCGACCTTCTTGCATTAAGACCACCCCAATACTCGTACCCAAAGCATCACATTCAATGACAAAAGATTTGGTGAAGTCGGGTAGTGCTAAGACTGGAGTGGAACACATGGCATTTTTTAGAGCTGTAAAGGCCTGTTGTGCTTCATCATTCCAGAGGAATGAAGTTTTCTTGAGGAGTTGAGTGAGGGGCCTCACAATGCGACCATAATTGCAGACAAATTTGTGATAGTAGCCCGTGAGACCCAAAAATCCTCTCAGGCTCTTTAAGGTCTTAGGTTGAGGCCAATCTTGCATTGCCTAGATCTTTTTGGGGTCCACCCTGACACCTTCACGCCCCACAATGTGGCCCAAATACTCAACTTCTTCCATGCCAAAAGAACACTTGGACATCTTAACAGATAATTTATGCTCGCGGAGTAGTTGCAAGAGTCGATCTACATGTTGAAGATGTGCGGCCCAAGTGCGACTGTAGATGAGGATGTCATCGAAGAAAACAAGGACAAATTTTTTGAGATATGGTTTGAGCAGATGCTTCATAAGGCTCTGAAAAGTAGATGGGGCATTACAAAGACCGAATCGCATGACCAGGAACTCATAATGGCCTTCATGAGTTCTGAAAGAAGTCTTTGGAATGTCGACTTCTTTCATGTGAATTTGGTGGTAGCCTGAGCAAAGATCAAGCTTAGTGAAGAACTGAGCCCCATTTAGTTCATCCAACAAATCATCAACAACCGGGATGGGAAATTTATCTTTGACTGTCAACTTATTGAGGGCCCTGAAGTCTGGACACATACGCCATTCCCCATCTTTCTTAAGCACCATGACCACCGGTGATGAATAAGGACTAATGCTGGGACAAATGACGCCTGCTTCCAAAAGTTCCTTGATTATTTTTTCTATTTCATTCTTTTGGGCGAACGGATATCTATATGGGCACACATTTGGTGGTTGGGCCCCTAGGACCAAAGTGATGCTAGGATCATGTTCCCCTCTTGAGGGTGGAAGCTCATGAGGCTTGTCAAAGACTGGGAGATGGTTATTTAAGATCTGTTGGCATTAAATTGAGCTATAACTCCATGATGGCCCTTTTTTAACAATTTTTCCATCCGATGTGAGCTGATGATAGAGGGAGCTCCCGCCTGGAGTCCGCGGAGGGTATGTGTGTGGTTGTTCTGCTTAAAGCTCATATATAACTCCTGGAAATCCATTGTGATTGGGCCAAGTGTGCGAAGCCATTCAGCACCTAGGACAATGTCGCACCCTCCCATGTGTATGGCAAACATGTGGGTCTTTAACTGATAATCCCCCATTTGAAGTTTGACATTTTCACAACGGCCTTCACATTTCATTGTTCCCCCATCAGCAATTTGGACTTGGAAGTTAGAAACTGCTCGTACAAAACAATGCACTGCTTTTGCGACTCTTTGATGGATAATGTGTACTTCCACTATCAATCAAGACTACTACTGGGCGATACTTAATAAAACCTCTGATTTTGAGAGTTTGAGGCGAAGAAATCCCTGCCAAAGCATGCAGCGAAATAACTGGTTCTTTAGGTACATTGTCCTTCTGGTTATCCTCTTCTTCCTCCTCTGGTTCCTCAAGTGGTGGGGCTTCCTCCGATGAGCTGTGATTAGTAGCATCAATTTGAAAAAATTTGGGCTCCTTGCATTTATGCCTGGGGGAGTATTTTTCATCACAGTAGTAACATAATCCTTGCTTTCTTCTTTCCACCGTTTCTGTAGGTGACACCTTTTGAACTTTGAGTGTTTGGTAGTGCTATGAGCTTGTGGGGGGCGACCCTTGGCGGTGAAATTTGGGCGATTAGATTGGGCCCCTAACGCGTGTTCTACTTCACCAGCTATCCTGCAAGCCTCCAGCCATGAGGGAGGGTGGTGCAGTCAGACGTGAGCTTGTATGGCCTCTTTAAAACCACTGATAAAACATTCCGTGTAGAACTCATCTTGTAGACCTAAAGTGCGGAAAGCTAAGGCTTCAAAGGCTGTAATATATTCATCCACTATTCCAGTTGTCGGAGCTTAGTGAGATGACCCAAAAAAGCAGAGTCATGGTCAAAGCGATCCATAAGAGCTTTTTTGAATGTGTCCCAAGTCAAGGGCCTTCCATAGCAACATTGATGCCATTGCCACCATTGCCATATTTCATTGTCCAAGTACATGATCCCCACATTAAGCTGAGTGGAATTATCCAGGATTTAATTCAGATTGAAATATTGCTCCATTTGTGCTATCCATGCTATCGGGTGAGACCCATCAAATTTATGCATGTCCAGCTTGGGTGGTCGCGGACGGGATTGTTGGTGGGTGCCCCAGAGGTGAAGAGAGTGGCTAGACTCACCCTCACTGTGTTCATTGCCAATATATGCCTCCTCGTGGGCTTCGGCCTTGCCCATAAAGAGTGTTGTAGTTATTTTCGTCAGCTGCTCTTGGATGTTTTTCAAGGATGCTTCAAGGTTGTCCATCCTTTCATTCGCCATAGCTTGATTTCTAGTTTGTACCATGCACCGAGCCGATTTACTTGAAATTTAGGACCGCCCGAATTTTTTTGGCACTGACAATTGAATGGTACCACCTTGCTTAGCTCGTCGTTTTGATTCTAATGGGCTAAGTCACCAATAAGCGCTCTGGGGGATCTCAATTTTTTTTCTTTTGAAAACTCCTAATGGAGTTTTACTCCTTGCTTAGGAATACTACAGTAGTTGAATCCCAAAATGTCAATGCTGCCAAAAGTCCTACGAAAATCACGCCCAGGTATAGGAACCCACACAACTACTCAGATATGGATGGCAGATCTGATGGATCTGAGAGATCTGAATGGCTGATTGGATAGATCTGAAGGGAAAAAAGAATGATTGATGTGGGATTTGAGGATCTAATAGATCCGAATGGCTATTCTGA